>CM076572.1:1076160300-1076677847 GCA_034641835.2 Pinus albicaulis | reverse complement strand
ACTTTTTCAGTCATAATTGAATTTCATTGCATTCCTTATATCTGGCTTGTGGGAGAAATAAGGAAGGAAGAAGAAATCGTATAGGAAATATAGATATTCCTTGACCATTCTACAGAGGCTACCACCATGGAATATTTATAGGTCACGAAGGAGAACATCACCCGGTATGTGATAGAACCAGTAAGGATGTATACCAATATGGTAACCATATCAAATCATATCAAGATCAAGAAAAACACTCTCATACAGAATCCCCTTGCATTCCTACATAGGCATGATGAATAACAATAAAAGGTGACCACAGTAGCTGCTGAGTACAAAATTTGGTGCACCTACCTCATGGATCAGTTACATATAGATTTTACAGAATTGTGTATTACAAATTTTTTATATTAGTATCAAATTTTGTTGTGGATAGAAAAATAGGATAGAGTAGAGTCAAGTAATCATTTGAAAGGTCATGAGGAAACCCAAGAGTCATGGACAGACCAAGGGTCACCCTCTCTGCTATAAATATAGCCTCATGATACATTGTCATGGACTTGTAGCTTTGGAATCAATTTTCATATATGGTTTTGAGGATTTAAGAGATTCTAGTGTATGCAAGGAGTAATTGTTTATTTCTACTTATGAATTTTATGGAGATAACATATGATGGTGTCATGATTATTATCAGTTTAATAAATCAGAAGTTCCTATGAGCCTTGGTGTGTTATATCTTTCATATGTCTCCATGTCTAGTGATACTTTTATTGAAACAAATGGATGGTATATGTTTTGTGTTCATTACTCCAATGTCGATAAATTGTTTTATTGATGTTTGCATTATATGATTGTAGACTATGCACTTACTAATGATTTATGTGATTTTTTATATTGAACATATTCATGATTGGTAACCTACTTTATATGTACACGTGAATCTCATTTTAGGTCTTGCTAACATTAGTTTTCTTATTGTTTATGCTTTGTAATTAAGTGTTTACTCTTCATGGGATCCATTATATTTGATGTTCATCGGTTATTGAATTTATTTTATTTGTTTTCTTTAAACTGATCCTATACACTTCGTGTGAGGAAAACATCAATTAATTACATGGTTGTCAAGCCTACATACTGAATTGGACTCCTAGACCAAACACTGTAAAGTCTAATTGGGAGTCTGCACTAGGAAGATCCCCTAGATTTTCGCGGTACATTATGGCCCATAAAAACAACCACAATGAAAGCACATGATGATATTCACATTTCTTTTCTTAATATGTATGTGAAACTAATCATGTTTTGGATTTGTATGTGATACAAGTGGAATCGAAGGGAGAATTCCAACCAGAACTATTGTCCATTCTAGACTTGAGACATATCATACTTCAAAACCATGTAAGAGAGTAGGTATAGGTGCAATGGAAGTACTTTGGACCAGATGAAGGCAGTTGGGAAATGGCGGATCAAATTAGGGTACTTTACACTTTTTTTACTTGTATAAACGAATGTAAGAGCTGCAAATGTAAAAATGACTCGTGTAATTTTGTGCTCTACTTGAAGAACACTGAGGACGGTGTACCTTTAAGGGGATGGTAACTGTAACAACCCTTTTGGTTGCACCCGACGTAAATATCACTATGTGAAATGGTTATGTAATCTATGTGAAAATTAAATTAATGGCTGAATTGAAGGAGAGGACATGAATTCATAGTTCTAAGGAGGAAAGGTTGATTTTAATGTGTTAAACTAGGCCACACCTACCTCATTTAATTGTATCACCTATTACCTTGATGAATTGAAGATCTTGCACTGAAATAAAATAATGTTTGGTATGGGAATCAGGAATGGAGGATGGTACCCATACTCTCCTCTCCTCATGGGATGTGGTGAAGCGGGAGAAAATGTCCATACATGAAGAAAAAATCAAAATATAATGAAATAATAGAGGAACAGAATGAAAAAACACATTGAATAAGTAATTTTTCAATAGAGGATATTGTGAAGAAGAAATACATGAGAAAAAAAAAGAGGCGCGGCGGGAAACATATCATAGAAGAGGAAAACCTCTTGAGCAGTTGTGAGAGAAGAGCACCCTTCAGCTACTGCTCTATGGTTTGGAAGAAATTCCCAATGATTCTGTTGAGGTGTGGATCATGTTCCTATGTTTGATTAGCCAGTGGGAGACTCAATGAAGATTTGAATCAGTTAGTGCTTCCTTAGTGTAGAAATTAGTATACACTAAGCATGCATACATCCATATTCCCCTGATCTCACAATATTTAACTTCTTGCAAAATACGGAATCATTCCACTGTTAATCTTTTCCAGAAAATTAATTGCAAACACATGTGAAGCATAAATAAAAACAATCGTACATAACGGAATTGTTTAACGGGAAATACTGAAGATGAAAACCCCAAGTATCATATATTTTGTATCATGGAGATCATGTAACAATCTCATACAAAGCTTAGTACATCAAGCTCTCAGTAAAATCAATCGTCACACACTAATAAAAAAAATCTGCAAATCCATGCACCGATCTTTGCCCTCCTGCAAGCCTGCCTCCACTTCACAATCCCTGTTGAATAATAACTCTAAATGAATTCGAATTACTCTTTCCTTGATTGCAAAATCCTCATTGGAAACTCCAATGTGTGTGTGGTGCAATTAATTCATCACTATAGTCACAATAGATAGTTCATCTTGCCATTTCACCTATCTCTCCACTCGGTCTCCACTGGAACTAACATGCACTGTATTTAACTGTTGTATTGTTCAGTTTATTAATGAGTTATTATTTGTGAATTAATTAACTAATTAATTCACTCCACTCTCACTAGTGTATCATTCAATTAGACTAGATACAACTAGCTCAATTGAGTTTAACTGAGTTAAACTGAATACAACTCCATCAACTACTCTTCCAACTCTGTCATAAATTTTCCACTTCAGTTCTAACTGAGTCCTCCATGCATGAACCACCAGTTTCCCTTGGGAATTGCATAATTCCCTCAGCCCACTGATTTTCCAAATCTGTGCACTAAAATTAAGTGCTCCAAGAGAATAAGTTGTTTATTGTTGGATTATTATTAAGAGCTAATAATAATCGACGCTTATATTTTTAGATCGAAAATCTATAAATAGACTTCGCCCAATATTATAAAAATATAATTTCATCTGTTTTTCCAACTTGATCAACCATTCACAAATAGCATCCTGCAACTTCTAAAATATGATCACCATGTCTAAAAATAGACATAGTCTAAAAACAGACTTGTGCCAAAAATAGCCTGTGGGCCCACTTAGTGAAGGTAAATCTTTTCACTAAGCTCATAATGTTGTTGAATCTCAACACTCCATCTCAACAAGATAGGTATTATCTTCCACCCCGATCCTACCTCTATGGTATTTGAATTTTCTCTTGGTGAGCGCCTTCGTCAGAATATCTGCATCCTGATCTTCTGTAGGAATGTACTGAAGCAACATGATCTTCTGCTGCACACAATATCTGCTATGATGATACTAGATATCAATATGTTTAGATCTATCATGAAGCATAGGATTAATCGAGAGCTTAATGCAGCTCTCATTATCACAATGTATCACTGTATGATCTAAATGTGAACCGAACCAACCAATCAGGATCTTCCTTGTCCAGATAGCCTCACATGCAGTTTGACTTGCCGCCATGTATTATGATTCTACTAAACTAATTACCAAGGATCCTTGTTTCCTGCTGTACCAAAAAACTATCGTAGATCCAATACTGAAAATCCCTCCTGATGTGCTCTTTCTGTCTGTTCGGTTGCCTGCCTAATCTACATCCATGAAGCCATGCAAATTCACCTCATCCATTTGTCTGTACCATAAACAATACTCAAATGTGCCCCTGAGATATCTCAGGACATGCTTGCCTGCCTTCCAAAAGATCTTGGTAGGCTTAACCATTGCTTGTGAAATCTAGTTCACCGCATAGCATATGTTTGGTCTTGTATTGATTAAATATATGAGCGAACCCACCAATTGTCAATAAATAGTGGCATCCACTACCTCTGTCGATGTAGCATCCTCTTTCTTCCAATTTCCTAGAAGAGGAGTATCAATAGGCTTGTAGCCTTGCATGTGAAACTTCTCCAGTATCTCCCCGGCATACTTTCCTTGAGACACAAACAGTTCACGTTCTCGCTGCCATATTTCCAATCCAAGGAAATAATGAAGGAGGCCCAAATCCTTCATCTCAAACTCCTTTGCAAGATCTGCCTTTCATGAGTGTATTAACGGCTCATCACCTGTTAGTATTAAATCATCAACATAAAGAACAATGATTAAAAGCTTACCCTCCACCACAATTTGGTAGAGGTTTGCATCTGCCTCGCTCTTGGTGAAGCCAAGTCCAGTGAAATAGTTGTCAATCCGAGTCTACCAAGAACATGGTGCTTGCTTCAGCCCATACAGTGCTCTTCTGAGCCTGCACACATGCGACTCGCTGCTGAATATCTCAAATCCTTCAGGCTACTCAATGTACACCTCTTCCTGAATGATCCCATTAAGGAACGTTGTCTTCACATCCATCTGAAGAATGTGCCAACCCATCTATACTGAGAGAGCAAGGATGGTTCGTATGGAAGAATACCATGCGACAGGTGCAAAAGTTTCTTCATAGGCAATCCACTTGATATGTGAGAAGCCCTGGGCACAAATATTACCTTATACTTCTCAACGCTCCCATCAACAGCTTTCTTTACCTTGCAAATCAATCTTGATCCTACAACTAATTTTCCCACTAGCCTTGGAACAATCTGCCAAGAACTGTTTCTGACAATGGAGTCATACTCCTCCACCACGGCATCTACCCATGTGGGCTCCTGCACTGCTTCTTCAAAAGAATATGGCTCTATCACGATACACTTGCTAATAAGAGCCATGTATCCGTTAAATCAGTCAGGTGTTTGTCTCTATTTGCATTGTGATATAGGGACTCCTACATTCTGTGTCGCATCAATATTTAGTCTCTTAGCTTCTATGGTACGCTATATTCCTTGTCAGATATTTGGTTCTACACGAGTGGACTCCTCCACTCCATGAATCTCCTCCTGTGGCTGATCCACATCTCTAGGCTCATCTTTGGGAACAAGAAGTTACTCCTCTGCATGCAAGTGTAGCTCCATCTCAAGCGAAAACTTCATGGCTTTCACCTCATTGAATTTTATATCCCATCGCACCATAGTCATTCGACTGTCTAGAAAATACACACAATAATTATGGGGTGTTTCTGTGTACCCCACAAATATCCCAACTTCTGCAGTTGGCTCCATCTTCTTCATGGTGTCCTTTACCACATGAATGTAAACAGATGAGCCAAAAATATTGAAATGAGAAATATCAGGCTTCTTACCAGTAAAAGCTTCTTCAGGTGTACTCATGCCAAGTACTCTATGAGGACAATGGTTTTGCACATAAACTACAATGTTGCATGCTTCCACCCACAAGTGCATTGGTAGGCCCTGGTCATGTAGCATCACTCGTGCAGCACCCACGATCATTCTATTCTTCCTCTCCATGACCCCATTCTGCTATGGGTTATGAGGTGCTACGAGTTCTCTTAGAATTCCTTCCTTGATATAGAAGTATTTGAATTCACCTAAGATGTATTCACCACCATTATCACTCCATAGAGCTTTCACTTGCTTCCCCGACTCCTTCTCCACCAATTCTTTGAACTCATAGAACTTTGAGAATGTTTCACTCTACATATGCATGAAGAAGGTCCAGCATCTACGAGAATAGTCATCAACAAATATAACATAATACATGTTTTTTGATGTTGAAGCAACCGAGAAAGGTCCACACACATCTGTGTTAATTCTCTCAAGGATCACCGAAGCACGCTTCTCCTTCTCATGAAAGTTGGTTTTCACAAACTTACCCATAGTACATCCCTTGCACTGATCTGACTGTGCAAGAGTACCCTTGGGAAGTCCAGTAGAAATTTGCTGCAAAATCTTCAAAGCGCCATGGTGAAGATGACCCAATCTCCTGTGCCATAATTCGCCCTCATCCTAACTCACCACTTCTTCTACTTTTCCCACCATGGCAGTGCATCCATCTACCTCTAGCTTGTAGAGATTCTTAATTTTAACCCCTATATTCTTGGTCTGACCCATTGTTTTATGTTGAAGGAAGGCTTTTCCCTCACTGAAAGAAACATCATAACCTTTGTCTTCCAGCATTGCGACCGAGACCAAGTTCTTCTTTAGATCTGGAACATGCATAACATCCTTCAACAAGAATGGACTTTTGGACTCCTTCTTAAAGGTAATGTTCCCAATTCCAGCCTCACTGTACCAACCATCGTCGCCCATCTCTATATGCATCTGGAGGTCCTTCTCCTCCAAGTCACTAAAAAACTCCTTATCTCCCATCATATGGAAAGACGCGCCACTATCAAGATACCACATCGATCCCATTATGCTTGAAACCAAGCATGTGATCAAATAGAAATCAAGTTCAAATTGTGAGGCCAAGGCCTCTCCAGTAGCAACTCCAACAGTCTTCTTGTTCTTCTTCTTCTGTGGGTAGTTAGTGGCGAAATGCCCATGTTCATGACAGTGAAAACAATTCACTTTGGACAAATCCTGCTTCTTGCCTTTAGCTTTGGATTTTGAAGGAAATTTCTTCCCCTTCCCTTTCCTTGCTTTGGCAGCCAAAGCGCAATTCTCTTCATCTTCATTCTTCGATGAAGAGCCATCCCTGGTACCCTGCCTTATCTCCTCCTGCACAAGATCCGACCAAAGTTACTCCCATCTCGGAAGTTTCTCCCGTCCATTGATAGAGTATCTGTAGCTATGCCAACTCTTCTGAAGCCTAAGGAGATCCAAGCTCACCAATTATTCATCATCAAAAGTAACCCCCACACTTCCTAGTTCATCCTTGTAGTGGACAAACTTCATGAGGTATTTTGGAATACTGTCGCCCTTCTCCATTTTTATTTTTTTGAGCTTGTCTTTAAGAGCCAACTTCCTCTGGTCGCTTCTGCTTTGGAAAAAATCTATCAAAGCGTTCCACATTAATAATGGATTGGCTTTCCCATGGAGGCTGGACACAATATGGTCCTTCACACCTTCCAACAAAATCCTTCCTGTCTTTACATGCGTCAAGTAATGCAGCATCGCTAGATCCCGGCTTAGGAACAACGCTATTGATGAAATCCTTCAGTCCATTATCCTCTAGCACTGCCTCCATCCTATCCTTCCAGGCTATGTAATTTGAGCTCCCATCAAGATCAGACTCCAATCGCAACCCATTGAAAGACATTTCAATGTATACTGAAATTCTGCACCAAGAATTTTCTGTAGCAAATTTGAATTTTCCACCAGCACAAACTCGACAATTATTCACAATTGCAATCTTCAGGAATTAACAATGCTCTGATACCATGTGGAAATTAGTATACACTAAGCACACATACATCCAAATTCTGCTGATCTCACAATATTTAACTTCTTGCAAAATACAAAATCATTGCACCGTTAATATTTTGCATAAAGTTAATTGAAAACACATGTCAAGCATAAATAAAAACAATCCCACATAACACAGTTTTTTAACAGGAAATCCTGAAGCTAAAATCCCCAAATATCATATATTATGTATCATGGATATCATGTAACAATCTCATACAAATCTTAGTACATCAAGCTCTCAGTACAATCAATCGTCACACACTAATCAGGAAAAATCTGCAAATCCATGCACCGATCTTTGCCCTCCTACTAGCCTGCCTCCACTGTGCAATCCCTACTGAAGAATAGCTCTAAATGAATTTTAATTAATCTTTTATTGACTGTGCAATCCTCATTGGCAACTCCAATGTGTGTGTGGTGCAATTAATGCATCACTATAGTCACAACAGATAGTCCATCTTGCCCTTTCACCTATCTCTCCACTGAGTCTCCACTGGAGCTGACATGCACTATAGTAAACTGCTATATTGTTCAGTTGATTAATGAGTTATTATTTGTGAATTAATTAACTAATTAATTCATTCCACTCTCACTAGTGTATCATTCAGTTAGACTAGATACAACTAGCTCAACTGAGTCTAACAGAGTTAAACTGAATACAACTCCATGAACTACTCTTCCAACTCTGTCATAACTTTGCCACATCAGTTCTAACTGAGTCTTTCATGCATGAACCACTAGTTTCCCTTGCGAATTGCATAATTCCCTCAACCCAATAATTTTCCAAATCTATGCACTGAAATTAAGTGCTCCAAGATAATAAGTTGTTGTTTATTGTCAAATTATTATTAAGAGCTAATAATAATTGAAACTTCTATTTTTAGATCGACGATCTATGAATAGACGTCGCCGAATATTGTAAAAATAGAATTTTATCTATTTTTCCAACTTGATAAACCATCCATAAATAGCATCTTGCAACTTCTAAAATATGATCACCATGTCTAAAAATAGAGATAGTCTAAAAATAGACTTGTGCCAAAAATAGCCTACAGGCCCACTTAGTGAAGGCGACTCTTTTCACTAAGCTCGTCATCTTGTTGAATCTCAATACTTAGTAAGCTAATAAACCAATAATTTCTTGCTATATTATTTTATAAATCACTTAGTCCTTTCTCAATGGTACTATAAACCACTTAGTTCTTATTGAATTGGATGATAAACCACATAAGTGCTTGCTGGACGGTTATTAAACCACTAGGAAGGTGAGTTCATCGATTGAAATTGTTGTTGAAAAGAGTTTTCAAAAAATGAAGTGGTTTTTGAGGAAACTATTAAACCACTTAGTGCTTGCTAAGTATGTTTATAAAAAACTTGGATAGTGGAATATAGGATATTGTAGTAATTTCCTCAAAAATCCAATTGAAAACCCACATACATAATTTATTCAATCTCCTAGAACTAACCAGTACACCATCTAGTTCTTGGGTGAATCCTTGTGATTTATCATAGATAAGAAGAGAGCCATTATGGTGGTTACTTCCAAAGAGAAGTTGATAAACCACCTAGATAGTGGAATCCTTCTCTTGATTATTTAACTAAGCCTCGATGTGAATTTCCCTTCAGAAAGTATCTCGTCTAACTATGGATTCATCTTGGGGGTTGTGAGATGCAAGAAATATTGTAGTGTAGCTGGCCAATGGTTGGGTGGATAGTTTAATTCCCTCCTTCGATTGCTATCCATTTCACATCATCTAAATAATTCTAATTACTTATTCTTGAATGAATCATAGATGATGAAATTGTCTTATGTGTTATTAGTAAAAATATGGTTCAACACTACTCATGGAGGGTTCTAGAATGCATTGTATATTCATGGTGAATGAGTTGTGTTATATTTCTTTATGGTTTTGTGAAATTCTAACATTATTTGATGTTTTTTATCTTCATGGAGTACAAGGTTACTTATATAAATATGTCAAGTTGTATGTGGTTTTTATATGAACTTGTTATTACATGTGCTTCTAGTTATCTCACCTATTTATGAATTTAATTATTTATTTTCATCCTTAGGATTGTGGGTTATCTCACATTATGAGAAGGTAACCTATGTTCTTTATGTTAAATTAGGATTTAGCTAGGTTTCATGGTCACTTTGTTTAATAGCGATGCACAAATTCTTTAGTTTATGCACACTTGTATATTGTTGTGAGATCTTAACATTCTCTAAATAGAGGCTGGTCTATAATGCCCTTGTAAAATCTATATTTTGCATCCACTTCTTTCATTTTCTTAAAACCCATGGTAAGATATCTTTTTTTAGTGCCTTGAACTCATGTGGATATAAAAAAAATGTCTATGAGCTCTATTCTAGGGATTTGGCTATAGCCTTAAAAACTTAGTGTTTTAGCAAAAGCATTGTTTTCTTGGGAAATTATGGTAGAATTGGATAATGTTTCCCTACCTACAAATATTAGTAGAAATCCATAATTTATCTGGCCCTAGATAGTCCCCTAAATGGAGATTGTATCTAAGTTGGACATTGTTTTATCTTCGAAATTTGGTTTATATCTAGATACACGAGGGGGTGAATTGCTAATATCTTTCATGGATGCATATGGTGATGGGATCATGATCTGGAAGGAAAAGGCATATTCACATTTTAAATGATCCAGATTTATTTTGAACAATATTTTAGGACATGCGCAATTCGTGATATGATAATATGGCGTGGTTCATTACCGCAAGGCCAGATTTTTTTTCACGAAAAGTTGGTAATGTATGTGGGATCTAGGAAATCTAGACATGAATGAGTTTGTGCACATGTGAAGTGCCCCGGATAAGGCTATTTTTTTTTTAGCACAAATGAAATATGAGAAATCTAGGATCTGGGTTTGGCATGCAGTTTACACCGTTATGGAGTTCGAATGTCTCTTGAGCCGATTCTCTCTCTATGTAGCGAAGAAATATGGAGCTCCAAGGCTGTGTCAACAATGGATAAATATTCAATGTCCTGGATTGGACTATAACTAAATATAACATAGAATTGTTACCAAATACAAAGGGGTTAGACCTAATGGGACCCACAATATTGAGTTAAAGTGGAAAGAATGTTAAAAGCTATGTGGATGCCACATAGGGGCTAGGAGTGATGTGAGACTACTAAAGATGAATTAAGGATGAATTAGTAGGTCACGTGGGTCACAAATGAATGAAACCTAGAAGTATCTTGCTGATGTGGCAGATTATAACTAATTAAACCTCGAATGAGAATAAATTGAAATTTGGGGTCACATTGAGGTAAAATGTATTTCACCAGAAAGATTTTGTAGTACTTTTTTGGGTTTCCACAAATTTGGAAAAAGATGATTTTTGTAACCTCATACTCATAATAGACCTTGGAGGTTGGGTTAATCCATAAATTAACATCTCCCATACACTAGAGTATGGAAAGGGGTGGGAGGAAGTGTTGGGTATTTTTCCTTTCTAATCAACACCTCGCCAACAATGAAGATGAGAGAATTTATTTTTGACGATAGTATATGCAGAAATTTGGAAAAGCCAAAAAAATAAAATAGTAATGGTGCACCCTTGATCATGAATGATAAAGTAATGGAAACAAATTATTTGAAAATAGATGAAAATTAAGTTTTCAATTAAATGAATTTTTTTAGCATTATGAGCTTCATGATGTCTAATGATCACACTATGTGACACTATTTAAATGTACAAATAAATTACAATTTGTAAACTATGCCTTTGATGGTAATTGATGAAAACGAAAAAGGAAATCGACAAGGAAAATTGAATTAGAAACGGGCGCTTGCAATCATACAAAATGTTTATTGATATCGATCACACTACAATGGAAGAATACTTTTGACACATACAAAATGTTGTTGTGGAAATGTTGCAATGAAACATTATTGTAGAAGAAGTTATATAACCTTATAATGAGATATTCCTAGTAGATTTTGTCATGTTGCTAATCAATCTTATCACATCAACTCCAATGGAAATATTTGTAGTCATATGACAAACAATATGATTTTTGAACTTGATACATATGTTATGATCAATAGGAATTGGCACAAAGAAACTTATGTTTAGTACCATCCATGAGGAGGACTTAATCCTACATTTTATTATTGGTCAGAAAAGGAGGAATACGTGCTTGTGAATGAGAGAGATTGTGATGATTTATTTAATGCAAAAAAAAGGCATTGACAAGGGCATGAATTACAAAATAATGGGCACTTATTACCAAATGTTACTACAAAGGAGTGAGAGTTCAAAAAAATTCTACGAAGTATGGTTTCTTCGATGTAGAGAATAATGAAACAAGAGCACAATACTACCCAAAGAGAAAAAATAAATGTGTATGAGGGTTACAACCACAAAATATACAAAGCACATATATGGCAGGTTCAAGGGTACTCAAATCTTGGGCTCATAATGCCATAGGGTGTTTCTAGGCAAGAATCATGGAGTTAACACTATTCCAATACCACTACTAGAGAGAGGAATAATTGTATACTTGATCATCTTCCATTACCTCAAAACACTAATATGTACAAAGATTTGTGACTTTTCGTTTCATGTTCAAAAGTGATGACTCTCCCTATTTTCTTAACTCTTCATATTTCTCGTATTTTTAAAATATTTACAATTTACCAATCCCTAAGTATTATGTATCTAACAAATTTAGAGTTTATTCCTTCAAAATTCTTACTCGTACTAACAACAACAAAAAAATCAATTTGAACATAAATAAAATATTTTTATAGCAACTTTTTGTGTGTGTTATATAAAATAATTTAAAGTAAAAAATAATTGTATTCAATATATAATTTTATTTTACAACATATTATAAGGGACATGTATCATTACTTAAGTTCTTAATGTGGTATCGACACATGAATTAAAAATAAATAAAAATAATATTCACTCAAAAAAATTTATATATATATATATTCTATTTTTTCAATATTTGTCTATTTTCGTGCATATTTTCTAACTAAATTTAACCGAAATATCACATGGATTCCTTAGGGCCCAAGTGTTTCTTAGGGCACTAAATCCATTCATGCATTCAAAGTACTATTTTAAAGAACACGAACTCATACTCTCTCCAAAAATTATATCATTGAATTTTGATGAAAAAAGATCATCAAATGAATAGAATGTACTTAAAACAATTCAATTGTTTTCTATTGAATAAGTGGGGCATGTGTAATTCTTTTTGTGTTCAACATAGATTTATCACATGTAAGTAGGAATCAAGTCTCCTAAGGTGATATTGCATTTCTTAAAGTTTAATTAAATGTATAGACCAAGAAAGGTTTCATCCCTATAAGTGCGTAACCATCATAGATCCACCTTAACTATGGATATATCAAGCACTGAGAGAGAACAAACCTCTCGAGTTGCAAATTTATCTTTTGAATGAAAAACTTGAGGAATGTTTTCCACCTCGAGAGATTTGATCCCTCTCTACCCTTGATATATTTGGAGTTAATATTGATCTAGGTTTTTTTAATTTAAATAAATAAAGTGCAAAGTTAAAATGATATAATTTTGATATTAATTATATGATATCATTAGTAACTTGTCTAAGGAAAGTTTACATAAACTACCCAACAAAAATTAATAAAAATTATAATTATAAATATTTTTTAATTTGACCAAATCAACATAATTTATAATTAATAATTATAATAATTATAATTTTATTTGATCTTACACGGGTTGTTAAAATATAGAGTTTGAAAACAACTAGTAATTTGATGGAGACAAAATGTTTACATAACATCTCTTCCATACTAGATTAAAGAGTGCCTTTCGCACAATAAATATAAATTTAAGATGGATCTATGTTATCTTAAGGGTATGAGTTCTCATCATAAAATTATCTCTCTCTGACATCGGTGTGATTTGTTTCTGAAAAAAATTAAGGAAATGTTTACAACATGAGGTGTTTGATCCCTCTCAATGCATAATAAATTTAAAGTTAAAATGGATTTGTATTAGTTTAAATGCATTAGTCCTTTAATGTTTATTACTTCTTTACATAATAGTTTCATGGGATTAATGATTTAATTTATCTATTTGGTTAATACATACATGTGATTGTATTTATCATAAGTTAAAATTGTGAACTATTTTTATTTTATTTTATTATTGATTATATTTATTATTTTATTATATGCCTTTTTTTTCACTATAGGAGCATTGATTATTCCAAATGGAGAAAATATTTGGTTTCATGTATAAAAGTAAAGTTAAATGTTAATTGAAGGAACATTGTTATTAACTTTCTTATAAAATTTATCCAATAAAAAATATATGAATAACCTAAGACAAAAAATATATATTTTTCTTGAATAATAATTATTAATATTAAAATCCCCGATGGGGTGACTTTTAAGACTTGTTAGAGGTGGGTTACTGTCACCCCACTTGGCCAATGGGCCAAGGGACATGGTACTGTACCCTTGACAAGTGTAATTCCAGCTTATGTGGCATTAATCCCACGCCCACTTGGGAAGATGAGAGGACATTGTGGTGAAAGATTTAATCACATGAAGTGTGTGAGGAGGGTGGCCATAATACAATGTGTGGTAATGTTAAATCACATGTTCTTCTCCACAACTCACAATGAGGGAGGGACAATTTGGGTTGTAGTGAGATACCAACATATTGACACAGGGCATGGAGATGTAAGGAGTTGGGGTGATATTGAATAGGAGAAAATTCATTGACTTGAAGGTTTCTCCTTGAGGTTTTATCCACATTGTGGTATGCCCACTAATGGGAGGAATGGGTGGGTTCTTAGACTTGGCATGTAATTCCGACAAGTGTTATTTTAGAATGGAGAAATGAATATGGTAATTACCACCTGATCTGATGGAATTTAATAATTGCTATCTCTAATATGGTGAAGGGGGGATTATTGTTGCTTTTTTTCCTCCCCAAAACATCCAAGAAGGAATTCCACTATTCTCTCACTAGGTGATAGCTTTCTTCAACTCCAACTCATTTTTCTTGGTTTTGCTTCCTTCCTTTTATGCCATGATGTAATTATGGATTCCCTATCCTTCCAAAAATCAATTTTCATGGTGGTTGGTATCTTTTTGTATGATGTTAATCTCCTAGCGACTAGGTATGAATGAGATCTACGGAGATTGAGGGGACCTTTTCCCTGTCTTGTTAAGATTTGTGGTGGTTTTTAGGGCGTTGGTGTTATCTTTATCACACTAGTAGTATTGTTGAGACACTTGAAAGCCTTCTCTAGTATGTGTGTATCCTTGGAAGCTAGTGATGTATAGTCTTTCAAGGTTAACAAGGTTTTTGTTGGACAATCGAAATTCTATAATCAACATAGGTTGGGTGGAGGATGTTTATTTTGTTACAGGCCATTGTTTTGGCACAAGTATCAATCATTTGGTGGAATTTTGATCTCTGTAATGCTTGGTGTCTGGGATCTAGAAAGCATTGGTATATTATAGGAATTTTTGTGAACATACACCTGGCTACCAAGGTTTCCATGCATGAAAAACATTGATCCATCCATCTCTTTGCATTTAGTCATTTTGGTGTCTGATTGGTCTATTTGGGGGGTATTTATCCCGTCGAGGCTGACTGTGCTCCACCTTTGAGTCTTTAGGTGTCATTCTTGTCATGCCTCAATAGATTACTAGAGAAGAGGGGTCGCTTATTATCAAGAACATGCTCCTAAAAGACATACCCATGTGCAACACCGACCTAAAGAATCAGTGGCATGGTATTGAGAACACACTCCGACCCATGTTTAGGAGGAATTGACCTAGTTTGAGGAGGACACCTCTTCTCAAAGAAATTCCCTCTCAGTTATTGAAGTTTTGACTTAACGTACAAATTAGATCCCTAATATAAGACATACGAGAGGAATATTTAATTAGTACATGAAAATAATAAATGTGTACTGAAAATGATATTCTTTCTGGGGTGGACTCTATTAGATTTCCATGAGTGTCGGATGGACCTGCTCCAATATTTAGGTCACATGCACAATCATATTAAGTATTTTGACATCAAGTTGGAGAGGATCGACTGTAGGTTAGAGAGGATAGAATGCCATATTGGTGTCCTCCTTGCAGCTGATAAAAATTTGGTAGATCCAACAACTCATATCCTAGTGGGAGGCTCTAATTCCAACCCCCTTGCTTGACTTTGTTGTGGTTCTAGTTTATGATTCCATTTCTGAAACTATTTTTGTTCGAGGCCGACTAGGCCACTATCTATATATTAGCCTGATCTATATTGTCTTTGTTAGTTTTTAGTTGTCTCTCTCCTCTAAAAAGAATACATGTTTTTTTTGTTATGATTTAATATTCCTTATAAAGTGACTTATTAGAAGCCTTAATGTAATTCCTTATTTTTGTAGTTAATAGAATTGACACATCAAGATAATAATAATAAAGAATATCAAAATCCATATTCATTTTTTTCTTTTAATAAAATAAGAAAAACCCAACATTAACCAAATCATCAATCAACATTTTTGTTTACTATTACATAAAGAAATAGTTTTTCGTTCCTATCAAATACCTATTCTTAACCTATTTCATATTTAGATATATATATATATAACCCAAAAACAATTTTTACTTTGAAAATTTTACCACTTTGAAAATAAGTATCAATTTGAATATCCCTCGAAAAATGTCGAGCCCGTGTTTCGATTAAAAGTTGCTTTGAAATCTAGAACTTGTATACGTAATTCAATGCATCATAGAATATACATCAATGATACGTTGTATCGAAGATTAATATCTTTAATTATTTCCCCATCATATTTTGTTTCATGGCTCCTTCCAAACATCCGAGAAAGTTATTTATCACGTTTCTCGATCTAAAGTCACTCTTATATCATCCTTTTCTAAAAATAGAAATTTATTTTTCATGTGTCTCGAAGCTGTTCCATAAGATTAGACAAGAGAGGAAAATTAGCAGATGTTTGGATAAGGTCACTGAACATTATATGATATTTTTTTCTGAAAATAGAAAGCTATTTACCACGTGTCTCCATCCTATTGTATAGGGTTAAATGAAATATAGATAAAAATCACTGGAATTTTTTTATTTTTTTCAAGTTTCAAACCTAAATTAATCAATTACGTAATATGTGAAATGGTTAAAATCAAATATTTGTTATGTAATAAGTTTTCTTATTTAAAAATAATAGTGTGATTATTTTTTAATTATAGTATATAATTTTCATTTTTTTAAATTAATATATTTATGAGTGTAGAATAATCAATTCTTAAATTTTAAAAAAAAAAAACTATTTTTAATTTGGAATTAAACATGTTGATATATTTTTAACATCTCTTCTATAAAAATGAGATTTTCAAATCAAATCAAATTCAGTGTATCTCTCTAGCCATATTTTAAATACTATTAAATTTGTTTATCTAATAGCATTTTTTAAATATATTATGAATAGAAAACCTAATAGCGAATCTAAACACATTTGTAAGCTCTCTTCGAAACACTTTCATAAATTCTTAACTGGAAAGGATTAATATACTAGTAGATTCCCTCACTAATATTTAATTTAAAGAAAATATTTTAATAAAAAACTCATACAATTAAAAATCAATAAATATTACAGTGTTTTATTAAAATTAATAGTAAAAATATATAATAAAATAATTCATTATAATTATAAAAAAAATTCATTATACCATGCAACATTTATTATTACATATAAATTCATATGTATGGAAAATGTATATTATTAACAATTTCCTTTAAAGGTGCAAAGGTACACTGAAGGAATAGACGATTTCGGAAGATTATCTTGCCACTCACTCCAATGCAAACAATATTATTTTTTTCTACGAGTCCAACAAAATTCCTTATCCATAAGAATATGTAGATGAGAGATATCTAAAGCCACTTGGAGATGTTAGAAAAGGGCATACAAATCTGTGAAGAGAACTCCACTTGTTAGATTTTAATGACTGATGAGCATAATTAGGCTGCCACTAGGATTGAGGAAGGCATTTTTAGTATTTAGAAAGCCGTCGTTGTCAGTTTCTTTGGTACACTCTGGCGTCAGAGAAATAGGAATCGGAATGACAACAAAGGAAGTAGAACTGGAGTAGAGTGACGCTCTTCCAGAGTTGGAGAGAGAGACACTCTTCCAGGAAAAAAAATCTAATTTCGTTAATCATTTTCTGCTTAAGTTCATTTTTGTGCTAGTTTTGAACTCGTAAGTTGTAAGTTTTGTAAATATGGGAACCATGATAATATAAAATTCATTTTAAGAGAAAAAAAATTAAGCAAAATGTGGAGCACATCTCACTTCTGGTCACTGTAATTACTTTTTTTTTTTAATAGGAGTTATCTTCTAAAGTAGACAATCTTGAATTCACCAACTAATTTCTAGGTCGTTCCTATGAAATCCCAAGCACATGTTCTGTAATCTCAGGCTTCAGCTTGCAAATAAAATTCCATGAATTCTTCAAATCATCGTCCAAGTCCCCATAATTTTCTATTTTGGGGTAAAATAAACACCTATGGAATTGATTTTAGCCAAATTTTTGAAAGATTACAGGCACATCCAATCCATCAGATTGATTAAATGAAGGCAAGTACACTAAAGTGACATTACTCCATGATTAATCTACAAGAATTAAATATTTACTTACACTCTAGCTTAAGCTCCATCACATCTTTGTGTCATTCTAGCTTAAGCTCCATCACAACGTTCTAGCATAAAGTTGTTTGTATATGAGTTGTTAGTGTTCAGAATCAAGATGAAAGTCCTCAAACAAAACTACCAAAGATTATATCTGATTTTTTTTATAAGAAAAAGGTTAGTTTTGATACACACAACATGGATGTAATGTTTGAAGATGTTCAAGGATGCATGGATGGTTTTTTTGATTTACACAAAAGGGAAGACAAAACTATTGTTGCCTTTTTATTTGATGATGTTCTTGGAATTGAAGACATAGGACAAAAGAAGCCATCAATTATGAATGAATTCAACTCTCATGGTTTTACTCATCAAGAAAACGTGATTTTTCATGGTTTCCAAGATCCAATGGTAAGTCCGTTAAAGTCATCAATCAAGGAAATTTTTGTGTTTCTTATGAAGCAGGGATTCAATTTTCATTATGAGTTGCCAATAGATGATTCACTTATGATGCTTTTCAAGCACAATCAAGCAGCGCAGGTGTTGGATCCAGCTCTTTGACTGGCTATACTAGAAATTTTATATTTCTTGAATTAAAAGTTCAGTTTTCAACTGTTAGAGTAGGGTCATGAGTACATAAATAAGCTTGTTGGGCAAGCATCTCTTTCAACATTTACCTTCAATATTGTTGTTGTAAGTTTTGGTTTGTATAATGTTTTCCTTCAAGAGCATGTCTATGAACGAATATGGACTAAAGAATATGACAAGAGTTCGAGATCAGCCCAATGGATAAGGCACTTGGTCTACTGGTTCTTTTCTACACCATAGAGGCACAACATCCCCATAGGAGCCACTGTTATCCAAGATAACCATTAGGTTGGTTTTGAGTCATGATTCTATTAGGTTAAGTTAGTTAGGGTTGAACAAGATCTTTTAAATTTGTAATTTAAAAAAAAAAAAAAAAAAAAATCATATATGTGGGGGGTCTTGAAGGTCATCAATAATGTAAGATATTTCATTGTTAAATAAAAATCCAAAAAAAATCTTTTTGCATGAATGAATCTGTTCATTAGAGTGAATTTGACACTTCTACCATCTTTCCTAGCAAATTTAGTGTAAACAGTCCAGGATTTGCTACGAAAGTTCCTAGACTTTGTTTTCATTCTAGCGTTATGTATTTTTGATCTTTTCGAGTAGTCAACATAGTGAAGAGGTGGTTGAATCATCTAATAAGATCATGAATATCATTGTGCCACTTGTTTAAGAGGGCACCTCAACAATCAACTCCACATGGATGACATGGCTGACAGCTCATCATGATGCCAACTCATCAATACATCACACCATCTCATCTCAAGCTCACAGAGTCTTAACTCCAGTGCATAAAATATCCAACTCCTCAGTATGTGAGTTTGGTTCGATAAAAATGATACAAGTCGAATTGAATAAAAGGGGTCTTAAAATGATTGTGCAAGAAGATGAAGTTACTCCATGGAACATGGTGAGGAAACACATTTTTTATCAAATTTTGTATTATGCTATCATAATATGGCCTATATAGGCTTTAGAAGTGTTTTTGAGGTAAAAAGAAGAAGGAGAAAAATGTCAGTGAACTATGTACTTTCTTTGAGGATAAACTTCTTAAAAATTAACAGAACAAGGGTGACTTAGAGCATGTGTTTACCTCATTAGCCTCAAGTAAGACCCTCCAACAGCCAGAAAGGTCAAATATTATGCAAAAGGTGGATTTTGGAGTTTGCTACGAAAGATTTTGTACATGATTGTTTTATCAATCACCTTCCAGCTCAGTTTATGACCAACTCGAAAGATATTTTGGAAATTTGAAGGAGGTTTTTCTTTAGCATGAGCCCATCTTGAAAAAAATCTCTCATTGTTTGCACAACCATCAGGGTTTGGAAAATACGCAATCATCTTTGAGAGCTATTTTTAGAATTTTTACCAGACAGATTTGTGTAAAAAATTTAAAATTCGACTTGGTGGAGGTCCAACTCAGCATCCATGTGCCATGATGACACATCAGCAGTGACACATCAGTAGTGCAGTACACTCAAAAAATTAGTTGGTTGAATTTTATAAGGTTTATTAAAAGAATTTGTTAAGTTATTTAATGAAAGAAGAGTCCTTTTTGTATTCAACATCTGCCAAACAAAAATATCCCTAAAAAGTCTCCAAGTGATGTAATTCAATTAGAAATAGGTATCTTAGTTAGGAATTCGAGGCTGGCCCATGTAGCAAGCCATTGTATGAGACCTCACTCTATAAATGAGGGAGTTTTTGAGTTTGAAAGGATTTATGAATGTAGATGAGAGGGCTATTGTGTAATTTAGTTTCACCAAGCTAATATACAGTTGCAGCAAGTGTTTTTTCAGACCTAAGTTTCCTTTTGAGCTTATATGGTTAAGATTTTTCCATTTCTCATATTATCATCAACTTCATATTCCTATGATTACATGGAATTCATAGTATTATGCTCCAATTTCCTTCATGTATTATGTGTATGCTATAAAAATATATCGTTTAAGATTAATTTCCTGAGCTTCCATGAACTACATTTTCTTGTGATTGAAGTCCCATAGCTGACTCCATGCCCAATGGTATCCTTCATACACTCTTCCACCAACAAAATCACTTAAAACAAAAATAGTAGAGAGTTAGCCATCTGCAAACTGATTTCATCTCGAATATTTCATTATTTTCCCTGAGAGAGCCCTCTCTGATTCGAAGGGTTTTCGTCTAACGGCAATCGTGATTCCAACATATATGACCAAAGTTATACGAGGGGTCACTTATTATCAAGAGAACGCTCGCAAAGGACATACCCGCCTGCAACATCGACTTAAAGAATCAATTGCATGGTAATGGGAACACACTCCAACCCATGTTTAGGAGGAATTGACCCAGATTGAGGGGGACACCTCTTCTCAAAGAAGTTGCCTCTCACATATTGAAGTTTTGGCTGAATGTACAAATTAGATCCCTAATATAAGACAAACGAGAGGAATATTTAATTAGTACATGAGAATAATAGATGTGTATTGGCAACCAATATTCTTTTTGGGGTGGACTCTATTATGTTTCCATGAGTGCCGGATGGACCTGCTCTACTATTTAGGTCACATGCACAAGCATATTAAGGATTTTTCCCTGACGTTGGAGAGGAATGACCAAAGGTTAGAGAGGATAGAGCACCATATTGGCATCCTCCCGGTTGCTGATAGACCTTTGGTAGATCCAACAACTCCTATCCTAGTGGGAGGCTCTAATTCCAACCCCTTTGTTTGACATTGTTGTGGTTCTAGTTTATGATTCCATTTCTACAGCTATTTTTGTTCGAGGTGAGCTAGGCCATTATCTATGTATTAGCTTGGTCTATGTTGTATTTGTTAGTTTTCCGTTGTCTATCTCTCCTTTAAGGAGAGTACATTTTTTTGTTATGGTTTAATATTCCTTATAGAGTGATTTATTAGAAGCCTTGATGCAATTCTTTATTTTTGCAGTTAATAGAATTCACCCATCAAAATAATAATAATGAATATCAAAATCAATATTCATTTTTATCTTTTAATAAAGTGAGAAAAACCCAACATTACCATAATAATCAATCAACACTATATGTTTACTAATACATAAGAGAATAAGTTTTTATTCCTATCAAATACTCATTCTTAACCTATATCTTAATAATAATATAAAAACCTAACTCTTAACCAAACAAAAACAATTTTTGCTTTGAAAATTCTACTCTCAATTTTTGCTTTGAAAAATCTACGACTTTGAAAATTCAAGTAAGTACCAATTTGAATATCCCTGGAAATATGTCGAATCCGTGTTTCGATTTAAAGTCACCTTGAAATCTAGAACTTGACGACACGTTATTTCGTTAACTACACGTATCCGTAATTCACTGCATCATAGGATATAGTTGTATCAAAGATTAATATCTTAAATTATTTCCCGATCATATTTTGTCTCGTGGCTTCTTTCCAGTGTGGACTTCACTTCCAAAGATCCCGGGAATTTTTTTTTTTCGCGTTTCTCGATCTAAAGTCACTGAAAACCTTCTCTAATTTTTTTTTTTAAATAGAAATTTATTTTTCCTGTGTCTCGAAGCTGTTCGAGAAGGTTAGACAAAAGAGGAAAATTAGCACATGTATGCATAAGGTCACTCAACATTATATGTTCTTTTTCTGAAATAGAAAGCTATTTACCACGTGTCTCCATCCTATTGTATAAGGTTAAATAAAACGGGAAATATAGGTAAAAATGGCTGGAATTTTTAATTTTAAAGTTTCAAACCTAAATTAATCAATTACGTAATATATATGAAATGGTTAAAATTTAATATTTGCTATATAATAAGTTGTTTTATTTAAAACTATTATGGTGATTTTTTTTTAATTATAGATATATAATTTTCATTTTTTTTAATTAATATATTTACGAGTGTAGAATAATCATTTTTTAAATAAAAAATATTTTTATTTTTAATTAGGAATTAAATAGGTTGACATACTTTCAACATTTCTTTTTAAAAAGTGAGATTTTCAAATTAAATTCATTGTATCTATATCTCTTCTATAAAAATAATATTTTTAAATTAAATTCATTGTATTTCTATGGCCATATTTTTAACATTATTAAATTTGTTTACCTATAAATAAATTATAAATCTGCACATCCTAAATTTTATAGCAAATCTAAGCACATTTGTAAGCTCTCTCCCAAACACTTTCGTAGATTCTTAACTAGAGGTGATTAATATACCAGCCTAGATCCATCTAACTCTGGATCTATCATGCACAGAGAGGGATCAAATCTCTCAAGGTGCAAACCTTAAAAAAAGGTTTGCACCTTGAGAGATTTGATCCCTCTCGGCGCATGATAGATCCAGAGTTAGATGGATCTAGGCTGGTTCCAGTCGGAGGCATCAACGTCACATTTTTCAGATTATTAAAAATTTTGTTTAATTTTGAGATGTAAGATGGATCTAGGCTAGTTTCAGTTGTGTGTTGCCAAGGAAAATCTATCAAAGATATGATTAATTTTATCAGTAATATGTAAATATATCAAATATTAATATAATCATTTTAAATATGCTAAATATTTCTGAGATTAACTTGGTCATTTTAATTTTAAATTTTCTTAATTACCTCAGTTTGTTGAGATGATAATTATTGTTAATAACTATAATGATGAAAAATGATTGTGACAGCCTCATTTAGAGCTCATTAGTTTGGATTTAGTTAAAAGACAAGTTATTTATTTTTAATATATGTTTATTTTATTTGGTAAAAGAAACTCAACAAGAAAACACTATTTTTGTTACTGAGCTGGTAAAAGGAAATGAATCTCTTTAACTGTTGGTAAAAAGTATCTAAGAATAGAAGTTGGTTACTTGGGAACAGTTAGAGGACAGTTACCTAACCTCCAGGGATAAAAGGAAATCCCAGGGGAGGGTTAGGGGTTCTGTGTTTTTCCTCTGAAGGAAAAAGGTGAAGATTTCTCTAGAGCTGGGAAAATGGACAGTGGAGAACATCTTCTGTAACCTTGACTTCAGGTGATCTGTGTGTGGCTGGATTGGCCGTCCAGAGGCTACAACAAGATTTCTACTGTTTCCGGAGTGCAGACTGAATTCTAGAGCTAGGGGGCAAGCGGAGGACGTCATTGCCTCCCTTGAAGGTTGGGTGGACCACAGTTGGAGGGTATTCTTGTCCTACCAGATAAGTATTTACAATTGTTCAAGTTGCAGTACGGAAGTCACTGTTTACCTGGTTAATTTATTAATGGTGAAGTACTGTTATCTGGTTACTCTATTTAATGTGAAGTAGATATTACAGAACATTCACGCTTATATATTTACATGCATTACTGATTATGATGAAAATGTTTACAGTTATCGTCTGTTGCACTATTTAGTGGTGATATAGTTGAGTGCAGTAACAGAGAATATTGGATAACCATTCGTAAAAATGACCCAGTCTCGTAGTGGGAAAATTGTAGATAACTCTGGAATTATGAAAACTGTAGCAGATATTTCTATAAACATTTGTACTTAAAGTTACATTTAAAGAAAGAACGAGCTTGCTTAAACATTAGTAAACCTACGTGCTGTATATACAAGAGCAAAAGAGAACCATGGCTATTTATCTTGTTTGCGACAGAAAAGAAAATGATAAGAATAAGTTATATAAGCTGCAAAACAATATATACTCATGTCTTAACAGGTGCATGTTATAACTCTGAACTTGTAGAGCAAAGTTGGGGCAAGAAACCCCACTCGCTCTCATTCTTTCACCTCGAAACTATACACGGCCTAGTTCATGGCGGCCGCTGCCACCTAGGGTTAGGTGATTCAAATAATAGAATAGAAAATTTAAACTTGTGAACAGTTACAATAAAACGTGGAAGTACAAACGCAAGATATTTACAAATACATTTGAGGAGATAGTACTGATAATACAAACAGGAGAAAAAAAAAACATTATTTCTGGATGCATGCATAACTTATACCCCATTATGGAAAAATAACCGACCTATTCCAAATCTGGCCGAGTGCAGTAAAACGCGATAGGAGAGACTCGCTTTTAGAAGCATAGCCGCATTAATGAAACAAAGAAATTACAGTAGACATCTGTAGTTATGGAGCTGTGCCATAGTTCACCGACGTGAACAGAACATACATTACCCAAAGGAAAAGTTTGAAATGAAAACCCAAAAGAACATTCTAAACAAGATTTATGGTATTACGAGTTGCAGTTAGATAAATATAAAACAGGACAAACACCAGTCCGGCCTTGAAGGCGGAGAATCAAATGTTAATACATTGTATATAATGCCAAAAAAATATAAATCCTCTGGAATTATGCAGACATCCTTGTCTGAAGCAAACGAAAGGAAACCTAGGCTAATAAAGGGCTGTAAACAATTAGTGCTATAACTGAGCATTACGCCATGATTCGGAGCAAGCATGAGCGCCAAGTACCTATATAAGGGAGAGCGACATCATTATCTGTTGAACTAGACGGAATAACCCGCGCAGATAGAGAGAAAGACAGTCTGGTCTTTATACCTGTAGATACACCACAAACAAACTGTCAGGAAAACTCTAAATGATTAGCGCCGGAAAACAAAACAATGAGCGGAAGCATTTCTTAAAGAGCCGAAGAGCGGGCAAATAGAATTCGTACCTGTAAAGAGGAATAAACCCCGCATATCCTGAGCAGAGATGGAAACACCAGTTTACATAGGGTTAAAACGGATTCTCGTATTAACTGTGTAAAGTATGGAAGAGGAGGTAGGCCGAAGCTAAACATACCTGTGGAGTTGGGGCGGCTTCAATCTGAAGAGCCAAGATTTTCTTCTGCAAATCCTTTCTCCACCGACAGCTGATCATGCATGGGCGGCCCTGCTCGAGGAATATCATGCACGGGGGCGAGATAGTAAGACTTAGTGAATGTCCAGAAAACCTGTAGGTTTATTTATAAAAACACCACTGCTTGTTAACTGAAGTATTCACCGTAATGTTACCTTCGAACCAGCTGTATTGACATGCAGACGGAAGGATTTAAGGAGAGCGGCGCACCATGGAGGAGAAGAACACCAGAGTCTCTAAGCCTGTGAGACAGGCGGTGGAAAGAAACTCCGAAACGCTGATCTTCCCTCGCAATCTATGCAGAGAACGAGGCAGGATTAGCTGGTTACCGCCAAAAGGCTAGCGTGTGACAGTTGTACCAGCCGGGCAGAGACGGAGCCAAATGGCGGAGAAAATATCTCGGAGGTGACAGGGTAAGTTATGATCGGATCGCAGTAAAATAAATGTAAGTCTCGACAGGTGTGACACACGATTTCACCAATAAACCAAGCATAGAATCGATCACCAATGAACCAAGTAATTAAAACGATACGCATGGGAATAGAAAAATCCAAACGTTTATGACAAAGCCAATAGAGCTGAATGTACACCGTGTATACATTTTCGTACCATGTCAATGAATTTCACCGTAAACATGATTAAATTTGTGATCATGGTTTATGTATATGTTTCGTTTTATTAAGGTTAATATAATTCCACGATTGGTATAGTCACAGTTATGTGTTGTGGAAATGTTTAGATAGTATGCAGATATGTATACAATTGGATAGTGGTAAAAAAAAAAAAAAAAATATTGTTACTTCTCATAGGTTAATTGTATAGGTAATGTGACAATGATGAAATATTTTTTTAAATGAAAAGTGACAATAATAGTGTTGAAAGATAGAAAATGTAAATAATAAGAACATACTCATGTTACATTCAATCTCAAACTATTTTCTTCTACTATTCTTATTTCCTCCCTTGTTAGTTTTGTTATCTTTTCATATTGATTATATGAAAAAGAAAATTTAAATCGTAAACCATTTAAATCTTTAGCTCGATCTGTTGTAGTAAACATGATACCTTGTCTCTCTTGCTCTCCAGTATTAATAGCTTAAATTACTATAACACAAAAATCAATCTACATTGTTAATAATTTTTTGTGCTTACACTAAAATCAATGCATATTGTTAATCCGATCACTTTAATATTAATGTACCATCATAAATCCAATTACATCAAATCATAAATCAACATATACATTGAAATCAATGCATTTATTGCAAGCAATCAAATAAGATTAGAAAATAACTTCTACATTGAAATCAATGCACCTAGTGCAATCAATCAAATAAGATTAGAAACCAACATCTACACTGAAATCAATGCATTTACTCAAAGCAATCAAATAGGATTAGAAATCGCCATCTACAATGAAATCAATGCATTTAGCGAAAACAATCAAATATTATTAGGAATAATCTACATTGAAATCAATGCATCTAGTGCAAGCAATCAAATATAATTATAATTCGACATCTAAATTGAAATCAACACATCCAGTGCAAGCAATCAAATAGTATTAGGAATCATCACCTACACTGAAATCAATGCATCTAGTGCAAGTAATCATATATCATTAGAAATAAATATCTACACTAAAATCGATGCATCTAGTGCAAATAGTCAAATAGGATTATAAATCACCATCTCCACTTAAATTAATCCATCTAGTTCAAGAAATATTCTTCCCTCTCTCCACCCTCCATCCATACCTATATACCCATCCATCTCTTCTTTTTTGTCTCTATCTCACCCCCCTAAAAACACATGCTCTCGCACTCCATATATATCATTCTCTTTGTCGATCACCCTCTCTCCTCATCTCTGTCTTCTTCCCTCTCTTCCCCTTCTCACCTTCTCCCCTGCTAATATCTCTCTTTCCACCATTTGTCCTCTCTCTCTCTCTCTCTCCATCTTCCTTATCACTCACTCACTCTCTCTCTGGGAACCAACATCTACACTGAAATCAATGCATTTACTCAAAGAAATCAAATAGGATTAAAAATGGCCATCTATACTGAAATCAATGCATTTAGTGCAAACAATCAAATAGGATTAGAAATCATCTACATTGAAATTAAGTCATCTAGTGCAAGTAATAAAATATAATTATAAATCAACGTCTAAATTGAAATCAACGCATTCAATGCAAGAAATCAAATTGTATTAGAAATCAACACCTACACTGAAATCAATGCATCTAGTGCAAGTAATCAAATATCATTAGAAATAAATATCTACACTAAAATCAATGCATCTAGTGCAAATAATCAAATAGGATTAGAAATCACCATCCCCACTTATATCAATCCATCTAGTGCGAGAAATATTCCTCCCTCTCTCCACCCTCCATCCATATCTATATCCCCCTCCATATATTCTTTTTTGTCTCTCTACCTCACCCCCCTAAACACATGCGCTCTCCTACTCCATATATATCAATCTCTTTTTCAATCACCCCCTCTCCCCATCTCTCTCTTCTTCCCTCTCTTCACCTTCCATCTATATCTCTATCTTCCCCTTCTCTCCTCTCCCCCATTAATATCTCTCTTTCCTCCTTTTTTCCTCTCTCCCTCTCTCTCCATCTTCCTTATCACTCTCTCTCTCTCTCTCTCTAGAAACCAACATCTACACTGAAATCAATGCATTTACTCAAATAAATCAAATAGGATTATAAATCGCCATCTACATTGAAATCAATGCATTTAGTGCAAACAATCAAATAATATTAGAAATCATCTACATTGAAACCAATTCATCTAGTGTAAGTAATCAAATATAATTATAAATCAACATCTAAATTGAAATCAAAAAATTCAGTGCAAGCAATCAAATTGTATTTGAAATCACCACCTACACTTAAATCAATGCATCTAGTGCAAGTAATCAAATATCATTAGAAATAAATATCTACACTAAAATCGATGCATATAGTGCAAATAATCAAATAGGATTATAAATCACCATCTCCACTTATATCAATCCATCTAGTGTGGGAAATATTCTTCCCTCTCTCCACCCTCTATCCATATCTATATCCTCCTCCATCTCTTATTTTTTGTCTCTCTATCTCACCCCCCTAAACACACAGACTCTCGTAATCCATATATCAATCTCTTTGTCAATCCCCTCCTCTCCCCATCTCTCTCTTCTTCCCTCTCTTCACCTTCCATCTATATCTCTATCTTCCCCCTCTCTCCCTCTCTCTCCATCTTCCTTATCACTCACTCACACTCTCTCTCTCCACCTTTCTCTCTCTATTTCTTTCTTCTTACCTATCTCCTCCTCCCCCTCCAAGTCCATCTTTCTTTCCCTCCCTCTCTCCACTCTCTCACATCCTCTCTCTTCCTTCCTCTCTTTCCCTTTCTCTCCCATCTCTTTCTCCCTCTCTCTCTCTCTTCACCCACCAAGTATGTTACTATATCCCTCCCTCTCTCCTTATATCTCCTTCTCCCCCCTTATCTCCATCTCTCCTTGTTTGTCTCTTTATCTCAGCCGAAACATACACGCTCTCTCTCTATCTCTCCCTTGTCACTCCTTCTCTCTCTCTCTCTCTCTCTCTCTCTCTCTCTCTCTCTCCAATACTCTCTCTTCCCCCATCACTTTCCTCCTCTCTCTCATCCTTCCTCTCTCTCCCTTTCTCTCCCACCTCTCTCTCTCTCTTTTCCCTCCAATCCTCTCTCTTCCCCCATCTCTCTCTTTCTCTCTCTCTCTCTCTAATCCTCTCTCTTCCCCCATCCCTTTCTTTCTCTCTCTCTTTCCAACCCTCTCTCTCTCTCCAACTACATTACTATATCCCTCCCTCTCTCCTTCTCACTTCTTCTCTCCCCCCTTCTTTCCATACATCTTACTTTGTCTCTTTATATCACCCCTAAACATACACAATCACTCTCCATCTCTCCCTTATCACTCTCTCTCTCTCTCTTTATTCTTAGTTATGAAAACTAATGAACATAAATATTCGTAAATATAAAGCAGATTATGGAGTAAATATGAAAAGAGGTTTTATTTACTTACCATACCTCTAGTTTATTTATATTTTTATTTATTTATCATACCCCTTTTATTTACTATGGTATTTGGCCCATATGCTTGTTATATAATTAGATTTTATTTATAATCCTATTTGATATATTGTTATTTATTTACCTTACCTCTTTATGACTCTTTTATATTTATTAATTTACCATACCTCTTTATATCTATTTTATATTTATTTCTTTATTTATCATACTTGTTTATACCTATTTTATATTTATTTATTTACCCATGGTATTTGGCCCATGGTATCAATATTAATTTTTCCCATGGTATTCGTCCGATAGGCTTCATCTAAATAAAACCTCTTTTTAAAGTTTTTTTAAATATAAAAAGGTTTATGGAATAATTTTTATTTATTTACCATACATCTAGTTTATATATTTTTTTATTTATTGACCATAGCTTTGGAGTAAGTACCAGCCTAGATCCATCTTAACTCTGGATCTATGAAGCACCTTGAGGGATCAAATCTCTCTAGGTGCAAACCTCTTGTTTGGAGTGCAAAACTTGAGGAAAGGTTTGCACCTCGAGAGATTTGATCCCTGTCGGCGCTTGATAGATCCAGAGTTAAGATGGATGTAAACACAGATAATATAAATATAATAATTTTATATATGCTAAATATGTCTGATATTTATTTGGTCATTTTAATTTTAATTTTTTTTTAGTTACCTAAGTTTTTTGAGATGATAAATATTGTTAATAAATTTAATGACGAAATAATTTTTTTGAATGCAAAGTGACAATGTAATAGTGTTGAATGATAGAAAATAAAAATAATAAGAATGTAGTCAATTACAAATAGTCTTCATTGTGATCAATCTCAAATTATTTTCTTTTTCTATTATTATTTTCACCCTTGTTAGTTTTGTCATCTTTTCATATCGATTATATGAAAAGGAAAATTGAAATAATAAACCATTTAAATCTTTAGCTTGAACTATTGTACTAAACATCATACATTGTCTCTCTTTCTCTTCAATATTAATAGGTTGATTTACTATAAAAAAAATATTAATGTACATTGTTAATATCTTTGTGTGCTTAAACTGAAATCAATGCACAATATTAATCCAATCACTTTAAAATTAATGTACCATCAATGTACATCAAATCAGAAATCAACGTCTACACTGAAATCAATGCACCTAATGCAAACAATCAAATAATATTACAAAACAACATCTACACTAAGATCAATGCATCTAATCAGGTAATCAAATAAGATTAGAAATCAACATCTATATTGAAATCAATGGATCTAGTGCAAGTAATAAAATAGGATTAGAAACCAACATCTACACTAATATCAATGCATCTAGTGCAAGCAATCAAATAGGATTATAAATCACCATCTACTTCCCTATCTCCCCCCCTTGAACTACTTCTCTCTTTCCCTCCATCTCTCCACTCTCTCACATCCTCCCTCTTCCTTCCTCTCTCTCCATTTCTTTCCCACATATATATCTCCCTCTCTCTTCACCCTCCAACTATGTTACTATATCCCTCCCTCTCTCCTTCCCTCCATATCTCCTTCTTTATCTCTTTATCTCACCCCAAAACATATACACACTGTCTCCATATCTCCCTTGTCACTTCATCTCTCTCTCCACTTCTCACTCTCTATGTAATCCTTATTCCCTCCCTCTCTCCTCCTCTCTCCCCTCTCTCTCTCTCTCTCTCCCCCCCCCTCTCTCTCTCTCTCTCTTTCTTTGCCCTCCAATTTTCTCTCTTCCCCCATAACTCTCTTCCTCTCTCTCATGTCCTCTCTCTTGTCCTTCCTCTCCTACCTTCCTCTATCTTTTCCTCTCACTCTCTCTTTGCAATCCAATTATCTCTCTCTCTCTCTTTGCCTTCCAATCCTCTTTCCTCGCCCAACACACACACACACACTCTCTCTCTCAACATATGCACTAAAATAAATGCATATAGTGCAAGAAAAATAGGATTAGAAATCACCATCCACACTGAAATCAATGCATCGAGTGCAAGAAATATCTTCCCACTCTCCCCCCTCCAAATCCATCTCTCTTTCCCTCCCTCTCTCCACTCTCTCACATCCCCTCTCTCTTCCTTCCCCTCTATCCCTTTCTCTCCCACATCTATCTCTCTCTATATCTCCATCTCTCCCTCTCTTCACCCTCCAAATATGTTACTATATCCCTCCCTCTCTCATTCTCCCCCCATTCCCTCCATCTCTCCTTATTTTTCTCTTTATCTCACCCCCAAACATACACATACTCCTCTATTTCTCCCTTGTCACTCCCTCTCTCTCTCCACTTCTTGCTCCCTATGTAAATACATTACTCTGGATCCAGAGTTTGATATTATCTATATTTACACTGAAATCAATGCATCTAGTGCAAGTAAGAAAATAAGATTAGAAACCAACATCTACACTGATATCAATGCATCTAGTGTAAGCAGCCAAATAGGATTAGAAATCATCATGTTAATGTACATTGTTAATAATTTTGTGTTCTTACACTGAAATCAATACACAATCTTAATCCAGTCACTTTAAAATTAATGTACCATCAATGTACATCCAATTACATCAAATCAGAAATCAACATCAACACTAAAATCAATGCACCTAATGAAAAAAATCAAATAAGATTACAAAACAACATCGACATTGAGATCAATGCATCCAATGCAGGTAATCAAATAAGATTAGAAATCAACATCTATATTGAAATCAATGGATCTAGTGAAAGTAATAAGATAATATTAGAAGCCAACATCTACACTGATATCAATGCATCTAGTGCAAGCAATCAAATAGGATTAGAAATCGTCTACATTGAAATTAAGTCATCTAGTGCAAGTAATAAAATATAATTATAAATCAACATCTAAATTGAAATCAACACATTCAGTGCAAGAAATCAAATTGTATTAGAAATCACCACCTACATTGAAATCAATGCATCTAGTGCAAGTAATCAAATATCATTAGAAATAAATATCTACACTAAAATCGGCGCATCTAGTGCAAATAATCAAATAGGATTAGAAATCACCATCTCCACTTATATCAATCCATCTAGTGCGAGAAATATTCCTCCCTCTCTCCACCCTCCATCCATATCTATATCCCCCTCCATCTATTCTTTTTTGTCTCTCTATCTCAACCCCCTAAACACACGCGCTCTCGTACTCCATATATATCAATCTCTTTTTAAATCACCCCCTCTCCCCATCTCTCTCTTATTCCCTCTCTTCACCTTCCATCTATATCTCTATCTTCCCCTTCTCTCCCTCTCCCCCATTAATATCTCTCTTTCCTCGTTTTGTCCTCTCTCCCTCTCTCTCCATCTTCCTTATCTCTCTCTCTCTCTCTCTCTCTCTCTAGAAACCAACATCTACACTGAAATCAATGCATTTACTCAAATAAATCAAATAGGATTAGAAAGCGCCATCTACATTGAAATTAATGCATTTAGTGCAAACAATCAAATAGGATCAGAAATCATCGACATTGAAACCAATTCATCTAGTGTAAGTAATCAAATATAATTATAAATCAACATCTAAATTGAAATCAACAAATTCAGTGCAAGCAATCAAATTGTATTAGAAATCACCACCTACACTGAAATCAATGCATCTAGTGCAAGTAATAAAATATCATTAGAAATAAATATCTACACTAAAATTGATGCATATAGTGCAAATAATCAAATAGGATTATAAATCACCATCTCCACTTATATCAATCCATCTAGTGTGAGAAATATTCTTCCCTCTCTCCACCCTCCATCCATATCTATATCCCCCTCCATCTCTTATTTTTTGTCTCTCTATCTCACCCCCCTAAACACACACACTCTCGCAATCCATATATATCAATCTCTTTGTCAATCCCCTCCTCTCCCCATCTCTCTCTTCTTCCCTCTCTTCACCTTCCATCTATATCTCTATCTTCCCCCTCTCTCCATCTTCCTTATCACTCACTCACACTCTCTCTCTCCACCTTTCTCTCTCTATTTCTTTCTTCTTACCTCTCTCCTCCTCCCCCTCCAAGTCCATCTCTCTTTCCCTCCCTCTCTCCACTCTCTCACATCCTCTCTCTTCCTTCCTCTCTTTCCCTTTCTCTCCCATCTCTTTCTCCCTCTCTCTTTCTCTTCACCCACCAACTATGTTACTATATCCCTCCCTATCTCCTTATATCTCCTTATCCCCCCTTATCTCCATCTCTCCTTATTTGTCTCTTTATCTCGGCCCCAAACATACACACTCTCTCTCTATCTCTCCCTTGTCACTCCTTCTCTCTCTCCGCTTCTCACTCTCTATATTTCTTATTTCCTACATCTCTCCCGCTCCAACTCCATCTCTCTTATCGATCCCTCTCTCCTCCTCTCTCTCAAGTCCTCTCTCTCATCCTTCATCTCTCTCTCTCTCCCCTAAATCCCTCTCTCTTCCCTGATCTCTCTCTCTCTCTCTCTCTCTCTCTCTCTCTCTCCAATACTCTCTCTTCCCCCATCACTCTCCTGCTCTCTCTCATCCTTCCTCTCTCTCCCTTTCTCTCCCACCACTCTCTCTCTCTCTTCCCTCCAATCCTCTCTCTTCCCCCATATCTCTCTCTCTCTCTCTCTCTCTCTCTCTCTCTAATCCTCTCTCTTCCCCCATCCCTTTCTTTCTCTCTCTCTTTCCACCCCTCTCTCTCTCCAATTACATTACTATATCCCTCCCTCTCTCCTTCTCACTTCTTCTCTCCCCCCTTCTTTCCTTACATCTTACTTTGTCTCTTTATATCACCCCTAAACATACACACTCACTCTCCATCTCTAACTTATCACTCTCTCTCTCTCTCTTTCTTCTTAGTTATGTAAACTAATGAACATAAATAATCGTAAATATAAAGAAGATTATGGAGTAAATATGAAAAGAGGTTTTATTTACTTACCATACCTCTAGTTTATTTATATTTTTATTTATTTATCATACCCCTTTTCTTTACTATGGTATTTGGCCCATATGCTTGTTATATAATTAGATTTTTATTTATAATCCTATTTAATATATGTTATTTATTTACCTTACCTCTTTATGCCTCTTTTATATTTATTTATTTACCATACCTCCTTATATCTATTTTATATTTATTTCTTTATTTATCATACTTGTTTATACCTCTTTTATATTTATTTATTTACCCATGGCATTTGGCCCATGGTATCAATATTAATTTTTCAATCCATCTTGTGACAGCTTCATTTAAAGATTAACTAGCATTAACTAGTTTAAACAATTTGTTTATTTCAAAGAAAGACTTGATGGTTATGTGTTGAAACAAAAATTACTATTTTATTTTATTTTTGAATTATTAAGAGAAACCAATGAATGGATAGAAATCTCCTAAGTTGTTGGTGTTAATTTCTCAGAATAGATGGTGGTTGGGGAACAGTTGGAAAACAGTTACCCTCTCCTCAATGGATAAAGGGAGGATCTAGAGGAGGAGGGGGGGTTCTGGAAATTGGCAAAAAGAAGGGAAAGTATTTTCTAGAGCTGGTGTGGAGACCAGTTGAAAATAACTTTGGAAACCCTTACGTGAGCCAGATTGACTGCTGGTGACTGGAATTAGATGTCCAGAGGTCACAACAGATTGTTCCACTGTTAAACCCGTGGCACCATTCGGTTTCTGGGGCTAGGGGGCAAGGTGAGGACGTAATAGCCTCCCTTGAAGGTTGGGAGGACAACGGCCTGGGAATTTCTACCATTACAGATAAGTACCAAAGTGTTAATCTTTCTGGAGTTCAATATCATTAAAAAGTTACAGATATGTGCTACTATATTTCTTCTTTAATATTTATGTTGAAAGAACAGTAAATAACTCTGCTTAGTGCTACGGTAGAAAAGAAAAGAGAAGAGTTGAATTACAGAGGTTATGATTAACTTAGACCCCTGTACATACTCTATGAATTCGAAATGCATTGTTTAATATAGAATGGAAAACGGCTAGAATGTCCTATCAACTTTAAAGAAACTGTGTGAAATTTCTGGAAGAAAGCATTGAATTTAAACATAGAAACGGTGTATGTATCTATCTCTTTCTACTATCTTGTATTAGATTTGTACGAGTCTCTATGAAATAGAAAGAAGTTATGTTACAATCTAAACAGAGATCTTTTCCTTTCTGTGAGTGTAATATTAGGAGAAATCGATACTACAGTAAAAAGAACCTGTTAGCAGGCCATCGAAAAGTAAAACAAAGAAAAGACTGTTGCTATATATATATAAAGAAAATAAAATTATGTATGCTGCTTCAGAGGTTTGCAGCCAGACACAGTCAATAAGTATGTATAGAGTACTTTTCACATAAAAACTGTGGGACTAACATAGTAGAGTCGGGCCAAACAAAGAATAATGGCTCAGTGAAAGTTAAAAGTAATTGTGCGTATATTCAGAAGAAAATGTGAAAGCACTGAAGCAAACAGTATGCATAGCCACGTATAGCCATCCAACCCTGAACAACATGGGAAACATAACCCAGAAAACTACTCAAATCTCTCAAAACTTAACATTTAGTCATAACAGAAATATATCCATATACATGCCCGAGAGTTTTGCGAGCCTTTGCTCTTTGGGAACGCCTTTTAATTAAACAAGAAAATGCTGCAAAAACTGTAAGTAATCAACCCCAAGGGTATCGAGCTGAGAGCTATGCTCTGCATGCAATTGTAAATCATAATTAAGTATTCTAATAACAAGACTGTCGAAGGCCCATGGCCAGGACAAGGAATTTGAAGAGGGTTTTATCCTCTTGCCATCAGATAATGAGTACCTGGAAAAATGAAACGGATATTAGCCGGGGTCTAGTAGCCTGTAGCATATCCTGTGCATTCATATGGTTGAGCTGAACGTACCTGCAAAACCCAAGAGTATTCAGTTTCAATACCAAAGCAAAGATAACAAGAAGCCGAGGGTTAAATGATTTGTGCTAGATTTGTTACCTATGAGCAATAAAACCCGAACCCGAGTTATTCCTGACCAAATACACTGGAGGAATAACGAAATTAGTTCCAAAGCTGAAGGTAAGGATATAGCTCTAAACGGGATTATCATTACAAACTGGTGAATAGAATAAGTAGAATGTAGCATACAGAAAGTTACCAGCGTCATTAGAAGTAGGGATGAATCCCTTCTGTGGAGTTTCACCTCCGAAACATAAGTAATATTTCAGCAGTCTTAACCCTGACATTGCATGCCAGAAACAAAGAAAAATTACCCATCTTCTTAAATCGGAAAACAAATCACAATATAACTTCTAGCAAAACAAGCGAAGGAAGAAATTATGAGAGACTGTTACCATAAACCCGAAATGCTACGGAGGGCAGTCTCAACCTATGTTTAAAATATTTTTTGGCAGAGAATACAAGCAGGCAATCCCAAGTGCACCATGGCCGCCGATGAGTCCAAAGGAACGCCATTCACCTTCACTCTTTGGTTGCAGGTAGAGTATTTGCCGAAATATCGCAACCTTCCCGGCAAGTGAGCTGGAGAGTTAAGTTATCCACGGAATGAGCTATGGAAAAACCAAAATAAACGTGACAGCTATGCCTGGTAAGGCTGGCAGTACACTGGGGCATTAAATCTCATTAAAAACGAAGTCACGGGAAGGGCAGAGGAAAGCCCAAGTGTCGACCTTGCCATAGCATTGAACTTGGCGCTTACTCCTCAAAACAAGTTAAACTCAATATCACCATGTTTATCAAGCTGGCGGAGTATTTTCTATGCAGGAACCTTGACAGATGTCTTAATATAAGGATAGTTAGATCAGCCCAAAGTAGTGGATATTAAATATCATTTTTCGGATATCACAAAAGCTTTTGCATTAAACTTAGAGCATTATTAACCAGATCCTCAGAACCATAACTTTTATTGGAATTCCAGTACCGACTATTAAATTCCATTCCTGTGTATTAATTGTGAATTAACTGTGAAATAACGAAAGCAATGCCGAGAGCATATATATTACACTTGCAATAGTTACTTTGGTAATAATAAGTTAAATTTTTTTTATATAGTGATTGTTTATCGGTTATGAATGTGACAATTGGTATCAGAGCTAGATTGCTACACTGGGATCCTAGGGGTCTACTGACAGTGAAGCTGTGTGTGATTAGTGCACCGAGAGGAAAAATGGACATGAGAGAAGGTACGACATCTCAAGCTCTGCCGGAGGAGACTCAGGGCCAAACTGTTATGAATCCATAAATGTGGGTTCAATTGACTGTGGAACAGCATCAAAAGACAAGCCGAATGCTGGAATAACAACAGCATCAGACTGCATTTTTACTAAATACAGTACAGCAACTACAAGAAGAAATGATGAGGGTCCGAAGGGACAATGAGAGGTTGCTCCACGACCAAGAAAGGATACTGAAAAGTTTATCTGATAAACAAAATCAAGAGTTGGAGCACCCCAGTGCTGAAAAGATGAATCAACAGAACAAGATGAGCAGAAAACCAGGAACGATACTACTGGTAAAACTGAGAGGAGCCCCTCACAAAGGAGCAAAAATAAGAATTATAATGAGGCAGAGTCGGGCAATTTATCCAACCAACAAGATTTCAAGAAGCAGAAAGTATAACTACAGGGGGAGTTTCGTAAGATTAAGCCACCAATGTTTGATGGCGAGGAGGAAGAGGCAGCTGAAGCATGGCTAATTAACATTAATAAATATTTTCAGGTATATGAGTATAGCAGCAATATGAAAGCTAGATTGGCTATATACCAGCTGCGAGAGAAATCCACTCTGTGGTGGGAGGAGGTGAAGAATGTACGCAGCCTAGATGAGCATGATGTCACCTGGGAACAGTTTCAGAAATACTTCAAGGATAAGTATTTAACGGAGAGATTTTATGATGATAAGGTAAAGGAATTCCATGATCTCCGACTGGGCCAGATGACCATGGATGAGTATGTCGCTAAATTTACCTCCCTGTTACGTTATGTACCCTACCTCAGAGAGGAGAAAGCCAAGGTACAGTGGTTTCTGAGCAGTCTTCCTGTTCCCATGAGGGAAATAATAGAGTTTGTTAACCCCCAAACTATGGATGAAGCTGTCCGAAAAGCACGCATGTTTTACCAGCAGAATAAGGCCAAGGGGGAGAGTGGGAAAATTTGGCAGCCCAATAAAAATCAGAAAAATTCATCTACTTTCAGAAGCAGTAAAAGCAGCCACTTTAAAGGGGCAGGACGGAACGCTGGAAGCAAGCAGTTTAATAAGAACCATCAAAGGATCAAATGGCCAGCTGAAGAAAAACCCACAGAAGCATCAAGTAAAACAAAGCAGGGGCAAAATTCTAGACCTCCCTTACAGTGTTGGGGCTGTGGGGAAGCACACTACTATAAGAACTGTCCACAACGGAATAAGAGTGAATCTGTGGCAAATTTGCAGGAAGCATCAACAGTGGGGGACGTGGCACGAAACATACCACGTATAAATGCAACCTTGGAGAATCGACAGGCTGATTTTCAACCCACAATGATTGAATTGGAAGGTACTATATTATATAAACCTGTTTCGATTTTAATAGATCCTGGCGCTAGTTTAAGTTATATAAATCCTAAACTAGTGGAAATGTGCAACTTAAAAGAGCAGAAATTTAAAAACTCCTGGTTAGTTCAACTAGCCACCGGAGAAAAACGCAAAGTGACTGCGAAAATTGCTGATTGCATACTGGAAGTTGCAGAACAGCAGCTTCAGGTAGACTTAAATATTCTACCATTGGGATCGTATGATGTGTTATTAGGAATGGACTGGCTGGAAAAACACTGGACCATAGTGGACTGTAAGGAAAAGGCAATTCATTATAGAGCGCTAGATGGTACATGTAAGGAGATTAAAGGAATCAAAAAGCCTGTGCAATTACGCCCCATAATAGCATCTCAGATGAGCAAGTGTATTCGTAAAGGATGTCAGTTGTACACAATTCAAGTAGGGTATGCCGAATCTAAGGGAAAGGTTGTAGATATAAAAGATATCCCTATGGTACAGAAATTTTTGGATGTATTTCCAGAAAACATTCCAGAGTTGCCTTCAAAAAGGGAAATTGATTTCACTATTGAATTACTACCCGGAGCCTCTCCTGTGTCAAGAGCACCTTACAGAATGAGCATACCAGAGTTAACAGAGTTAAAGATGTAGCTACAGGAGTTGTTAGATAAAGGATATATCCGCCCAAGTGTGTCACCTTGGGGAGCACCAGTGCTTTTTGTTAAGAAGAAGGATGGAACCTTACGTATGTGTATGGACTACCGACAACTCAACAAGCTGACAGTTAAGAATAAATATCCTTTACCCAGAATTGATGATTTATTTGATCAGGTGAGAGACGCCAAGGTGTTCTCTAAAATAGATTTGAGGTCCGGATATCATCAGATTCGGGTCAAGGATGAGGATATTTTCAAAACAGCATTCCACACTAGATATGGGCATTATGAGTTTGTGGTGTTGCCATTTGGATTGACGAATGCACCATCAACTTTTATGAGGTTGATGAATGGCATTTTTCATCAATTTCTAGATCATTTTGTACTGGTCTTCATAGATGACATATTGATTTATTCCAAGAGCGAAGAAGAACATAAGGAGCATCTGAGGATAGTACTGGAAATGCTGACGAAACATCAGCTGTATGCTAAATTCAGCAAATGCGATTTCTTTAAAACACAAATTCAGTACTTGGGTCATGTTGTGACAGCTGAAGGTATAGCAGTGGACCCCGAAAATATTAAAAATATCTTGGAATGGCAAGCACCCCAGAATGTGGCAGATATCATATCATTTATGGGTCTGGTAGGATATTACAAACGGTTCATCGAAGGGTTTTCTAGGATTGCCTATCCTATCACATCCTTACAAAAGAAAGGCAAACCTTTTAAATGGTCAAAATATTGTCAGATCAGCTTTGAAAAGCTAAAACAGCTTTTAACCATAGCACCAGTACTGAAGGTAGCTGACCCCAGCAAGGACTACGAGGTGTGCACGGATGCCAGTAAGGAGGGAGTCGGTGCAGTGTTAACATAAGAAGGCAAGGTAATAGCCTATGAGTCCCGAAAACTGAAAGAGCATGAGCAAAAATACTCTGCTTATGATCTAGAACTTACAACAGTAGTGCATGCTCTCCGGGTGTGGAGGCATTAGCTACTGGGAAAAAAGTTTGTGCTTAAAACAGACCATAGCAGTCTAACTAATTATTTTAAGCAGGCCGATTTAAACTCTTGGAAAGCCCGGTGGAATGCCTTTTTGAGTGAATTTGACATGGACATACAACATGTTAAGGGTAAAGAAAACCGAGTTGCAGATGCCCTGAGCAGGAAATTACATGGGATCTGTGCAATGTACTTCAGCCAACCTGTAAGCCAGCTGTCCGAACAATTAAAGGAGGAGGCACTGAAGGACCCAGAATACAAGTTTTTATGGCAGCAGATGGAAGAGGATAAAGAGCAAGGTAAGCCATCTGAATATGACAGAAATGAAGAACAGATGTTAACTTTTCGCGAAAAAACCTATGTTCCTAATCGCGCAAGTCTCAAGGAGTTGATCCTGAACGAGTACCATCGCAACAACTACGCTGGTCATCCTGGTTATCAAAAGATGCTTACAGCGATTAGAAAAATATATTATTGGCCAGGTATGCACAGAGACATTACGGAATATCTGAGCAAGTGTTTAGAATGCCAACAGGTTAAAGTGGAGCATCGGCATCCAGCGGGGCTACTGCAGCCCATACCCATTCCTGAATGGAAGTGGGAAGTGATCTCTTTGGATTTCGTCACAGGCTTACCGCGAACAAGGAAGCAGAATGATTCAATCATGGTAGTGGTGGACAGATTAAATAAATATTCCCATTTCATACCTGTGCAATCCACTTACAAGACAGTGCAAATTGCAGACATATTTATGAGGGAAATCTTTAGATTGCATGGTATACCTAAGACCGTGATTTCAGACCGAGACGTTAATTTTACCTCCGCCTTTTGGAAAACCTTATTCTCGGGTCTAGGTACTCAGATACACTTGAGTACTGCCTATCACCCTCAAACTGATGGGCAGACCGAGCAGGTAAACCAAGTTTTGGAGGATATGCTGCGTATGTATGTAATGCGACAGCCAACTAAATGGGAGGATTACCTCCACCTAGTGGAGTTTGCATATAACAACAGATATCAGGAATCCCTAAGGATGAGTCCCTTTAAAGCGTTGTATGGACGCCAGTGTCGGACACCGATAAAATGGAGCAGTCCGGAGACGAAATTAATGTTGGGGCCAGAAATGTTGGCTGAGCTAGAAGCTGAAGTAAAAAGAATAAGACAGAATTTAAAAGCTGCACAGGACCGACAGAAGGTCTTTGCAGAAAGGAAGAGGTCATATCGTGAATTCGGAGTAGGGGATCATGTGTATGTCAGGATTAAACCAAAAAGAAGTACTTTAAGATGGACTTCTTGCGCCAAATTAGCGCCCCGTTACTACGGACCCTTCCAAATTCTGGAAAGGGTGGGACTGGTAGCCTATAGGCTAGCTTTTCGTGGTCATATTAAAGCACACAACGTGTTTCATGTATCTTTGTTAAAGCGATATGTGCATGATGAAAACCATGTAATACATTGGCAGAACATTCAGGTAGGAGGAAAGAGTAGAAATAAGTCCTAACTGAAGGTTTTAATACATTCAAGTACTGATTGGTAATCGTTTGTTTTCTTTTACAGGTAGAACCAGACGGAGAATTCCTAGTAGAGCCGCTACGCATACTAGATCGTAGATAAATTGAACTCCGTAAAAGAGTAGTTTCCCAGTTAAAAGTGCAGTGGAAGCACTTTGGACCGGATGAAGCTACTTGGGAGGATGAAAAGTCTATACAGGAAGCTTACCCAGAACTCTTTGCAGAGATGGACTGAAAAACAGCGAGGACGGTGTTACTCCCAGGGGGGGGGAGATGTGACAGCTTCATTTAAAGATTAACTAGCATTAACTAGTTTAAACAATTTGTTTATTTCAAAGAAAGACTTGATGGTTATGTGTTGAAACAAAAATTAATATTTTATTTTATTTTCGAATTATTAAGAGAAACCAATGAATGGATAGAAATCTCCTAAGTTGTTGGTGTTAATTTCTCAGAATAGATGGTGGTTGGGGAACAGTTGGAAAACAGTTACCCTCTCCTCAATGGATAAAGGGAGAATCCAGAGGAGGAGGGGGGGTTCTGGAAATTGGAAAAAAAAAGGGAAAGTATTTTCTAGAGCTGGTGTGGAGACCAGTTGAAAATAACTTTTTAAACCCTTATGTGAGCCACATTGACTGCTGGTGACTGGAATTAGATGTCCAGAGGTCACAACAGATTGTTCCACTATTAAACCCGTGGCACCATTCGATTTCTGGGGCTAGGGGGCAAGGTGAGGACGTAATAGCCTCCCTTGAAGGTTGGGAGGAAAACAGCCTGGGAATTTCTACCATTACAGATAAGTACCAAAGTGTTAATCTTTCTGGAGTTCAATATCATTAAAAAGTTACAGATATGCGCTACTGTATTTCTTCTTTAATATTTATGTTGAAAGAACAGTAAATAGCTCTGCTTAGTGCTACGGTAGAAAAGAAAAGAGAAGAGTTGAATTACAGAGGTTATGATTAACTTAGACCCCTGTACATACTCTATGAATTCGAAATGCATTATTTAATATAGAATGGAAAACGTCTAGAACGTCCTATCAACTTTAAAGAAACTGTGTGAAAGTTCTGGAAGAAAGCATTGAATTTAAACATAGAAACGGTGTATGTATCTATCTCTTTCTACTATCTTGTATTAGATTTGTACGAGTCGCTATGAAACAGAAAGAAGTTATGTTACAATCTAAACAGAATCTTTTCCTTTCTGTGAGTGTAATATTAGGAGAAATCGATACTACAGTAAAAAGAACCTGTTAGCAGGCCATCGAAAAGTAAAAAAAATAAAATACTGTTGCTACATATATATAAAGAAAATAAATTTATGTACGCTGCTTCAGAGGTTTGCAGCTGGACACAGTCAATAAGTATGTATAGAGTACTTTTCACATAAAACTGTGGGACTAACATAGCAGAGTCGGGCCAAACAAAGAATAATGGCTCAGTGAAAGTTAAAAGTAACTGTGCGTATATTCAGAAGAAAATGTGAAAGCACTGAAGCAAACAGTATCCATAGCCATGTATAGCCATCCAACCCTGAACAACATGGGAAACATAACCCAGAAAACTACTCAAATCTCTCAGAACTTAACATTTAGTCATAACATAAATATATCCATATACATGCCCGAGGGTTTTGCGAGCCCTTACTCTTTGGGAACGCCTTTTAATTATAGAAGAAAATGCTGCAAAAACTGTAAGTAATCAACCCCAAGGGTATCGAGCTGAGAGCTACGCTCTGCATGCAATTGTAAATCACAATTAAGTATTCTAATAAAAATACTGTCGAAGGCCCGTGGCCAGGACAAGGAATTTGAAGAGGGTTTTATCCTCTTGCCATCGGATAACGAGTACCTGGAAAAATGAAACGGATATTAGCCAGGGTCTAGTAGCCTGTAGCTTATCCTGTGCATTCAGATGGTTGAGTTGAATGTACCTGCAAAACCCAGGAGTATTTAGTTTCAATACCAAAGCAAAGATAACAAGAAGCCGAGGGTTAAATGATTCGTGCTAGATTTGTTACCTGTGAGAAATAAACCCCGAACCTAAGTTATTCCTGACCGAATACACAGGAGGAATAACGAAATCAGTTCCAAAGCTGAAGGTAAGGATATAGATCTAAATGGGATTATCATTACAAACTGGTGAATAGAATAAGTAGAATGTAGCATACGGAAATTTACCAGCGTCATTAGAAGTAGGGATGAATCCCTTCTGCGGAGTTTCGCCTCCGAAACATAAGTAAGATTTCAGCAGTCTTAACCCTGACATTGCATGCCAGAAACAAAGAAAAATTACCCATCTTCTTAAATCGGAAAACAAATCACAATATAACTTCTAGCAAAACAAGTGAAGGAAGAAATTATGAGAGACTGTTACCATAAACCCGAAACGCTACGGAGGGCAGTCTCGACCTGTGTTTAAAAGAGTTTTTAGCGGAGAATACAAGCAGGCAATCCCAAGTGCGCCATGGCTGTCGATGAGTCCAAAGGAACGTCGTTCACCTCGACTCTTTGGTTGCAGGTAGAGTATTTGCCGAAATATCGCAACCTTCCCGGCAAATGAGCTGGAGAGTTAAGTTATCCACGAAATGAGCTATGGAAAAACCCAGATAAATGTGACAGCTATGCCCGGTAAGGCTGGCGGTACACTGGGGCATTAAATCTCATTAAAAACAAACTCACAGGAAGGGCAGAGGAACGCCCAAGTGTCGACCTTGCCATAGCATTGAACTTGGCGCTTACTCCTCAAAACAAGTTAAACTCAATATCACCATGTCTCTCAAGCTGGCGGAGTATTTTCAATGCAGGAACCTTGACAGATGTCTTAATACGAGGATAGTTAGATCAGCCCAAAGCAATGGATATTAAATATGATTTTTCGGATATCACAAAAGCTTTTGCATTAAACTTAGAGCGTTATTAACCAGATCCTCAGAACCATAACTTTTATTGGAATGCCAGTTCCGACTATTAAATTCCATTCCTGTGTATTAATTGTGAATTAACTGTGAAATAACGAAAGCAATGCCGAGAGAATATGTATTACACTTGCAATAGTTACTTTGGTAATAATAAGTTAATTTTTTTTATATAGTGATTGTTTATCGGTTATGAATGTGACACATCTTAACTCTGGATCTATCAAGCACCGAGAGGGATCAAATCTCTCGAGGTGAAAACCTCTTTTTTGGAGCGCAAAACTTGAGGAAAGGTTTGCAACTCGAGAGATTTGATCCCTGTCGACACTTGATAGATCCATAGTTAAGATGGATCTAGGCTGGTTTCAGTCGGCCAAGGAAAATCTATCGAAAATATGATTAATTTTATCAATAATATGTAAACACAGATAATATAAATATAATAATTTTATATATGCTAAATATGTCTCACATTTATTTGGTCATTTTAACTTTAAAATTTTCTTAGTTACCTCAGTTTTTTGAGATGATAAATATTGTTAATAAATTTAATGACGAAATAATTTTTTTGAATGCAAAGTGACAATGTAATAGTGTTGAATGATAGAAAATAAAAATAATAAGAATGTAGTCAATTAAAAATAGTCTTCACTGTGATAAATCTCAAATTATTTTCTTTTTCTATTCTTATTTTCACCCTTGTTAGTTTTGTCATCTTTTCATATCGATTATATGAAAAGGAAAATTGAAATAATAAACCATTTAAATATTTAGCTTGAACTATTGTACTAAACATCATACATTGTCTCTCTTTCTCTTCAATATTAATAGGTTGATTTACTATAACACAAATATTAATGTACATTGTTAATATCTTTGTGTGCTTAAACTGAAATCAATGCACAGTCTTAATCCAATCACTTTAAAATTAATGTACCATCAATGTACATCAAATCAGAAATCAACGTCTACACTGAAATCAATGCACCTAATGCAAACCATCAAATAAGATTACAAAACAACATCTACACTAAGATCAATGCATCTAATGCAGGTAATCAAATAAGATTAGAAATCAACATCTATATTGAAATCAATGGATCTAGTGCAAGTAATAAAATAGGATTAGAAACCAACATCTACACTAATATCAATGCATCTAGTGCAAGCAATCAAATAGGATTATAAATCACCATCTACATCCCTATCTCCCCCCTTGAACTACTTCTCTCTTTCCCTCCATCTCTCCACTCTCTCACATCCTCCCTCTTCCTTCCTCTCTCTCCATTTATTTCCCACATATATATCTCCCTCTCTCTTCACCCTCCAACTATGTTACTATATCCCTCCCTCTCTCCTTCTCTCCATATCTCCTTCTTCATCTCTTTATCTCACCCCAAAACATATACACACTGTCTCCATATCTCCCTTGTCACTTCATCTCTCTCTCCACTTCTCACTCTCTATGTAATCCTTATTCCCTCCCTCTCTCCTCCTGTCTCTCATCCTTCCTCTCTCTCTCTCTCTCTCTCTCTCTCTCTCTCTCTCTCTCTTTGCCCTCCAATTTTCTCTCTTCCCCCATAACTCTCTTTCTCTCTCTCATGTCCTCTCTCTTGTCCTTCCTCTCCTACCTTCCTCTATATTTTCCTCTCACTCTCTCTTTTCAATCCAATTATCTCTCTCTCTCTCTCTCTCTGCCTTCCAATCCTCTTTCCTCCCCCAACACATGCACACACACTCTCTCTCTCTCAACATATACACTAAAATCAATGCATATAGTGCAAGAAAAATATGATTATAAATCACCATCCACACTTAAATCAATGCATCGAGTGCAAGAAATATCTTCCCACTCTCCCCCTTCCAAATCCATCTCCCTTTCCCTCCCTCTCTCCACTCTCTCACATCCTCTCTCTCTTCCTTCCCCTCTATCCCTTTCTCTCCCACGTCTATCTCTCTCTATATCTCCATCTCTCCCTCTCTTCACCCTCCAACTATGTTACTATATCCCTCCCTCTCTTATTCTCCCCCCATTCCCTCCATCTCTCCTTATTTTTCTCTTTATCTTGCCCCCAAACATACACATACTCCTCTATTTCTCCCTTGTCACTCCCTCTCTCTCTCCACTTCTTGCTTCCTATGTAAATACATTACTCTGTATCCAGAGTTTGATATTATCTGTATTTACACTGAAATCAATGCATCTAGTGCAAGTAAGAAAATAAGATTAGAAACCAACATCTACACTGATATCAATGCATCTAGTGTAAGCAATCAAATAGGATTAGAAATCATCATGTTAATGTACATTGTTAATAATTTTGTGTGCTTACACTGAAATCAATACACAATCTTAATCCAGTCACTTTAAAATTAATGTACCATCAATGTACATCCAATTACATCAAATCAGAAATCAGCATCAACACTAAAATCAATGCACCTAATGAAAACAATCAAATAATATTACAAAACAACATCTACACTGATATCAATGCATCTAATTTAGGTAATCAAATAAGATTAGAAATCAACATCTATATTGAAATCAATGGATCTAGTGAAAGTAATAAAATAATATTAGAAGCCAACATCTACACTGATATAAATGCATCTAGTGCAAGCAATCAAATAGGATTATAAATCACCATCTACTTCCCTATCTCCCCCCTCGAACTACATCTCTCTTTCCCTCCATATCTCCACTCTCTCACATCCTCCCTCTTCCTTCCTCTCTCTCCATTTCTTTCGCACATATATATCTCCATCTCTCTTCACCCTCCAACTATGTTACTCTCTCTCTCTCTCTCTCTCTCTCAACATCTACACTAAAATCAATGCATATAGTGCAAGAAAAATAGGATTCTAGATCACCATCCACACTGAAATCAATGCATCGAGTGCAAGAAAGCATCGTCCCTATCTCCCCCCTCCAACTACATCTCTCTTTCCCTCCATTCTTCTTAGTATACACTAAAATCAACATCTGCACTGAAATCGATGCATCTAGTGCAAGTAATCAAATAGGATTATAAATCACCATCTACTTCCCTATCTCCTCCCTTGAACTACATATCTCTTTCCCTCCATATCTCCACTCTCTCACATCCTCCATCTTCCTTCTTCTCTCTCCATTTCTTTCCCACATATATATCTCCCTCTCTCTTCACCCTCCAGCTATGTTACTATATCCCTCCCTCTCTCCTTCTCTCCATATCTCCTTCTTTATCTCTTTATCTCACCCCAAAACATATACACACTCTCCCCATATCTCCCTTGTCACTTCATCTCTCTCTCCACTTCTCACTCTCTATGTATTCCTTCTTCCCTCCCTCTCTCCCCCTCCAACTCCATCTCTCCATCCTTCCATCTCTCCTTCTATCTCCCTCCCTCTCTCCTCCTCTCTCTCGTCCTTCCTCTCTCTCCCCCCTCTCTCTCTTTCTTTTTCCCTCCAATTTTCTCTCTTCCCCCATAACTCTCTTCCTCTCTCTCATGTCCTCTCTCTTTTCCTTCCTCTCCTACCTTCATCTATATTTTCCTCTCTCTCTCTCTTTGCGATACAATTATCTCTCTCTCTCTCTCTCTTTGCCTTCCAATCCTCTTTCCTCCCCCAACACACACACACACACTCTCTCTCTCTCTGTCAACATATACACTAAAATCAATGCATATAGTGCAAGAAAAATAGGATTATAAATCACCATCCACACTGAAATCAATGCATCGAGTGCAAGAAATCATCTTCCCTCTCTCTCCCCTCCAACTCCATCTATTTTTCCCTTCCTCTCTCCACTCTCTAACATCCTCTCTCTCTTCCTTCCCCTCTATCCCTTTCTCTCCCAAATCTATCTCTCTCTATATATCCCTCTCTCTCCCTATCTTCACCCTCCAACTATGTTACTATATCCCTCCAACTCCATCTCTCTTTCCCACCCTCTCTCCACTCTCTCACGTCCTCTCCCTCTTCCTTCTGCTCTATCCATTTCTCTCCCACATCTATCTCTCTCTATATCTCCCTCTCTCTCCCTCTCTTCACCATCCAAATATGTTACTATATCCTTGCCTCTCTCCTTCTCCCCCAATTCCCTCCATATATCCTTATTTTTCTCTCTATCTCACCCCCAAACATACACATACTCTCTCTCTTTCTCCCTTGTCACTCCCTCTCTCTCGCCACTTCTCACTCTCTCTATGTATTTATTCTTCCCTCCCTCTCTCACCCTCCAACTCCATCTCTATATCCCTCTCTCTCTCTTCCTTCCTCTCTTTCCCTTCCTCTCCTACCTCCCTCTCTCTTCCCCCATCTCTCTTCTCTCTCCCTCTCTCTCTCTTTTCCCTCCAATATAAAATGGAAGAGAAATAGAAAAATATGGTATTTGGCCAACTGCGTTAAATTTATATATGTAGGGAGAGAAGTGATTTTTTATTAGGGCCGACATTAGATTAATTATATTAAATTTTAAATGTTAAATATTAAACATTATTTTTACATTTATGTTTACATGTTTATTGTTACCTAAGATAGGAAATGCATATAGTGTACTTTAATTTTCCCCATGGTATTTAGCTGAGGATTCACCTAAATAAAACCACTTTTTATGTGTTCCTAAATATAAATATGATTATGGAGTAAATATAAAAAGATGTTTTATTTATTTACCATACCTATGGTTTATTTATATTCTATTTATTTACCATACCTCTTTTATAAATATGGTATTTGGCCCATGGTATTAAAATGGTACATTTCTATACACTCGGACATATCAAAAGTTTACATTAATTAAATTTAATAATATTAATATTATAATATAATAATGTGAATATTAGAATTAATAATAATATTAATATTAATATTAATATTAGGGTGAATAATGTTTTTTTGGCATGTATTAATAATAATTTGGCCCATGGTATTTAGCTCAGGATTCACCTAAATAAAACCACTTTTTGATGTTCATAAATATAAATAGGTTTATAGAGTAAATATAAAAAGCCTTTTTATTTATTTACCATATATATGGTTTATTTATATTTTATTTATTTACCATACCTCTTTTATAAATATCTTTTATAAATATGGTATTTCGCCTATGCTATTCAGCCCATGGTATTAAAGTGGTAAGTATATCAAAAGTTTACATTACTCACATGACATCTACACATCTATATACACTCCGACATATCAAAAGTTTACATTACACACATTACATCTACACATCTCTATATGTTGGGCCGACATATCAAAAGTTTACATTACACACATTACATCTACACATTCCTATATACTAGGCTATAGAGCACCTCTCAGCGCAATAAATTCATTTTACAAATATTTAATTAAAAGAAATATTAAAAATATGAATAGGTTTATAGAGTAAATATAAAAAGCCTTTTTATTTATTTACCATATATATGGTTTATTTATATTTTATTTATTTACCATACCTCTTTTATAAATATCTTTTATAAATATGGTATTTGGCCTATGCTATTCAGCCCATGGTATTAAAGTGGTAAGTATATCAAAAGTTTACATTACTCACATGACATCTACACATATATATACACTCTGACATATCAAAAGTTTACATTACACACATTACATCTATGCATCTCTATATATTGGGCTGACATATCAAAAGTTTACATTACACACATTACATATATACATCTCTATATATTGGGCCAGACATATCTAACACACGTTACATCTACACATTCCTATATACTAGGCTGTAGAGCACCTCTCGGCGCAATAAATTCATTTTACAAATATTTAATTAAAAGAAATATTAAAAATATGAATAGGTTTATAGAGTAAATATAAAAAGCCTTTTTATTTATTTACCATATATATGGTTTATTATATTTTATTTATTTACCATACCTATTTTATAAATATCTTTTATAAATATGGTATTTGGCCTATGCTATTCAGCCCATGGTATTAAAGTGGTAAGTATATCAAAATTTTACATTACTCACATGATATCTACACATCTATATACACTGGGACATATCAAAAGTTTACATTATACACATTACATCTACACAGCTCTATATATTGGGCCGACATATCAAAAGTTTACATTACACACATTACATCTACACATCTCTATATATTGGGCCCGACATATCTAACACACGTTACATCTACACATTTCTATATACTAGGCTGTAGAGCGCCTCTCGGCGCAATAAATTCATTTTACAAATATTTAATTAAAAGAAATATTAAAAGATTTTGGATTTTGATTGTTTGTGTTGAATTAACTCTTTTCCTTTGATTTAAGAAATGGTATTGACTTTAGTAAAGAGTAAAGATGTTTAAAATTTTACTTAATTTGGAAATTCAATGTGGTAATTTTTTTTGTTAAAGGTAAATTTATGATCCATTCAAATTCACGTATATAATTTTATCCATTCAAATTATATAAATAATACATAATTGTATTAGAAATTGATATATGTTCTAGCACAATGTGATTTTTATTTTTTACTTTTTTTTAATTTAAAACTTAAGCCGACATTTTGTATAAAGACGTGGCCCACCTGACATCAAGGTCATATTGGGTTGTAGATGCACCTCTCAGCCCAACTAGTAGACTATCTCTCTAGTATCTAAGTTCATGATTAAAAATTAGATACATATTTAATAAATCAATATTAAAAATAATAAACATTGTTACCTCTACAATGGTATACAATCGTCATTGCTACATGTGAAGTTGTCAAACCAAGAGTTGCAGCACGCTGTTTTATTCTTTGTAGGCATTTTTTTGAAAATTTCTGAAATTTCATATATTTATTAAATTTCTAAGGGTTTAGACTATTTAAATATTTCATTCATTATAGCCAACTAGAAATATTTTAAGGTGAATAAAATCATAAAATTGGATTTCTATTTGAATTAGGGGCATTGAAAACCAAGACCTTAGTGCTAAACCATAAGCTCATGTTCATAACTATTATCATTAATGAAATGCATGACTTTAGTTCTAGATCTAAATTCCTATTCTTGTATGTATCATACCATTTTTCTTTTTTAACCCATAGGGTAGCTGAGTAAAGGAGAATGACAATGTTTATTAACTTAGCATAGTTTTTTATGCAGTTTAATGGAGAGGCACATTTTCCTTTTGTAAAGAAGTTCAAGACCATCATACACCATGGTGAGGTAAAAAAAAAATACAGTCCCTTTTATTTTCCATCCTTCTATAGCTATCCAGTGTAATTCAAATATCATGAAAAAATGTAATTCTGATTTGGATGCCTTTTTTAATGTGATCAACAAATGTGGAATTTGGGAATGAAAATTTTTCATTTTGTTGTTTTTATTTATGTAAGGCTAAAGATAATCCAAACAAAATTGTAGAGGAAAAGGGAATAACATAGAAAAAATAAGAAAGAGAAAAATGTTATAGACCTTGAAAGGGTTGATATTTAAATATTTTTAATGAAAATTTGTCACTACACATAAAAATGGCCTAGATGTGAGCCTCATTACTTTTGGTTTTGTAGTTTTGTTATCGATTTGGTAGCTTAGATTCTTCATAGTAATAAAGTACAACACTTGAATAGAAAAAATTTGGAAATCAACAAGTTATGATCTATAAATGTTTTGTTTCAATTCACAACCCTATCTATGTTTATCCTGTGTTAAGGTCCTAATCTAGGATGTTGATACACATAGAAACAATTTGGTTTCTCTTGGGGTAGTGGTTTATCTTCCAGATTTGCTTTGACTTGTTTCTCATTTCCTTCAAGAAATCATGCTTGTTTTAAAGTCATGTCTCTTTTAAAACATGTAAATATCTTCTCACATCTTTTGTGCACCTAATCGCTTTTAAACATTTTGGATGTGACCTCCAATTTGGAAAACAATTTTAGGCATATAGTTCACATGCAAATTATGCTCTAATCTCATAAGAATGGATTCATTGTACATATCTATTCCTTTGGAATTAAAGTACATTATTTCGCATGATTTTAGGTGGAATATTACATCTGCTCCTATTTTTTCATATTTCGTTCAACATTGCAACTCCTGATATCAAGACAATAAATGTGAGGTGACATTGATAGACAATAGGTTGAGGAGGTGCATCATGGGAAAGATGAAATATTTGATCCAGAATTAAGTGACTGTTATGTGTCTAAGATTGGCAGGTCTCTTGACATTTTAGATAAAAAAATTTGGGGCTACAATCACAAAGTGAAACCATACATCCAAGAGGGTGTTGCTATTAGTGCCACTAATTATGTATTTATAGGTTTTCTCATTGGTTCAAATAATATGTTTACTCCTATTTCAAGGAATGAAAAAAAGCATGAAGAAGGAACCACTAAGAAGAAGCTCTCATGCTTAGTGAAAATAACAAGGCAGTTGGACAACAAAATTTGAACTCAAATTTGACTTGCTTATCTACAATTGGACAAAAAAGCAAAATGAAGGCCTAAGCCCTCGGTTCGTGTTCTAACTGGAGTTTTGTTAATCCTGTCCTAAGGTTATGTTATACTTACGAGGAGTAAATATTAATTGTGTGTTAACAGTTCATAACATATATGCGAATATGATTTTAAAGTGGTACTTTGATCCATAATATTGGATCTGCTCTGTCATCAAATTACAATTACAACTCCGTCCTTGTTGATCGGTACTTTTGTGACACCTGTCCACCTTGATACTCGCTCCTCCCGCCTTTCGACAAACCCTAGTCTTAGACACGGTTTCAATTCATTTCTCTCTCGGCGCTTCGGGGTTCTCTGCTCTGGTTTGTTCTTCGAGGGTTCTGTTGCTTGTGCTGCTGGTTCGATGTATTCTTTTACTCCATCATTCCGTCGGCGCCGTGGGATTTCTCTGCATAGATTTGTTCATTGGTTCCGTTGCTATGCCTCCGGTTCACTGTGTGTTCTCGTTGCGTTTGTGTTAACGCTGTCAATCAACCTTCGTTTGCTGTGTGGAAGAAGGTTTGGTTTGACACGATAATGGCCTGGTTGGTCTCTCTTTTTATTTGGTTGCAGACTTATCAATTTGTCCGTTTAACTATATTGTCTATGTTACAGGCTGAAACTTCCGGATTTGCTACAACAATCTCCTCAACTCGGCTCGTCTTCTCGCCAAGGTAAGTTTGAGTTCTGTGCTTTACTCTATCAGTCGTCTTCACCAGTTACTAATGTATGCTGCTCCTGGCGAGCAGGGTTTCTTTCGTCCAACTTTGCCTTCCTATTCACTGTCTCTCTTTTACACTCAGGTAAATGCTCCAGGGTTCATTCCCTGTTCTTTGCTTTGAAATTTTGTTTTTCGTTCTGTCACTGAACTGACATTCCCCAGGTTTTTAACTCCTGTTTGCTTACTCCATTTGCATGTCAACTAACCTTGAGATCTTCTGTGGGTTCGACCGGTCAGAAGGGAGACAACCCAACCAAGGAACGGGTAGGGTCGTTCTGCCCTGTGACTGGTTAACTTGGAAATTATTTGTGTCTTTTCTGGTTCCCGCTCATTTTGCGTTATTGGTCTTTGAGGGTTGTTTCAACAAACCCTCCCTTGGAAAACTGTTCCAATAGCTATAGGGTTTCTGTCTGGTTCAATTTGTAAGTTTCCATAGTCGTCGTTGAGCATTGTTCGTTCTTTTATATGAACCCTACTTTGTGTTTACCGTTACAAAACAAAGGGGTTTCTGCAAAATGTATATTGAACTATTCCTGAATATTTCTATGACTGCTTTTACTCAGTTAATTTGAAAGGACTCTTAATGCATTACCTGGTTTCTTTCTGGTGTATTACCGATGGGTAACTGGTTGCTTCTCGAATATTTTTGCTGGAAAAAGAATTGGTTATTGTTTGCTATGACTCTTCATTCCTCGCCTGTGTGCTAACTCCTTTCGTACGTTGTCGAATAGCTGCTCTTTGTGCTGTCACGTTTCTGTCTGCAAGGGTTTTTAACTTCCTATACTTTGTTTACCATACATATTAAAATTGACATTCAAAATGCAGTAGAATAATACATATGCATGTGAGATTAGCCGTAGCTATAAATCTGGCAGATGACTAATTAACTCTGGTTCTTATTATGCTTTTCTTCCTGAAAATTCCAAACCGTACATATGATTTACTTTCTTGTTTAAATACTTGTCAAAAAGGAAACGTGTAACAGTTTCTTGTTTTCAGTTGGAACTGATAACTGGAATAGTTCTAACTGTCTCCTTTCTTTAAAACGAAGACCAACGAACTTCTAATTTTCTTTTAAAAAAAAACAGTCAGACTCCTAATTAACAAAACAGTCAGACTCCTAATTAACAAACAGTCAGACTCCTAATTAACAAAACAGTTAATAGTCCTGAATCCTATTGTTTCTGCCTAATTTCTGGGTAACAATAAATAAAATGAAATTAAAATACAGGTTCCATGACCTGCCTACCAACACGTGCATAAGTCTTCTTTCATGTCGAGACAGTCAACCATCTTTTCCCTCCTCCGAGCTGGATGCTCCTACATCAGGCTCCCAGGGTGGAAAAAAGTCATGGCTCCGTTCCATGAGATCGTCGACAGAGTAACCTGCTTTCTGTATCTGCATCGCGTCAAGCCACGTACTGTCCTCTATTGGTCGGTTCTTCCACTTGACTAAATACTGCAGATATTCTTTCCTTCGGGTGCACTTGGCTACCTGTGTATCGAGAATATTCTCGATCTCAAGGGGCTGTGCCGTGGGCATCTGTCTCATCCAAGAACCCTCCTCAAACTTGGTATCCCATTCTGGCCTTTCTGTTGCGTCATTCTCAGTACCAGCAATATAAGGAAATAAATCTGCCACATTAAAGATGGGTGGAATGCCTATCCCTAGCGGCAACTGCAACTCATAAGCGTTGGCGGAAAACTTGCGAATGATCTTGCAAGGGCCAATCTTCTTAAATTTCAGCTTATTATATTCCCTTCTTGGAAACTGTTCCTTGCGCAGGTGTGCGAGGACTTCGTCCCCCACATTAAACTGAACTTCCCGTCTTTTCAAATCAGCCCGCTGCTTATACTTCTGACTGATGTCCTGTAATTTCAGTTTCACTGTTTCATGCAAGTCGCTCATTGCTTGGGCGAAATCTTCCCCGTCTGCACTCCGTTTTTCAAGTTTCCCCAAGTCTCGCAGTTCATGTACTCCGCGAGGATGCATGCCATACAAGATTTGGAAGGGACTGTTGCCTGAGCTGCGATTCGGTGAATCGTTATATGCAAACTCTGCTTGAGCAAGTACACGATCCCACATTCGCGAATTCTCGCCTATTAAACTCCACAGTAGATTTCCCAGACTCCTGTTCACCACTTCAGTCTGCCCATCAGTCTGTGGGTGGTAAGCGGAGCTGAACTGTAACTGAGTGTCCAACTTTTTCCACAAGTTTCGCCAAAAAATGTCCGATGAACTTCACATCCCTGTCGGAAATGATGGATCTCGGTAGACCGTGCAGCCTAACAATCTCTGTGAAAAACATGTGTGCTACATGAGTAGCGTCACTGGTTTTGCTGCAAGGTATAAGATGCGCCATTTTTGAAAACCGATCCACTACCACCATTACTGAATCGAAACCCCGCTGCGTCTTAGGCAAACCCAAGACAAAGTCCAAGCTGACTGAGTCCCATGGTCTGCTCGGAATGGGTAGTGGCATATAAAGACCTGCATTTTGGCTGTGGCCCTTCGCTAATTGACACGTTTTGCACCAGCTCACATACCTCTGTACGTCTCGTCGCAACCTTGGCCAAAAATAAAAATGCTCAACTTGTGAAAATGTTTTGTCTATACCGAAATGCCCGGCTAGACCTCCGCTGTGTTTTTCCCGGATGATGTTCTCTTTCATTGAACAGTCGGGAACGCATAGCTGTCCTCCCTTGAACAATAACCCTTCCTGCATATTATAGTCCAACCATGGACTATTATTTCTTAACAGAGGGTTTTGGCAGGCCTCATAGGCCTCCTTAAATTCTGCATCTGACTGATATAGATCCTTCAGGTGATCAAAACCCAGCACCTGTACCGTACTCTCCTGCAAGAGTAAAACTCTTCTGCTTAATGCATCTACCACCTTGTTGGATTTCCAACTGATATGTTTCAGTACGAATGTAAAGCTTTTCAGATATTCCACCCACTCTACATGCTTGTGATTCAACTTGTGCTGCTGCATAACATACTGTAAAGCAGAATTGTCAGAAAATAACACAAAATCATTACCTAATAGATAGTGCCTCCAGTGCTTCAAGGCTTGAACGACCGGATAAAATTCCTTGTCGTAAGACGAATAATTCTGCCTGCTTTCGTTCAACTTCTCACTGAAATAGGCAACCGGTCTATCCTCCTGGCTGAGTACTGCCCCAATGGCTGTACCGCTAGCATCACAACGAACTTGAAAAAGTTTGTTGAAATCCGGTAATCTCAAGATCGGCCTCTCAGTGATTTTTTTCTTCAGAGTCTGAAAACTATTTTCTGCTGCTTCAGTCCAGCAAAAAGGCTGATTTGCCTTCTTAATTGTGTCCAACATGGGTGCACAGATCTCGCTAAAATTTCTGATAAACTTCCGGTAAAAACTGGCCAAGCCATGAAAACTTCGAACCTCGAACAAACTCTTTGGGGATGGCCAGCTAACTATCGCTGCAATCTTCTCCAGATCCATCTTCAGCTCGTTCTCTGCAATCACAAAACCTAAATAAACTAATTCTTTTTGAAAAAAAGTACACTTTTTCAAATTTATCAGCAGTTTGTTCTGCTGTAATCTCCTCAGTACACTTCGAACATGTTCGAACATGTCGAAAGTGTTCCTCTTTTGTTCTGCTGAAGATTAAAATATCATCTAAGTACACAATCACAAATTTCCCAATAAAATCCTTCAGTACTTCATTCATCAGGCACATGAAAGTACTGGGAGCGTTGCTCAAACCAAATGGCATCACCAGCCATTCGTACAGTCCTTCATTCGTCTTGAAAGTTGTCTTCCACTCATCCCCCTCTCGAATTCGGATCTGGTGGTAGCCACTCTTCAAGTCAATCTTCGAAAAATAGGTTGCCCCACTCAAACAGTCCATCATGTCATCCATTCTCGGTAACGGAAACCTGTACCGAATTGTAATCTTGTTAATAGCTCTCGAGTCTGTACACATTCGCCATTCACCACCTTTCTTAGGAGCTAGTACTGTTGGAACTGCACAGGGACTCATACTCTCTCTGATCAGTCCTTTATCCAGAAATTCCTGCACCTGTTTCCGAATTTCTTCATGATCTTTCGGGCTCATACGACAAGCTGCCTTGTTTGGCAAGCTAGCTCCTGGTATAAAATCAATACAGTGGCTGATACCTCTCTCGGGGGGTAGTTCGTCTGGGAGATCGTCCACTATGATGTCCCCAAAATCCTGTAACATGTTCTGGACCTCCTCGGGTAAATCTGTAATTGTAGTGTGCAATATCACTGTCCTTGGCCTCCTCACAACAGCAAAATTCACATCGTTGTTTTCAATCTGTTTTAAAAACTCTTTCCCACCTAACAGCAGTGCTTTTACCCCACTGGTTTCTGCTGTACCTTCCTCCTTAATGGGTACAAGCGTGTGCTTGATCCCATCTTTAACAAACTTATAGCAGTTCGTTTTTCCGTCATGAACCACTTTTCTGTCAAACTGCCAGGGTCTTCCTAACAGTATATGACAGACATCCATTGGCATAACGTCGCAGATAATTTTGTCCTTATATCTGCCTATCTGGAACTCCACCTCGCATTGTTCATCAACTAACAGTTGATGTCCTTTCTACAGCCATGACACCTTGTAAGGAGTGGGATGTTTCTGCTTTTTCAATCCCAATTTCTCCACCATTTCAATGGCCACCAAATTATCCGTGCTTCCGCTGTCAATGATCAGTTTGCAGCACTTTCCCTGCGACTTGCAAACTATCCGGAACAAAGCCTTTCATTGATCTGGGTCTACCACTTCCTTTGCTGGTTTTAACAGTACCTTATTCAACACCAGGGCTTCACCTGTTTCTGGTGCATTTTCCACTTCTTGGGGCAGTTTATCCGCTTCTTCTGATTGAGCAACATAAGTTCCTCTCCCACCTGCTGGTTCACCCTCAGGACATTCATATGATTTGTGCCCCCACTTTTGGCACCGATAGCACTGGACAGCTCCTCTGCCCCGACCATTTCCTCTCCCTCGCTGGGCTGGTCGTCCTCCTCTAGTGCTGTTGTCCTTTTCTGCTGCTCCTGCAGATTTAGAACTGCTGCTCTATTCAATTGAACATGTACCTCTGACTCTACCAAAGGCCTTCCCCTTTCCTCGGCCAGATCCACCTCCTCTTCTGGCATTCTGTTTCCTGTTTATCTTCTCCTCTGCCTTCAAGGCGAACTGGTATGCCTCATCCAAGGTTCTGGGTGAGAGAATACCAATTTCATCCAGTATCTCTCCCCTCAGCCCATTCACGAACCTTGCTGTTTTCTCTGGGTATCTTCCATATACCCTGCCCTCAAATTTAACTTGTAAAATTCTTCAGTATATTCTTTGACCGTCATTCCCCTTTGCCTCAAGTTTTGTACTTGCCTGTACAGCATTATTTGATAATCCTTAGGCAGAAACTTCTCTTTCAGCTTGGCCTCCATCCTGGTCCATTTTTTAATAGGCTGTTTATGTAGCCTTTTCCTTTCTGCCTGTACGCTGTCCCACCACAAGGACGCATGTCCTTTAAACTTGGTGGCAGCGAACTTCACCTGCTTGTCCTCACTAGTTTCTTCAAACTCAAAATATTTGTTGACTTCACTCAGCCAATCCAACAATACATCTGCCGACAAACTCCCGTCATAAGTGGAAAGCTCATGTTTCGGCTTATGACTGGACAACAGAACTGATTTCAACAATCTGAGTTCAGGTGTCACCCCTTCGAACTCATCTTCTGGTTCTGCCACCTCTTCATCACTGTCATTTGCTAGGTCTCTCCTTCCCCCAGCTTCTACTACTGCCAATGTCTGATTCAAAATTCGAATCTCTTCTCGCAGTCCTTCTTCTGCTATTCTTCAAACTGCTCTCCCTCTCCCTCTTCCTCTTCTGCCAACCTCCATTGTCTTTTTCTATCTCCTGTAACTCGCTCCGATACCAAAAATTGAAGGCCTAAGCCCTCGGTCCGTGTTCTAACTGGAGTTTTGTTAACCCTATCCTAAGGTTATGTTATACTTACGAGGAGTAAATATTAAATGTGTGTTAACAGTTCATAACATATATGCGAATATGATTTTAAAGTGGTACTTTGATCCGTAAGATTGGATCTGCTCTGTCATCAAATTACAATTACAACTCCGTCCTTGTTGATCGGTACTTTTGTGACACCTGTCCACCTTGATACTCGCTCCTCCCGCCTTTCGACAAACCCTAGTCTTCGACACGGTTTCAATTCATCTCTCTCTCGGCGCTTCGGGGTTCTCTGCTCTGGTTTGTTCTTCGAGGGTTCTGTTGCTTGTGTTGCTGGTTCGATGTATTCTTTTACTCCATCATTCCGTCGGCGCCGTGGGATTTCTCTGCATAGGTTTTTTCATTGGTTCCGTTGCTATGCCTCCGGTTCACTGTGTGTTCTCGTCGCGTTTGTGTTAACGTTGTCAATCAACCTTCGTTTGTTGTGTGGAAGAAGGTTTGGTTTGACACGATAATGGCCTGGTTGGTCTCTCTTTTTATTTGGTTGCAGACTTATCAATTTGTCCGTTTAACTATATTGTCTATGTTACAGGCTGAAACTTCCGGATTTGCTCCAACAATCTCCTCAACTCGGCTCGTCTTCTCGCCAAGGTAAGTTTGAGTTCTGTGCTTTACTCTGTCACTCGTCTTCACCAGTTAATAATGTATGCTGCTCCTGGCGAGCAGGGTTTCTTTCATCCAACTTTTCCTTCCTGTTCACTGTCTCTCTTTTACACTCAGGTAAATGCTCAGGGGTTCATTCCCTGTTCTTTGCTTTGAAATTTCTTTTTTCGTTCTGTCACTGAACTGAAATTCCCCAGGTTTTTAACTCCTATTTGCTTACTCCATTTGCAGGTCAACTAACCTTGAGATCTTCCATGGGTTCGACCGGTCGGAAGGGAGACAACCCAACCAAGGAACGGGTAGGATCATTCTGCTCTGTGACTGGTTAACTTGGAAATTATCTGTGTCTTTTCTGGTTCCCTCTCATTCTGCGTTCTTGGTCTTTGAGGGTCGTTTCAACAAACCCTCCCTTGGCAAACTGTGCCAATAGCTATAGGGTTTCTGTCTGGTTCAATTTGTAAGTTTCCACAGTCGCCGTTGAGCACTGTTAATTCTTTTATATGAACCCTACTTTGTGTTTACCGTTACAAAACAAAGGGGTTTTTGCAAAATGTATATTGAACTATTCCTGAATATTTCTATGACTGCTTTTACTCAGTTAATTTGAAAGGACTCTTAATGCATTACCTAGTTTCTTTCTGGTGTATTACCGATGGGTAACTGGTTGCTTCTCGAATCTTTTTGCTGGAAAAAGAATTGGTTATTGTTTGCTATGATTCTTCATTCCTAGCTTGTGTGCTAACTCCTTTCGTACGTTGTCGAATAGCTGCTCTTTGTGCTGTCACGTTTCTGTCTGCAAGGGTTTTTAACTTCCTATACTTTGTTTACCATACATATTAAAATTGACATTCAAAATGCAGTAGAATAATACATATGCATGTGAGATTAGCCGTAGCTGTAAATCTGGTAGATGATTAAATAACTCTGGTTCTTATTATGCTTTTCTTCCTGAAAATTCCGAACCCTACATATGATTTACTTTCTTGTTTAAATACTTGTCAAAAAGGAAACGTGTAACAGTTTCTTGTTTTCAGTTGGAACTGATAACTGGAATAGTTCTAACTGTCTCCTTTCTTTAAAACGAAGACCAACGAACTTCTAATTGTCTTTTAAAACAAAACATTCAGACTCCTAATTAACAAAACAGTCAGACTCCTAATTAACAAACAGTCAGACTCCTAATTAACAAAACAGTTAATAGTCCTGAGTCCTATTTTTTCTGCCTAATTTCTGGGTAACAATATAAATAAAAGGAAATTAAAATACAGGTTCCATGACCTACCTACCAACAGGTGCATAAGTCTTCTTTCCTGTCGAGACAATCAACCATCTTTTCCCTCCTCCGAGCTGGATGCTCCTGCATCAAAAAAGCAAGAACTTCATCAACACAACCATATAGATTAAGCAGGTAGCATGCTTATATATATTTGAAACTTTTTTAATTGAATATTCTTTTTTTTTTAGCATTTAGTACATCTACTTTAGTATTCCGAAATTTGTTTCTTATTCTTACTCTCTAGTATGTTTCATATGGGTTTTTGTGCATGCCAAAAAAGAATAAATCATAGAGAGGTTGAATGATGCAAGGTAGGAAGAAAGGGCACTTCATGAGGCAATCAAGTCCAAATGACGAGATATGGAACCCGTGCAGTTAACCTTGAACATAGTAAACAATTCAACACCTATAGAATAATTTAGTGACAAGGTATACTCATATGGAAATGATTTCCTTTAAATCATTAAGGATCACACATGTTGCTAATTTATTGGTTGTTAATAGTGGACTTGTTCAAATAGATATACCATTTGAAATATATAATTGAGCATGAGAGTATGTATTTATGGAAAGAAAAATATTTTTTGTGTGATATGAAATTGTTGAAGCTTGCTTAAGATCAACTATGTGCAACTATAGGACATTATTCTGAGTTTCAGGAGGCATTTAACCACATTGTTAAAATTCAGGAACAATGTGAGGTAATTCATTGAAGATTAATGACCTTTGGTTTCTTCAATCCTTGAAGTCTCTATAACTTGTTTTCTATCTTTGTGTAGCTTCTGGGTCAGGGATTGAATTCCCTGAAAAAAGAAGTATTTTCAAGCTGAAAAGAATGTGCAAGACATTGGAAGATATTTTGGTGCCTTGAACTTTGATTATAGGAAAATGCAAGATCAATGGAATGATGAAGATTTTATTCGGTAAGAAATCTACGAAGCATTGAAGACTATAAGAGAAAGGGGTACAAGTGGGTAAGAAAATAACAGTTTTCTACACTGGCTTACTGAACTTTGTAAGATAGTGTTAACTAATGCCAGGCCTTTTTTCCTATTTCTATTGTTCCAAAAAAAATCATATCAACAAGAACAAAATTCCTCATTTGTTTTTATTTCTTTCGGTTATAATGGAAAATAATATGCACACTATATTGAAATGTATGAATTTTGAAAGTCATCTTGTGGTGTTATTTTACCTATGAAAATTGAGTTATATATTCAATGGATATCTTATAAATTTCTGCCAGCTCTGACCAACCGATATCAATATTTGAAATTTCCAGGAATCTTCATGATAGGTATAGGCTTATAAATAATTAATGGTGATGAAATTTTTAATGGCCTCAAATAATTTATCAATAGTTGACATAGTTTTGGCTATTATTGAAGTAGTTAACAAACCTCTAGATGCTTAGAGGTTTTTATGTTTGGTTGGGAGACCATTTATATAGGGAAATGTCTCAAGCTAGTTTTCATGAGCACGACATTTTTAGAAAATGGTCTTGCAAAAATTTTATTTCCATTCAACTTGTATTTTATAATATGCTCCATCATTTATCATATAATACATTGATTTACGTGGACAGTAAGAGTTTGACTTTTTCTAGTCCTGAACAGTGGAAATATGGTATTTAGTTATATCAAGGTCATTGGTAATGCCTTGAGGTGCTAAATTTAATCTAAGTTTCACAGGTAGCTTGGTCATCTAGTAATGACATCATCTCATTTGTTTATTTTTGGTAGTCAATAATTTAATGGCTTTTGAAATTTAAGAGCCTCCCATGAGTTCATTACTTCTGAAGAAAATAGAATTGCAACATTTACATTCTAGTTTACCTTTCTTGTAATTTGAGGTTGATGCACAGAGTAGGATTTGAAGCATTTGTCGTATATACATATTGATATGTTGACAGCCCCCAATATCAAGGCCAATGATATTTTCTTAGTATGCCAAGTAATTAATGTGTTGGATTTTCTTTAATTTTTTTTTCCATTTACTTTTTGTTTAAACATTCACATCCAATAATATGAAGTACATGATGTCGGGGGTCGAGAGGCTTCAAAAGGAATATCTAATTGAAAATTTGGCTTTTTATGTCACATCAAGTAGGGGAAAAGAGATGCCCGAATTCATTTCTTTGACATGCTTGTGTTGGGCTGCTTGTGTCCCTACCTGTTGTTGGGAGAAAGGTTGTTTATTTTCCACAGGGTCACAATGAACAGGTGAGGTGGTTGCTCACTAATTTTTAATTCACAATCTTCTTTTGGAGACAAATGACTGAAAAATGATGAATTCTTATCTCCTTTTCATCATAAAATGTTACCCAATTATTTTGAAATTTTAATGTTATGTAATGAAACTGATTATAATCAATGTGATTTCAAGTAGCTAATTCAATGAAGATGGAGGTTGATGCTCATATATCCAACACTAAAAGGAAAATACCCTCTAGTGGATGTTTTTGAGGAACCCCTTATAAAAATAGTCTAGATATCCACTTGTAGTGGAGGTCTCTAGAGGAGGTTGGCAGGTGAAGGCTTTTGCGAATGGTTTTTTTCCAATGCGTTTCTCATCATAAACCACACCGGTGCGTACTGAAAATTCGAACATTGAGACACCATGCACTTCGTACAAACCCACCTGCTGCATCTAAGTACTATAGCACACTGGTGCTCTATGTACAAATAGAACCGGTGCATCGTAGTAATCCAGTGCACCGTAAGGACGTGTGGTGAACCATCAATAATACCACCCGGTGTGTCTCAAAAACCCGTGCACCAAAACAGGGTTAAATAACAAAAAATTACCAGACGTAAAAATATCATTTTTACTTCTTCAATGCTCTAGACCTTTGAAGCACTAGTATAAATTTTTCTTGTGTCAGGCACCCTGCCATTTGTGCTCCCATTGTATGCACTGCTGTTGTCCATTTACCACCATGTGGAGTTCAAACTTTTAATAATGGTGTGAAATTTTGGTTTCTTAAATTCCTCAGCAAATATGCCTCCTCCATGTGCAAATGTACATATATTTTACTTCTTTCTCAATAACTAAACATTTTAGTGGATTATATTTTTAAAAAACATTAAAATTAACCTTTTTTTTAACATTTATGCACGGTGTGCTCGAGCCATTCAGCTTGCACCATTCCCAGTGCTACCTATAAATTTACAAGCCTCACTGTGAACAGTACTAACGGAAACCACATCGTGTTCCGGTTTGGTACAAAAAAACATGCACCGTGACAGATTTTAAAACTAACGTGGAAATTTGGTCATTTAAACAACCACACCGTTGACTATGTACTAGTGTCGGGAGGGCGTTGCATTGACCAAAATATCTGTCCCAGGGTAGATAGTTAGTTGAGTGCACTGCCCGCTTGATAATATTAGATAGTTAATGGTGTGGTTGTTTACAGGACCACACCGTTGACTATGTAATTTTGTTGGGCGATGCATTGACGAAAAGATCTACCCTGGGGCAGATATTTTGGTCACCGCACTACCCACCCAACAATAGTACATGGTCAATGGTGAATTTTCTTATAGGATTGCATCGTTCATAATGTATTATTGTTGGGCGGTGCATTGACCTAACTATCTGCCCCACGACAAATAGTTTCGTCAACCCACCACAGAAAAAATACTTTTTTATATTTTGCAGTACATGAACAATTTCCATGCACAACTATGGTACCTATAAACAAGAACAAGATTTTAAAAGGAAGCTTCTTTTGTAGCCTATTGATTGCTTAAAATATATATTTATATATAAATATATATATATATATATATATATATATATATATATATATATATATATATATATATATATATATATATATATATATATATTAAATAAGGTTCTAATTAATAAAAAATGTATTTAATATGTGAATCATTCAACAATGCCAACGAAGACAACAAAGACAACAACAAGAATATATGGAGGATGAGTATAACGTGATTTTCCTATGGGAGGCACGAGAGAGGGAGAGACTTATGTAACCTCGCCCTATTACGACAGCCGGGAAGTTGCTCCTAAGGAAGGTAGGCCTCCTTAAGTTTTATGAGGAGGCCACATCCCTTAAGGGCCATACTGGGTTATTGGGACAACTGATCTACAGGTGGGATGCCCACCCACGGGCTTTCTGGGTCGATCCTAGCCAGTGGTACACGCCCACTGAGGAGGAAATATGTTTTATTACTAGCCTATTTGGGAGAGGGCAGGATTTTCCCCAGTTCCTAGATTTCCTCATCGACTATGCAACAGGAAATCAGTTGGCATACTCCTAGAGATACATTAGGGAAAATATAATTTCTCCTATTGATTTTTAGGTGAACGGTGGTAAGTTACGTATTGCTTCGTTTGGTGTAGAGGAGGTGATATGCCTCTCACTACTGTCGACAACCATTGCACATTATACCAATGATAGTAAACACATTATTTTCCTGCTTTTAGTTTATTTTGATTATTTATTCTAGAGGCCATGACTTGCGAGATGGTCTGCATTATTTATGCGATTGTTTTGTACAACCTTAGATAGATGTAGTCCTAAGGCACGTGGGAGGTTGACCTTCCCTTTTTCTTCTGATTTTTTTTTTTATGGGTGAAATCGTGAACCTAGGTTATACTTTCATGAGAAACGCTTCCAAAAATTTCACTCTCCCAATAGTTTGGCTGAACTTTTGGGAGGTTCAAACATACTTTTATAAAGTTCGGCCAAACTTGTGAAATTAATTCGATCGAACCGTGTTTTTCATTTGTCGAACTTATTCTACCATTACCATGGAAATTTCTTTTTTGTGTTTTTTTTTCAATTTCATTTTGGTTTTAATTTTGCAGTGATTTTGTAGGCTTCTGTGCTCCTTCTCGGCCCTATGTTTTCATCTTCAACTTATCTTGAGGACTCGTCCTCGACTTGGTTATGCATCGTCTTCTGCTGGTCCTCGGCCTGGCTCTGCTTCCTCTCTAGAACTCAGCTCGGCTTCATTTGCTTAAGCTCGACGTGCTCATCCTTATTTTGCTAGGTTCGACTACTCTCCTTTTTTCTTTTCTTTTTCTGTTTGTGTATTTAATTATATGTAATTTTCTTTGTCTTCTAGATTAGATAACTTGATGCTTTTCTCCCAACTACCATCCTTCTGTAGCTATGGTTTTCTATCCTCATTCTTTCTCTCTCCTAGCCTTCTATCTTCCCTCTGCATTTTCGATGTTGTTTTCATTCAACTTTCATTTTTGTATTACTTGTATCTCCTATCCAATGGTGGGGGGGCTCTTTATCCAATGTTTCTCTCCTTTTTTCACTTCTTTCTTGTGTAGGGGCAGTCCATGCTTGCGTTGGTCTAATAATAAATGTATTGTTTTCAGTTTTTATAATCTTAGTAATGTAATAACCTTATCCAATTGAACTAAGCATGTATTGTATTCCATCTTTATAATGAAAGTAATATTGACCAGTTTAATCAAGGAATTCATTGAGTAGCAGCTCAAGATGTCTAAGTGGCTTCCGAGTATAAATATTTCATTTTATACCTAATTAGTTGGTTCATGCATAATCATATTTATGGATCACATGTGATGTTTTTAGTGATGATCATAATTAATTACAAGTGATATGCAACTTACTTACACCCTTATAGATCTTACCTTAGCCATATAACCTATAACCTATGTACATAATTCTCTTTAATTATCCTTCTTTTGCCAAGTTGGACTGCCCTCCTACTTTTTTTTTGTGTTTGTGTTGATTTAATTTTATGTAAGGTGAGACTATTTGTTATTCACTAATGTTCACTGTTGTGTTGTTCACTTTTGTTCACTGTTGTTGGAGAGGGAATTCTATTAACTATAAATATATCCAATTTTATTAAGGATGAAACCTATGATGTTTGTTTCCATAGAGTACTAACATTGGTTTCTAACATTTTTAGAACTATTTTTCTCATACTATTGCTCATTGTTGTTCACTTTTCTTCACTGTTGTTCACAAATTTTCTTAGACTTGTTGTTTATTATTGTTCTTAGACTTTATGTAGTCTGTAGAGTAGGTTAATAGCCATAGAGTAAATACTATTAGTCGTAGTTTTATGTAGCGTTAGTCTTAGTTACATGCCGTATGGACCTCTCCCTTTCATCGAACAAGTTCATTCATGTGATTTTAGAATTATAAAAAGGTCTGGCCTTCCCTTTGAGACAATCTGAATACGAATCCCTTAGAATGGTGAATACTTACCACGAGACTCTGATCCTACTAGAAATCACAATCCAAGGTTCACAACATCAAGTTTATTAACTATAAATATATCCAATTTTATTAAGGCTGAAACCTCTGATTTTTGCATCCATAGAGAACTAACATTGGTTTCTAACATTTTTAGAAAAAAAAATTTCCATTATTTTTCATTTTTGTTTGATGATGTTCACTGTTGTTCACTGCAGCTATTCACTACTGCTATTCACTATAGTTGTTCATTTCTTCACTACTGATGTTCACAACTATTCATCACTGCTATTCATCGACTTGAAATATATATTAATTCATAAGTCAATTAAATTTTAAAATATTGTGGAATTAACATTGTCATGGAAGAAATATTCTAAAAATTGTGCAATTTATCTATACTAATGGAGAGTTGGTAGGAATATTTATATTTCAAACTCAGATAAGCCCAAGGAAAATGTCCATTTTGAAATCAATTAGAGTTTAAAGTATTGTGGAATGGACATTGTCATGGAAGAAATATTCTAGTGAGAAAATGAAAGAGTTAGAGGTAATTACATTTCAGTTGATATTCACCCCTAAGCCTCTCAGCCAAGAATTTGTTTCTCCCTCTATCTTTTTCCTTGTCATGTGTATTTTTTTCTCTCAACCAAGAATTTGTTCCTCCCTCTAATTTTTTCCTTGTAATGTGTATTTTTGGTATGACTATTGAAAAAGGTTAGAAAATTTTATTAAGTTCTAAACATTTCATTTTGTAATAGTATTAAGGTTCATATGAAGAGACCTTATTTCCTCATGTTTTTGGTTCAACATAAATTTGAGATAACTATTGTGATGATAGGTAATGACATTAGTGATTCTCCAAATTTTTTGGTTGTGGATGTGGACATGGTAATTGTTGCTGGTAAAAATATACCAATGCAAATGTTGACATAATAGTTATGAGAAGTAGCTTGGAAAATGTCACTACTTATGTTTAACCTTTTAATGAGAACATTCACATAAATCAAACTGTACTCATGGAATTGGACTCTAATTTAATGGGTAGCCTCATACCAATTGAATAATTTTTTTCATTAATTGAACCTTTTAATGGGCACATTCACATAAATCAAACTGTATTAATCATGGAATTTGGACTATAATTTAATGGGTATCATACCAATTGAATATTTTTCTTCATGGAATTTGGACTATAATTTAATGGATAACCTCTTACCAATTGAATTATTTTTTTCATTAATTGTACATTGTATTCCTCCATTTATTGTTAGGATTGTCATGGAATCTTCTCCCATGAGTATTCTATGTTGATCATTGTTATTAACATATCAAAAGCAACCACAGATGTTAGACTTTCTAAAAACTGAAGAAATTAGAGGTGACTAACTCTATATTGATGTTACCTTACCTATAAATGTAACAAACAAATGATTTTATATCCTTTCTTATTGATGTTACCTTACCTATAAATGTAGCAACCAAATGATTTTATATCCTTACTTAAGCAAGGATTCACCTGGCATTCCTTCATTTTGATTGATTTTTTTGAAACATTTGGATATTATTTTTTCATGGTGATCCTCTCTTTCTTGCTCTGAAATACATAATAGAGATGATATGATTAGCAAGTGTAATGCAAGAATTAATAGCCTTTATGTATTCAACCAATAAGCGTGACTCTGTCCCCCACCTTATGAACTGAGGCTTAAAGCTTTGTCCCTCTCCTTATTAGTTGAGCCTTAAAGGGCATCCTTTTTAGTCGAGGTTTGTAAGTAAAATTTTAAAGTTGTACTACTCTCCTAGTTGTTGCCTAATTAAATATCCTTTTATTATTGACAACACGACAAATTTATCTTCTAATTATGATGCACTGTTATGTTATTTATTCACTATTTTAGGAAAATTCTATCCGTAGATTTTTAACCATGGTTTCATTTTTATTTGAAAATTATGTTTGCTAATTTTTCTATCAATGACGTTATAGAATTGTTTATGAATCTTAAATATAATTATGGCTTCTATAGACTCATTATCCATTTAGAGGAAATTATCTTAAAATACAAAGGGCCACCCGAACTCAATGGATGAAATACCCTGCGTCATGTGGTCTTTATCTCTTAGTTATTTTCCCTCGGAGGGAAGCTTGAGAGAAATTCCTTTATTTGGGTACCTCCTATATCCTTTGAATGGATGTTCCAACCATTCAACTACGTGGGTAGTTGACCGAGAAGCACTTTGATTATTTTATTTTCATCTACTCTATATAGTATTGATTATTTCTATTTTAACTATATCCCCATTATGTGTAGCTATGAAATGAAATGAATAATCAAATCATACCAAGTGAGAAAAAATGTAAGAGAGATAACATGATGTGTTCAACTATGGAATTTCATCTAGAAATGCGAGAAGCCTTCAATTATTTTATTAAAACAAATAAAAATACATAGTAATGAATTTAGATTTTTCCAACCCTATTTTTTGCTAAAAGGACTCCCTATTTTAAACCAACCTCCTATGATCTTTGAATGCATGTTCCAACCCTTCAACTACATAGGCAGTTGACCTCGAAACACTTTGATTATTTCATTTTCATCTACTCTATATAGTATTGATCATTTATATTTCAATGATATCCCCATTATGTGTAGCTATGAAATGAAAAGAATAATCAAACCATACCAAGTGATAAAAAATGTAAGAGAGATAATATGATGTGTTCAACTATGATAGTTAATCTAAAAATGCCACAAGCCTTCAATTATTTCATTAAAACAAATAAAAATATATAGGAATGAATTTAGAGTTTTCCAACCCTCTTTTTTTCTAAAAGAAATCCCCCTTTTAAACCCCCCTCCTTTGACCTTTGAATTCATGTTCCAACCCTTCAAATACGTAGGCGGTTGACACAGAAGCAATTTGATTATTTCATTTTCATCTACTCTATATAGTATTGATTATTTCTAATTCAATGATATCCCCATGCCATGTAGCTATGAAATGAAATGAAAAATCAAATCATACAAAGTGAGAAAAATGTAAGAGAGATAATATGATGTGTTCAGCTATGATAGTTCATCTAAAAATGCCACAAGCCTTCAATTATTTCATTAAAACAAATATAAATATATAGCAATGAATTTAGAGTGTTTGAACTGTCTTTTGAACTATCTTTTTCCCTAAAAGGACTCCCCCTTTTAAACCCCCTTGCAAATACATTTTCTAGTGTTTTCAGAAACCATGCACATGTCATTTCTCATAAACCTAGAAATTAGAGAATACAACAAGGATGCTTTCAAAATCACATGTCTATCACCTAACCAACCATAATGGCTAGGATGTGGTGTTACTCATTTTCATTGGAAGTAAATTATAAAACCTAAATGTAGGGATGTTCCTAATGTTTTTGGAAACCATCTACATGTCATTTCTCCCATAAACTTTACCATGTACATGTCATTTCTGCAATAAATTTTAAGGCATTTGCTAGTGTTTTTGGAAACCATGTAAATGTCATTTCTCCCATAAAATTAACCATGTACATGTCATTTCTCCCATAAACTGCAATGCATTTGTTAGTGTTTTTGGAAACCATGTACATGCCATTTCTCCCATAAACATTAACCATGTACATGTCATTTCTCCCATACCATAAACTTTAAGGCATTTTCTCTACTACTTTTGGAAACAATATACATGTCATTTCTCCCATAAAGTTTAAGGCATTTGCAATAAACATTCATTTAATATATTTTATTTATTTATTTTTCAGGGATAAAAAAATCCCACTAAACATGGTTGAAAAATAGACATTATGCATAAAATTTTCTTGTCATCCCAATCCAGGGAAAGTAGTGATTACATATGTGCTATGCAATATTGTGACTAACAAATTCCTCCAAATGAAAGTGAATATACCTTGAACAAAAAAAAATCTATGAAGCACATTATATTGCATTGATAGAAGGCTTGGGAACAACTGAGTATGGATCAAATGGAATTTTAGTTTTCACTAATTTTAAACTTGTGTGGAACCAGATGAAAGGAATGTACCAAGTTAAGAAAGAGAGGCTAAAAAAATAGAATGCAAAAGGAAAAAATATTGTTGGACAATTTCAATCATTTCGTATAAGACATTGTGAAAATGTTAATAAGATGTCTGGTGATCTATAGTGTGGGGAAATGAAAATTCAAAATTCATTTGTCAAAGATGAATTAGTATTCTATGGGGTAATTCCAATTCAAGATTGTCTCTCAAAGATAAATTAGTGCTCAGACGTTCTCCTTCAAAATTGATTGACAAAAATTGTAACATATCTTTGATATGTGTGCATTTTTTAATTATAAATGTGTCATTTTTAATGACCATGTGTTATTTTCAATTATATTCCAAGTGTAATCCCACCACGTAAGCACAACTTGATGAGCTTCAAGTTTTGTAAAATTAAAATGTGCAAGAATTCAACATTTTTTTGTTTAAAGTGAGTTTTACACATCAATTTGCACGTTGAAAGTTTTGTGTTTTACATAATTTGTGTTTGTGCTCAACATTTGTGTACTAAATTACATCAATTTTTTTTATTTTTTTTATTTTTTTTTAAATAGTAATCTTAAAAATAATTGTAAATATCCACTGTAGGTATCCATATATATATCGAGGATGATCATTTGGCATGCGATTCTTCGAGGCAAACATCAATAGAATCCCGTGCCTCTACGAGAGAGGGGGATCATGGATTGGGGGATGTTAATGGTATTTATATTAAATATGCATGTTTTTAAATGAAAATTGAATAGATAATCTTATCCCCATACATACATGTGCGGAATTTATTTTTTATTGACTATATAATTTTATCCCTCGAAGGAAAATATTATATACTCAATCAATGGAGACTTGGCATGGTTCATGCAATCGTGGTATGGTTCACGCAATCTACTAAATCATATGTATGTATGTATTTTTGAATTGATTAAAAAATCATATTTTTTTATGAAGCTTCCTTCTTGTTGCATGAGAGTGGTGGTGGTACACATTCCCCTGGTGGCCAATCAATAGGTGGTGGTACACATTCCCCTAGTGGCCAATCAATAGGTGGTGGCCAATCGCGTGAGGGTGGTGGTATGAATTTCCCCGATGGCCAATCAGTGGGTGGTCATGTTGGTTCTCAATGAATGGGTGGTGGCCAATAAATGGGTCATGCTAGTTCTCAACCATCTCAGGGTGGACGTGATTATCCTCAGCCATCTCGATATGTCCATAAATATGAATACTGTTTTCATTCAATTATTTATATAATTTTTTTATGATGAAAAAGAAAATTTGTAAAAATGTGTTCAAATGTTTTTTATTTATACATAATTTTAAATATTTATGAAAAGGGTGAAAATGTTGCTCGAAAAAGATGTAGGCCAAACCACGTTATTAGAGAAGTAGGTTGTACACAAACCATGACTTATCCTTATGAAATTCCTTACTTACCTTGGGAAACAAACCAAAAAAGCACATTACAAAGGTGTAAACATCTTTATTCCAAATTGAAGAAAGATTTTATATCTTTGAAACTCCTTGTTGGGAGTTAAGAAAACTTAGAAATATTTACACACTCTTTAAGCACACTTGTAGTTGTTTACAAAAATCTTGGGCCAACCACTGATACTTTTGTAGAAATGATGAGGAAAAGAAAAGAAACAGTAATGGGTCCCAATACATGGGACACTGTTAAAAATAGAATTAAAAAATAAATGGCAAAATCTATGTTTAATTTCAAAGAAGGGAAAAAAAGAAGATGCTAACAGTGAAATATTTCAAGCACCCTAATATAGCTTACCATTTGTATGATAGGGACCTTGAAGACTATGGAATACTAACATGGAATGATGAGGTTCATGTTTATTTTGAAAATTTATTTTATGCACAATTATTTTTAGGAATGAAACCCAATTATAATGACCTTTCTTTTAATTTTTTTTTGTCTTGAGAAAGGTTTATTATGTCACCGTAGGGGCACTAAGCATGATGCTTAGTTTCCTCACCCTAAGCCACCATTGGCAAGCTGACCTCTTCGTGTGGAAAATTTTAGGTTAGAGATGGACATCACTTCTCAAATTGGTCGGGAAGCAAGGGATGTCATCATAAAAAATGTTCATATTGGACTTGGTGGAATTGATATTTGTATGAATTGGAAAAGAGCACAAGATAATTCACATGCTAATTTTTTGTATAGTACTGATGATGAGATATCAAACATGAGAATTGAAGAACTTAAAACATATGCAAAACATTGTCGCAATGTTTTCCTGGACTTAATTACTTATGAGGAAGAGAACATAGGATCAGTATGTGTTAATGGTTACGGCACTGAATATTTTAATGTAGTTTTTAATTTACATATACATGTTTATTTGTATATGTTAATCTAATAAAAATGTATCATATGTTCACCATTTACAATTGAAATGCTTGATGAATGAAATTTTTGATAACATCACGGTCCAAGGTTCAGGTTCTCACAATCAAGAAGATATGTTGGGAAATGTTATTGTTTTTTAAGCCTTCATGATGTTGATATAGAATTATATTATATCGTTATCATGATGACATATTTTTAAAATAAATAATTGTGTACAAAAATGTATATAATTAAATGTTAACAAATTCTAATTCCATTCGATATTTTTGCAGTGGATCCATGCTCTTCTTCCCTACTAGGAGATGTGCCAAATCCACCATCACAAGTATTAAATTTTTCACATATGTTTCAAGTTGTAAATTGAAGTGAAAAATTCATTAAAAAATGAGACCTAGATCTTGAGTTATTTTATAGTTTTAAAATTTTTGAATTTTATGTTTGTGGAGATGATTTCATTTGCCAAGGACTTTAGTGGTGGAGTGTATGATGGAGATATGAACATCCAAACAATTTGAACAAGAACTTGTCTCACTTTTTTTTACTATTATTGCTTTAGTTTATGCATTTTCATTTGAAAATTATACACACACACACACAGATATATATATATATATATATATATATATATATATATACACACACTTACTTGTACATGTATATTTTACAGTTTATCGTGGAAGATGCATTGATGCACGACCAACACGGGACAATGAGGGGGAACTACATGAGGTATTGCATGATTTATTTTTCATTTAGTTCGTTTTATTGAAGTTCTAAATTTTCATTCAATATTAAAACATTAAATTTTAATTTTAATACATTTAATATAAATTTCTTATAAATCTGTACATGTATATGTATACATGCAATTAGGGCCAACACGAGACAATGGAAGGGGAAGTAAGTGAGGCATTGCATGATTTTTTTTTCATCTAGTTTTTTTTAATGAAGTTGTACATTCTCGTTCAATTTTAAAACATTAAATTTTAATGTTTACACATTTTCTAGGTTCCCAATTCTTCATATGATAGCACAAGGAGGCCCAAGAGGCTATAGGAAAATACATTGCAACCAAATTCTCTAATTGATTGATGCACGTGCACCATTTTATTTTATAGATAGTCTTTTTATAACTTAAACGTGTGCCATATTTACTTTTCTATATAATTTGATACTTGTAACACTACGTTGTTATATTTATTTTTATTGTTCATGATATAAATTTTGGACATATTTTACATGTTTTATAGTTGTTACATTTGGCGTGTGATCACATGTTGTTATATAATGTTAACTTAGATGATCTTAGATTATGATTTTTTTTAACTTGTTTTTTTGTCACTTTTTATTTAATGAATCTAGATTCACATTGAAAATTACAAAACACATGTGGTACATGTTATGCATTTGAACATGTGTGAATGTTATATAATTAGTATTTCTATTAAAGGTGATATTTAGGTACATTTTTCATGATCATTTGTCATTTAAAGCAATCATAGATGGTTTTACATATTTAAGTTCATGAATATGTAACAATGATTGAAGTACATTTGCATTTTTTTGTTACATTTCCCATATAGGATCACATGTTGTTGTAATGAACTAACTTAGATGACCTTAGATTATATGTTTTTTTTTTAAATGCAAGTTTTTTTGTCATTTTTTATTTAAAATGAATCTAGATTGAAAATTTTCAAATTATAAAACACATGTAATACATGTTATGCATTTGAACATGTGTGAATGTTATATATAATAGGATGTCTATTAAAGGTTATATTTAGGTACATTTTGCATGATTATGTGTCATTTAAAACAATCATAGATGGTTTTAAATATTTAGGTTCATGAATATGTAACAATGATTGAAACTTACATTTGCATTTGTTTCTTAAATTTTGCATACATGATCACATGTTGTTATAATGCTAGCTTAGAAGATCTTAGATTATGTTTTTATCTTAAAACTCAAGTTGGTTTGTCACTTGTTATTTAAAATGAATCTAGATTGAAATTTCAAATTACAAAACACATGTGGTACATGTTATGCATTTTAACATGCGTGAATGTTATATAATTCAGATGTCTATTAAAGGTTATATTTAGGTACATTTTGCATGATCATTTGTCATTTAAAACAATCATAGATGGTTTTACATATTTAAGTTCATGAATATGTAACAATGATAGAAGTACATTTGCATTTAGTTGTTACATTTTCAATACATGATCACATGTTTTTATAATGAACTAACTTACATGATCTTTGATAAATATGTTTTTGTTTTTAAAACTCAAGTTGTTTTGTCATTTGTTATTTAAAATGAATCTAGATTGAAACTTCAAATTACAAAACACATGTGATACATGTTATGCATTTGAACATACATGTGAATGTTATATAATTAGGATGTCTATTAAAGTTGATATTTAGGTACATTTTGCATGATCGTGTGTCATTTAAAACAATCATAGATGGTTTTACGTATTTAAGTTCATGAATATGTAACAATGATTGAAACTTGCATTCGCATTTATTTGTTAATTTTTTCATACATGATCACATGTTTTTATAATGTTAGCTTATAAGATCTTAGATCATGTTGTGTTTTTAAAACTTAAGTTGTTTTGTCACTCATTATTAAAAATAAATTTAGACTGAAATGTCAAATTACAAAGCACATGTGGTACATGTTATGCATTTAAACATGTGTGAATGTTATATAATTAGGATGTATATTAAGGTTATATTTAGGTACATTTTTCATGATCATGTGTCATTTAAAACAATCATAGATGGTTTACATATTTAAGTTCATGAATATGTAACAATGATTGAAACTTACATTTGCATTTATTTGTTAAATTTTGCATACATTATCACATGTTGTTATAATGTTAGCTTATAAGATCTTAGATTATGTTGTGTTTTTAAAACTTAAGTTGTTTTGTCACTTGTTATTTAAAATGAATTTAGACTGAAATGTCAAATTACAAAACACATTTGGTACATGTTATGCATTTAAACATGTGTGAATGTTATATAATTAGGATGTATATTAAAGGTTATATTTAGGTACATTTTTCATGATCATGTGTCATTTAAAACAATCATAGATGGTTTACATATTTAAGTTCATGAATATGTATCAATGATTGAAACTTACATTTGCATTTATTTGTTAAATTTTGCATACATTATCACATGTTGTTATAGTGTTAGCTTAGACGATATTAGATTATGTTTAGTTTTTAAAACTAAATTTGTTTTGTCACTTGTTATTTAAAATGAATCTAGATTGAAATTGCAAATTACAAAAAAAATGTGGTACATGTTATGCATTTGAACATGTGTGAATGCTATATAATTAGATGTAGATGTCTATTAAAGGTGATATTTAGGTACATTTTGCATGATCATGTGTCATTTAAAAAAATTATATCTATGGTTATACATATTTAAGTTCATGAATATATGTAACAATGATTGAAGTACATTTTCATTTAGTTGTTACATTTTTCATACATGATGACATGTTGTTATAATGTTAATTTAGATTCAATCTTAGATTCTAAATGTTTTGTTTTTAAAGCTCAAGTTTTTATGTCATTTGTTATTTAAAATGAATCTAGATTGAAATTTAAAATTACAAAACATGGGTGGCACATGTTTTGGATTTGAACATGTGTGAATGTTAAATATAATTAGGTGTACAGGTCCATTAAAGGTGATATTTAGGTACATTTCGCATGATCATGTGTCATTCAAAAAAGTCATATCTATGGCTTTACATATTTAAATTCATGAATATATAACAATGATTGAAGTACATAAATGCATTTAATTACATTACATTTTGAATACATGATGAATTTTTGTTATAATATTTTTTTTTCTAAGTAAAAGTAATCTATTAACAAAATGAGCAAAGTACAGCGGGCCAAGGCTGGATCATTGCCTGGTATTATGGCATTTTAAACAAAAAACCATAGTTTGAAGACTGCCCTGCAGGAGGGAAACCAGTCTGAAACAATTCATAAGACAAATCCCACGCAGGGGAGCCAGAAATTTGGAGTACTGGAGACCATAACATATCAAAAAAATAGATGCATGATCGGTGACAGTAGGAAACACATAAACAGGCCCATTAGAATGGACAGAAACAACGCAAAAAGACCAGAGTGGAGTGGAGGAACTACTCATCAGGAGGTTCGTAGACGACTCTGCACCAGAGTTCATCTGGTTCCTGGTCAGCATTGTACAGGTCGGCAATAGAATGAATCACCTTCCCAGAAGGTGGAGTAACCTACGCCTCACTCGCTTGCACTACGTCCTGCCTCACAGAAGGCTAACCCACTACGTCCTTCTTCGCCTGGTCCTGCGTAGCCGTGCTCAACTGACCCTGCAAGTCCACACAATCTGGATGCTTCGACCCAGCAATTTGCTCTGAATCCTGAGCCGCCTTGAGGCTGCATTCCACCGGGTGAGAAGTAGGAACAATTTCCTGAGGCTCTTCATGAAAGACAACCGTAATTGAGGAAGTCACCCGAGATCGATTGAGAGAACAGTTAAAAGAAAAATGAGCGGTGTGGGTCTAAGCAGGAAGAGCTGAGGGAATGGGGGATGCAAGGCGACGACCCGAGTGGAGAAGGCGCCCTCTATGAAGGCTGTCAGAATGGGAGGTAGACGCAGAGGAGGTTCCGAAGGTGGAGGGAGAGCGCCTAATTTGGCGCCTCATGGAGCCTCTTCTGCAACGCATTCTCTGCCTAAGGTGCGGCATATTCGCAATCAGGACAGCATGGCAGGGAGGCGAAAGATGGACAGAAGACTGAGGCGAGAGGGGAATCAGAGCAACAGAAGAAATTTTGCAAGAACGAGCGTGGGAGAAGTGGAGATTTTCTCCAAAATCCAAACAACATTTGAGACAGCTCCTCTTACCAATTACAGTGCGAACATTTGAAAGCCCTGCTCCTGGAGTGCACCACTGATTCACTGGCGGGGGAGTTCTGTTCAGACCAGAGGGACGCTCCATTATAACAATCCAATTGACCGTGCAACTATGAATCAACTGCAATAAACCACCATAAGTATGAAAAAAAGGTTGAGCCATATCGCAGCACGCAAAGGTGTATCGAGGAGCGGAATGATGGTTGATATGAGCACCAGGAATAAATAGCATTAAACGCTGAGCAGTTGAATTTAAGAGCTAAATGACAGAAATCTTGTGGGTGGGCAAGTGGCTGCCCCTTATGCCACACCCCCGTCCCATCACTTCAAACACTAACATCTGCACCGGCATCCGGGAGTTCTGCTTCACTCTGGACCATTTTTTGGCATTCCTATCTTTGATCATGATTTTGAATTATGTCGAGTGTTCCTGTAAGAATATTGTGCTCATTGTCTACTCCCAAATTGGCAAGTAGATCACCAAATTTATTACCTTCCCATCTGATATGCTTGAAGAGGATTGCTCGGTTGTTGTGGAGCCATCGCTCAATATCCACTAAGCGTGCTTCAAGTTTCCAACTGTTGGCAATTTTGTGCGCTTGAGCCCCGTTTAGGAGCCGAGTTTCCATGTCGATAAGAATTTGGGAATCCCCTTCAATATCTAGAGGATGCAGCCCAAGAAATTGAGAAACGAGAAGTCCCTGCCATAACCCTTCCAACTCAGCCGAATTGTTCGTGTCCTAGCCAAGATTTCCCATGTAGATGACGATAGGTTTGCCTTTGTGATCTCTGATTATGCCACCATAACCTGCTTTACCTGGATTCCCTTTAGAGGCCCCATCAAAGTTGATTTTGAAGGTATTCTTATGAGGAGGGATCAAAGAGTTCATGGTGTTGTCGGTTCTAGGGACTTTGTGCACTTGCTGTCCAAGGTGAAGCTGAATACCCCAATTTTCCCAAATGGATTTTTCCTTTGCTAGTGTTGGGTAGTGATTTGTGTCCCAGGATTGTAATGCCAAGGTTTCTGTGAGATTGAGACGGAATTTTCTCCAGATGATGTCGAGAGGAGTTTTTTGATCCTTGAAAATGCGTTTATTTCGCTCTTTCCATATAGTCCAGAGAAGAAGACCTAGGATGATTCTCCAGAGTTGATTTAGAATGTTGCTATTGTAAGGATTCTGAGGCCAGTTTCGAATAGAGCTAATTATGTCTGCAGAGAGTTGGTAATTTTGTTTGCATCGAAAACTAACTTTCTCCCACAATTGATTGGCCAAAGAGCAAGAGTATAGGAGATGTTGCTGCATTTTCTCATGAGTACAGCAGATGGCGTAGATTGAGGGGCCATGGAAGCTTCTTTTCCGTAAGTTATCCCAGGTGAGGATTCTTTGATGTCCAAAGAGCCAAAGAAATAAGGAAACTTTGGGCCAAACCCCCAAAATCCAAATTCTACTCCATAGTGGATCTTTGGGTGCTGGATCGTTGCTTATAATTTTGTAGGCTTCCTGGGTAGTGAACGATCCCTTTGGCGTATACCCCCATCTGAGAATTTCCTGGCTATTTGAATTTCTGGTACATCGAATTTTAAGTTTAGAGTTAAAGGCTGCCTTAGTCTGCTCATCTATATTTATTATTATCCTTTTAGCCTGTTTCCACTGCCTATAACCCTGCACAGCATTGTCTGTCCAATGTTGCTAAACTGTTTCCAATTGCTGTAAATCCCATTCCGGTCCAGGAGGTGGTCTGTAAGTGTGAGTGAGTTTGGGGAATTGATCCCAGGAATCTGTCTAGAATCTAGCAGTGCTACCATCCCTCAATTCCCAGAAACTATGTTGTTGTATAAGCAGATAATGTTGTTTGGCTGCGTTCCATATGAGAGAGCCTTTCTCTGTTGGAGTGAATCTTATGAGTTCTTCCTGAGGTCTGTGGTTGGCATACTTGGTGGTCCAAATTATTTCCCAGGGCTTGCTGGGGGCTGTGAGCCAATTCCACCAAATTATGGCACTCATAATGGCATTGTTGTGCGTAGGATCTCGCAATCCTATGCCTCCTTGTTCCTTTGGCTTGCAGAACGTTGACCATTTAACCAGGGCCCATTTACGATTTGTGCCTTTGGATCCCCATAGAAAATTTCGCTGTAGGTATTTAATTTTTTTGAGAACCCATTTTTGCGCTGCCAAGATTGAGAAAAGATACAGAGGCATAGCTTGTAACACTGCTTTGATAAGGATCAATCTACTTGCTATGTTTAGAGTTCTGTGAGTCCATGAAGAGAGATGTGCTTCCAGCTTTTCAAGGAGCCCTTGCCAGGAGGCATGCTTTAGAGCTGAGGCAATTAAAGGAGCGCCCAAGTATTTAGAGGGGAGGGTGGCAATGGAGAAGCCAAGAATGCGGGCTATAGCCGATTGAGTGATAGGAGGGGTGTGAAAGAAGAAGATATGGGATTTAACAGTGTTAATGCTCGCTCCCGAGGCATCCGAGAAGTCATTCAAAAGGGATTTAAGATGGGATACTTCATGAACAGAAGGGTAAAAAAACACCATATTGTCATCCACAAACTGCTGGTGAGTTAGGGCAGGGGAGTTGTGAACAGAGAGGCCTCGGAGCTGCTGGGATCTAAGGGCATATTTAATATGGCGACCCAGTCCTTCTGCCATTAAGACAAAGAGAAAAGGAGACAAGGGGTCCCCCTGTCTGATACCTCTAGTGGGGCTGAAGGGACGCAAGGGAATACCATTAATTAGGATCGAGAAGAATGAGGAGGAGATAAGACTTGAGACCCAGCGAATCCAAGTGGGGGAGAAACCAAAAGCATCTAACACTTTTTGAATGTAGGTCCAACTTAACTTATCAAAAGCTTTAGAAAGATCAATCTTGAGAATCATACCTGCCTGTTTGGTGTGCTTGAGAGAGTGTATGATCTCGTGAGGATGATGCCTTCAAGAATTTGCCTGCCTTCCACATATCCGGATTGCTCTGGGGATATGAGAAAGGGAAAAATTGGTTTCAATCTGTTAGCAATGACTTTAGAAATAAATTTGTAGATGACATTGCATAGGGAAATTGGGCAGAATTTTTCTGGCATGCTGGTATCCTCTTCTTTGGGGATTAGAGTGAAGAAGGTCACATTTAGAGAGGGGAGAAGCCAGTGCATAGAGCGCGACTCCTCCACCACCATCCAGACCTCTTCTTTGACAAGTTCCCAAAATTTGTGAAAGAAGGTAGTCGTAAAACCATCTGGACCTGGAGCCTTTCCATATTTGAGTTGCCTCATGGCCAGATCCACTTCCTGACGTGAGACCAGGCACAGAAGGAGTTGGTTGTGCTCTTCGGTGATAATTTTTGGAATATTTTGTGTGATTTTTTTTATGGCCGAAAATCTGTCCTATAGTGTCTCCTGGTGCACAGCTTGGAAGTGGTTAATGAACTCCTACTCGATCTCAGCATGATCTTCCACTCTTTCCCCCACCTGGTTCTTATTGAAAGTGATTGTGTTGTGCATTTGTCTTGAATAGTAGTTCTATGAAAGAATTTGGTATTTCTTTCACCCTCCTTCAGCCATCTGATTCTTGATTTCTGCCTCCATATAATTTCTTCCTGCTTTGATCTTTCCTCCAGTTGAGTTTGTAGCTGCTTTTCCTGCTCCAGTGTTCTTTCCGTGTAACCTTCTGTGATGATTTGCTGCTGGAGATCCTTCATTTCTTTGTTTAGGTCCTGCTATGCCTGGAAGATATTGCCAAAAGTGGTTTGATTCCATCGTTTGATGTGGACTTTAAGGAATTTGAGCTTTTGTTGAAATTGGAACATTTTAGATCCTTCTGGCGGCGTAAAGCTCTTCCACATGGAGCTGATGAGGTCATTGAAAGCGGGGTGATTAAACCAGAAGGCCTCAAAGCGAAAAGGGCGACGCGTTGAGTTACCCGACCTTTGCCATTGAAGAGATATCGGCCAGTGGTCCGAACTAGTGAGTGGGAGAATAGAGGAAGAGATGTCTCCCCCCAGATAGACTGTATTATCTGAAATAAGAAATCTGTCTAGCTTAGAGGCAATGTGTTGCCTACCTGCCCTGTGATTACTCCAGGTGTAAATTCAATTACTGTATTGCAGATAAATCAGCATGTTGCCTTGTATGAAGTTTTTGAAGTAGTCACTTTCTAGCTCTAATTTGGCTCTACCTCCCATCTTTTCCTCCAATTTTGTGATCATGCTGAAATCACCTCCTAAGATCCAAAGGGGATGAATTCTGTCATAGTTGAGCGCTCCTATAGTGTCCAGAAGTGCAATTTTACTTCTCGTATCCTGCGGGAAATAGACATTAGTAAGGTGTCCATGAATGTTTCTTCCAATGATGTGAAAATTTGCCTGTATGATGTGGTGGGAAGCATGGAAATCTGAGAGAGAGATGGTCTGAGTGTTCCAGGCAATGGCCAACCCTCCAGAAGCTCCCGAGGCATCCACAGCTACTGAATGGCATCCAGGCCAAGCTCTTGAGAGAATGCTACCAAGAGTATTACTGTTACATTTTGTTTCTTGCATGAAGAATATCTGAGGCTGTTCCTTCTTTATCATATTTTTTATCATTCTGAGTTTCCCGGGACTCTTAAGTCCTCTAAGATTCCATGAAGTGAGCTTCATGATTCACTATTTGGGAGAGGCTTGTAGTAATTTGTCAGCTTAGCATATCTGCCTAAGTCTACCAGGATTTTTCCCACTGTGATCGTTCTTTCCAGATCTATTTTCCATCCTCTCTTCTTGGAGTCTTTAGGAGGTTGGTTGCCATCCCACCTACTTCCTGGTTGTATTCCCAGTTCTTTCTGTCGAAAAGCTCTTGAGATAATAACTTCCAGCTTGTCTAGCTGATGCTCTTGAATCTTGTCAAACTCTTTTCTCTCGCAGGCTTGTTCGAGCTCAAAGATGTCAAGCCCTCTCAGATCGATGCTTTCCATTTCTTCATCCATGAATTGTGCTTGACTTCTTTCAGCAGAGGGTTGACTGAGAAGGCAATCAACATCCATTCTGTTTGGTTTCCAGTCTGGGTCTTTCAAAGTGGCTTCAGATAGACTAATCGGAATCCCAGTGGACGAAGGCTTGGGGGATGAATCAGGCGGAAGGGGGGTCGAGGTCAATTTAGCTGCGCGAGGAGCTGTCAGGTGGGCTTGAGGGGAGTTTTCGGCAGCAGTGGCTAAGGCTACAAAGCTATTACTGGTGGAAGGAATGGAAGAAGCGGCTAGGTTGGATTTTTTCCCAATAGAAGGTTTCTTATGAGACCTCCTACGACTGGTGACTTTGGTAAACCCATCAGGTGCAGAGGAATCCAGGAATTCTGAGGTTTGTGGCTTGGCATTAAGTGGACAGTCCCTGAAGAAATGTCCATGAATGTGACATTTACGGCAGCGGAAGGGAACATGTTCAAAGTCTAAGGGTTGGACCCATTCAAAATCATCGTGATAGAGGCTTACCGAATCTAGAAGAGCTTTATCCAGGCACATGTAGACACAGATGTGAGCATAAGAGGTGTATATACGCAGCTTTGTTTCCTCCACGATTTTAATGAACTCCCCCAACCCCTTGCCAATGTCTTTTAGAGATTCTTCGTCCTAGTACTCCAGAGGCAGCGAGTACATCCTGATCCAAACTGGCGCCCAACTGAAATCTTTCTTGTCTGGGTTGAACCTTTCCACCTAGTCCCTTAGATATAGGCCAGCTGAGTTAAAGAAATAAGGGCCTTCATCCAGAACCCTATTACGATCTTCTATACAGAGAAAGATTGCGGTAAAGAAGCCCTTGGGTCCAATCTGAAGGGTGACGTGCCCTTTGGGTTTCCATTTAGCCAAGATCCACCCTTGCAGAGCTTTCTCTCTGGGCTAGAATCCGATAAATTTTCCAATGAGGGCGTGATCTCTCATATACTGTATTTGTCCGTTGATCCTGTGGCTTGGAAGCTTGATTTTGGGTCTTTCTGCCGCAATCGGTTTGCAGGTAGCTGACATTACAACGGTTTGCAGGTAGCTGACATTACAATGGGAGCGTATTTTTGCCCAGGTTCTTCTTCCTGTGCAGCACTATTATTTTCAGTTGAAACTTTTGGCAAGTCAGGCATCCGGTTGTCCTTTGCTTCTGGAAGCGGCTGATCCAATGCAGCATTCAGAGAAGGGTCCGTAGAGTCTGTTTTGTCGTTACTTGAGGGGGAAGACTGTGTGCCCCCCCCCCGAAGGGCCTGCTATGGCAGGTGAACCAGTGTGAGTCCAAACGAATCTAGTGAGAGAGGGCCAAGGTAAGGCCGAAGGCTCTTGGAGTCAGTCGGCGCAGTTGCAGAGTGTGAGCGAGAACCCTACCAGAGCGCTTGAGCATTTTTTATTTTTGTTATAATATTACATTAGATTCAATCTTAGATTAAATGTTTTGTTTTTAAAGCTCAAGTTGTTTTTTCATTTGTTATTTAAAATGAATCTTGATTGAAATTTCAAATTACAAAACACATGTGGTACATGTTAAATGCATTTGAACATGTATGAATTTTATATAATTAGGACATAAATCTATTAAAAGAAATATTTAGGTGTACATTTTCCACGTGATCATGTGTCATTTAAAACAATCATATATGGTTTTACATATTACTCGGGTCAAATACATATAATTTAAGTTCATGAATATGTAGAAATGAAAGAAAATTTGCATTTAATTCATACATTTTTCATTTGAAATCATTCTTATAATGTTTTAATATACAATACATATATATGTATGTCTAAAATCAATCATAAAATCCTAGGTGTACATAGATGTGTCAAACAATCACAAATTTTTAAAATTACATTAAAAAATATCCAGTACACAACATTTTTCATTAATGTACATAGAAAGGGTACTATGGATTTAAGTTGATAGTAAATTGGAAACTACAAAACATGTAGCACACGTTTTGCATTATATCAAATATAATAGATACATGTACATTTTTCAATAATGACATAAAATTAAGAAGCTCATACCAGAGAATGTATGAAATCATTTAAGACAAGAGAATCTACATGTATGTGTACATGTGTATAAATTACTTGTTGTGTGCATATGCAAAAACAATGTACATGTGCAAAATAATAACATAAAACATCAATGTTATAATAACGTAAAACTTAGGAATGCACAAAAAAAAGGCTAACAATTTGTAGTTGAGTTTGGTAAGTTCTAAGAGATTAATCCAATAAGAGGAAATTGTTGGGTAGTTCAATAAAAAAACTCTAATGGAATTTCATCTTCAATGATCCATTAATGATCATCTTTTGGCATTTTCCATTTATTAATTTTGATTTTTTTCTTTGATTGAACTTCTATCTACTTTATGTGTGTTGCACACACCAAGTGACTATATTGACAACTTATGACATCATGTTCATATTCTTGAAAGTAAGAAAAGTCCTGACTTTGATGAGTTTGTTGGGAAAAATAACCTTTCAGTACAATAGACCCTCTGTCATATGTAAACCTGTTATCATCATAGTTTTCCAATAAATTCATCTTTTATTCAATGCAACACATCAAATAATACTTCACATTTTCTACATTGTTAGTAGGTGCAACTACATCAAAAGCATCTCCTTCACAATAAAAAAACTTACATAAACTTAGATCATAATTAACATGAAAAAATAACTTTAAATTAACATGTGTACTTTATTTTATTATCTATTTCTATATCTCTATCATTTGAAATAAATTTAAATGTTACCTTCTCTAACAAAACTAGAAACTCGATCACCTTCAGATAATATTATAGTCTCCTTTGATTGCATTTCTTCAAAGTTTCAAACAGTCATTTTCCCCTTTTTATGTAGTTCTGTATGTTGCCAATCTTTTACATACATTTTGTTTTCACAAACATCACTGGATTTTGTGTTGTCTATGCAAACATGACAAAAAAAAGAATATTTTCTTTTATCAAATGAAAACATATTTCGGTACACATTTCCTTTAATTGAATGCAATGTTTAAGTCCCATTTATTGTTTCAACGTCATTTCTAATCAATATATCTACATATTGGACCCCAATATGCCAAAAAACCCTATATGGAAAATTCAAACAAGAATATAAATATTTTATTCAAAATACAATCAAAAATAATCATTGTAATAAATAATGTTTAAAAATAGAAAATTAATAAACATTAGATATATATATATATATATATATATATATATATATATATATATATATATTAAGTGAATACATATATATATGCAGGTACCTTCATACTTGTCTTGATCGGTTAGTCTCATAGCTTAGTGCAGTGATGCAACATTGAACAACTTATTCAACTGAGACAAGTCGGTGTGTAGAGTGGTCCATTTGATATCTTTGAAGTGCTTATTTTATTCATGCGCCTTCACCATCATGTTCTCCTTTTCCATGACCAGTCTCAAAGAAATTCTAACATTGTTTAATTCGGGTTTTCATATGAAGATGACACGACCAAAAGAATGACCGTGAAGATTTGAATTGACCTGCACATCCATATGACCATATCCAATGATCATTAGATTGTATTCAATGACTTTTAAATTAGTCACAAATATTTTCAAAACAATGTCGTACAAAATATGTATCGTGTGTACATTTGTCACTGATATAAAAGTGATATTCTTTAATAACATGTCAATTCTCACTCATGCTTTGTATATCATCAACATTTTCTTAACGTGTCTATATAGAATATGGACAAGCATGGAGACTTAGTCAGAATAATAGTATTCACTCTATATTTATTTTTTTGGAACAAATGTGTAATTCTCGGCAAAATCAATTATTGAAAAAATGATCTCTTGTGGAAAAACTTCACGGGATTTTTGAACTGTAGGTCCTGCGATCGAGCTCTTTGGGAATTTTTGGTGTATTTATAAATTTCTGCCTCAAACTTTCTCAAAAAATCTATCACAAAAATTTCTTCTTATTGTAAATCAATTCTTTTATCACCTCTAGTACTGCTTGAACCAATCCATGTATGAATATATTCATATCTCTTCCATTTCACTTTTATGTTGGACAATGATTGATCACTTATATCAACATGATATTTGTTGTGAAAGAAAGTCAAATTTCTATAATCATTGCATTTTTTACCACCAACACAATTCTTTTGGTAAAATAATTCATGGGTTTCTCTTGCATATAGAATTTGAGATATGAAATCATGGATAGTGGAAGGAGGAGGTGAATCATTCAAAAATATTTTACCAAAATTAAGGAATGTGTTATAATATAACTAAAATTCCACATGATAACGACAACAACAAGTGTCACGTACAGTGATACGTTTAAAAAACCATGGTTTTTGTTGCATAAAAGCACTGATTGAGACATTAATTTCATGACTCTCTTCTATGAAATTGTTGAAAAACTCTATCTCAGTGGTTTCCAAGATATGTTTTGCATGTCCTTTGTAATGATTTCGTGCTATTCTTCGTCACATCACATCCCTTGCTTTTGGTGAAACACGTGAATTTGTTTTCCAATATATATATTATTTCTTAACATCTTCTCCAAGTCTATCCTCGTATGGTTGCCTACAAATATCTTTCCAGCAAGCAAGTTCATCATTTACATCTATTTGCAATCGAAACTTCTGATGTCTGTGCAAATTTTTTTGTGAGGTACCTAAGGCTTGTGCCATAGATTTTACCAAATGATTCTCTTTAGTACTTGATCAAACCACTGCCATTTATATTGCTCTACATGCATCTAAATCATTGTTCTTTCTAGATATTCCAATTTACTTTCGAGTATAATTTATGTTTTGTATCACATTTTCCTTCAACCTTTTTTATCTTTGGTTGATTTTCAAATACCCAATAAAGTCATAGCTTACTTTGATTTCTTTGATGTTAAGATACTTCTCAAAATTTGGGCCTGAACTGCCACATTTTTATCTTTGAAGAACAAATCAATAATGCGCTTAACACGATATTAAATAACATGGTCAGCTTTTTTATCTGCATATCTGTCAGTATCAACATTTTCTAACATCTCATCATCAATATTGATTTCACTTGTAAAAATTAGAATTAAATGTGCCAAATGAGTTTACATATTAAATAAATAATTAAATTAATAAATATCTATAATTTCACTAATACACATGTTCAACATATATATACATACCTGGTGATTCAATCTCTTCACTTGAATTTCTTTCAACATTTTCAATATATTCAATCATTGGTTCAATATCTCTTTCACTTTTTATTTCAAAATTTTCTATCTCATCATCAATGTTATGAGGAATATCTCTCTCTGTTTACATTGAAAATTATTTTTCAAATTAGTTGATCAAATAAAAATTAAGTTTCACAATACACTAGTTAAATTTAAATATCATTTATAATATTTACATTTACATACCTAATTCAACTTCTAGTTGAGGTTGATTTCCCCTTTAAATATTTCAGTGTTCTTCTGTCTTTTTTTTCCATATTATCTCCCCTGTTGTCTATGAGTGTTAGGATCTCTTGTTTGATCATATTCTCTCTTAAATTTTTTTTTATTTCCCATGATAATTTAGTATGAAGCTCAAAAAAAATTCTTCAAAATCCTGCAAAAAAACTCAATTCAAAAAAGCATCACAAAAGATTTAATTTAAAGACAGCCCACTTTAAAAAAAATTCGTAAAAGTCATACTTAAACCAAAAACACTTTAAAAATTCCACCAACAAAATGTCTTTTAAAAATGAAGCTCAAAGTATGTCCTTCCAAGTCTTGCAAAAAAAATTCACTTAAAAATTTAGACAAAAAATCACTTTAAAAAATCATTATAAAAGATTTAATTCAACCCAAAACACTCACTCTAAAAAAATGTCACTTTGAATAACCTACAAAAAATTTCCTTGGAAAATTAAGCCCAAAAAACATTTCCAAATTCAACCCACAATTTTCCTTTGCAAATTCAGCCCAAAAAATTACCTTTCTAAATTCAGCCCGAAAAAAATTCTTTGCAAATTCAGCCCAAAAAATTTCCTTTGCAAATTCAGCCCAGAAAAAATCATTTTCAAATTCAGCCCCAAAAATTTCCTTTATAAATTCATCCCAAATGAAGAAATGTGCGAAAATAATGTTTCTGTCTTCGACTATTAATATAGTTGAGAATTTGTTTTTTTGGATGGGATTCATTGATTTTTTTTTCTGGTCGACAGAATTTGTGAGAAAAAATTCAGCCGAAATTTTTATACATTAAAACTAATGAGACGAAGCGGCAATAAACAATTCAGTGGAACTATTACAAAACTTCAGCCAAACTAAAACGTCTGCAGCTATTCTGCAGCTCGGCTCTGAACACCTTTCTTCAACTTTGGAATGGTTGAACTATATCAAAATTTATGAATTAAATTTCAAAAACAAGAATAGGATTTTCAAAATTCAATCTACTTTTATGGAATTCCATAGATATTTAAAGATTTTAATTAATTTTGTAATAAAATGGGTGCAAAAAATTTCTGAAGATAATTATGATTCAGTGAATCCAGATTCTGTATCTCACAAAATACACTATAAAAAAATTGAAAATTTTATGGTGCATTACATTAGTTCGTCATCTATAATGGGTAGCTTTTAAATTTTTAGTTTATAACTAATATGTTGAGAAACTTTATGTGGGCCGAAACATATTCCAAATATGCATTTTGTTTCATATTGGTTCAACTAAAAAATTTCTAGTAATTGTGATATGCATCAGTTGGTTTCGTAAATATAACGATACCGAGGTAGTCTCTCTCTAGATTGTTGTAACACATTTTTTTTCTCCAAAAAAAAAGATTTTCATAGAATAAACCAACGTCTCTCAACATGACATTTTATGAATCCTTTGATTGTTAAAGAACATGCACTGAAAGAATTGTTAAGTTGACATATAAAATGTGAATAAAAAAATTCCAGAAAATAAGTAATAGAAAGCTAATAAAATTTCTCACAAGTTTTATTTTTATCGTAAAATGAAATTATAAAGAGAGAAATTGTTTTGGCTTGCAAAAATTTGAAGAACTTCTAAAAATGATATTTTTTTCTAAAAAAAGGGCAAAAACTGTAACCCAACTCCACATATTCACCCATTAATAATTTTTTGGAGAGGTTTCCAAAGACAAGGCCTACTTTTATTCGGCAACCTCGTAGGTCAATGTTGAATGTACAAATGCAGATGTGGGGCTAGATGATTCCCAATAGGGGCCAGTTTGACTTTCCCGCCAGGATATCTCATGCTCATGACGTACTAGAGTTGCCGTCCAATGTTGATGATCACTCCTTCGTTCTAGTGTCATTTTCATATTCCGATTTGGATTGGCGAGGGTGTAGCAACATCCTCTCCAAACAGGATGAGTCTCTAGATGCAAGAGGTTATATTAGTGTTTTCTTTAAATTAATATAGTTTTATTTTATTGTCTTAATTAGTTAATTAGAATTATCAAACTTATTGTAACACATTCTTTATTTTGTTTTATTAAATTATTTAATGAAAAATTTTAATTATTGTTGTGTACTATACACTTTTTAGATATTGGGATATTCATTGGGGATGATATTCCACCCCACTAAATGATCCAGGTGTATATGTTTATGAGGAGATGGAAGAGGTGGATGATCATGGTGACAAACCTGATCCTGAGCGCATGCAGATACCTACGGGGATGAGGCATAGGCTGGACAACCAATTTAGGATGGAGTTAGGTGACCAAATCTTTCGATTGCTATTTGATGAGGTAGTCAGCCCGTCTATGAATAGAAAGATTCAGGATGATCGTAGGCTCACACATCTCTGGAGAGGCATGCCTCATGATATTTTTACCCTTATGCATCATATTGTTGGAGCTTCCAGACCACTGGCGCAGGCTAGGAAGGGTAGGCATTGCGGAGATGCACGATAGAGTAGCGCCTCATATGATCATCATGATCATGAGGGGAGTGATCATCATTCTAGTACTCCACCTCCTCTTCCTTCACCTCACAACGAAGATCATGATGAGAAACAAACATCCAATCCTGATCAATAGGAATCGTTTGAGTAGTTTTCACCATCTCAAAAGACACCTAGACTTTAGCAGGCGGGTCCATCTGAGGAGGCAGCTCCATCGAAGCAGGTTGCACCATCCAATAAGCAGGTTGTTCCATCGACGAGTCATCAACAGAGAGTTCTTGAGCAGACTTCACCATCGACTGATCAGTAGGCACCTTTGGAGAAGACACACCATCTATCTGAGCATGAGGCTATACCATCGACTCAGCAGGCCTCAACTTGTGTTAGTATTGATGTACCACCATATATTTGACATTTATATGTAGTTATATTACAGTTGTATATTTTTGACATTATACAGTTATATATATATGGTCCATGTATTTTATGTTCATGTTTATGTACTTAATTAACATGTTGGTGTTCATAATCATGTGTATATTGTTAGGTCATGTTATATATTTTCATTTAATGTGCTTGCAGATACATGTGTATGTGATAACACCTATTTGATAGGAGATGTATATTTGATCTTTGTGTTGTGATTATGTTATACAATGCTTGTGTTTTGTTAGATGATCATGGTCAAGATGATTAGATGATGTTAGCAAATTTGAATGTGTATTTTAGTCTAATATGATGTTTGTACAATGGTTATCATGATCGTCATTTTTATTTTTAATATTAAATCATGATATTTGTTAAATATTATGTCGTGATTGTAATTGTAATTGTATGTATTCATTACATGATTCAATTTTAGTAAAATTTTAAAATTAGTACATTTGTAAAATTCTAAAAATGTAATTGTAATTGTATGCATTGTGATTGTAATTCTAATTGTAATTGTTATTGTATGTAAAATTATAAAATTGTAATTGCAATTGTAATTGTAATTTTAATTGTAATTGTATGTGAAATGGTAAAATTCTAATTCTAATTCTAATTCTAATTTTAATTGTAATTGTATGTAAAATTGTAATTGTAATCCTAATTTTAGTAGTAATTGTATGTAAATATTTTTAATTTTTTAATTGTATGTAAAATTGTAATTGTAATTGTAATAGTAATTGTATGTAAAATTGTAAAATTGCAATTGTAATTGGAATTGAAATTTTAATTGTATGTAGAATTGTAAAATTGTAATTGTAATTGTAATTGTAATTGTATGCAAAATATTTGTAAAATTTTAATTGTAATTGTATATAAAATTGTAAAATTGTAATTGTAATTGTAATTGTATGTAAAATATTTGTAAATTTGTGATTGTAATTGTAATTTTATTTTGAAATTGTAAAATTGTAATTGTATGCATTGTCATCATTCAATTTTATTAAAATTTTTAACTTTGTAAATTTATTGTCAATTTTGAACCATAACTACCATAAGTAAAATGTATATCTTAAATATTGTTAAATTACCGTAGTTGTAAAATTGTAAATTTGAAAATTTGTAGGAATATAAATAATTGTAAAATAATAAATCTAGAATAATATGAGTGTTTGTAACATAATGAAGTTTAGAAAATAATGCAAATAAATATACTTTTAAAATTATCATTATTTTATTATGATCTTACATACCAAAAATAAAAGTATACATTTTGAAGATACCATTCATACACATTTAAAGCAATCAAGTAGTTGTATTATTTTAGGAATTGACATTATAAAAAAAAAATTATACAATACACTATTGTTTTCGAGATTGACATAATTACAAATTATCAAGTGAAATGATTTTAACATTAACAAAATGCAAACCAATTAATTAAAAATACGTATTATAATATTTCAAAAAAATAGGCTTAGTTATAAGGTAACTAAGTCCTCTTATTTATAAAAACCCATGTTCAAAAGTATAAACGATGAAATAACACAGGTGCAATATCACTCTCAGTTCTCATGATCACCCTGATTATCTTCCAGCTCGCTTGGCATGATAACACTATTGTTCTCAATAATATGTTTTGATCTACAGTCATGTCTCAATACAAACCACCAATCAATATCCAACACATATGGGTAAACAAATTCCTGGTTGCGGTGTTTTAGCAAAACATAGGGCGCCTTAGCTTCATCCCACATCTTTCTAGAGTTGATACATATCAACCTACTATTGCGATCTTCCTTTACATTATTATGATCAAAGGCATCCCACCACCTGCACCTAAAAATAACACATTGGAAAGAAGAAATCCACTTCAATGATCTCTTTTATATTTCCGGCATAACCTAACGTCCCTCATGCTAGGTTTTGATCATGATGGCAAGCTTGAATATATTGATCGAACTGGACTTCCAATCCATAATCTTGTGTCATGTGTCCATCATCGGCATTTTCTGCCTGAAAATGGTGTCCATATGCCTATATAGATGGGAACAAATTCACCTATAAAAAGGTTAAAAACTCATAGTGTCATGTGTCTTATAACAACCTAACTGTCAAAATATGAAATATATATGTAATTACATTTTGAAGGTGCATTATTAATTTTAAAAGGTACATAAATATATTACTACTGAGTTGCTGCACCTAATCCCTATGTTTATCCCATCCTCTTTGGCACAACAGTAATGAACGGTTGCACCGTATTTCTCTCTCACTTGGTCAACAACCCAACTATTGGGGCATATAATTGGCATATTTACTTTTAAATGATCGGGATAAGGCACACTTCTACCATTCAACCATCTGAATTATTTCTTGTCACTATCCCAATTCATCCTCTTTTGTTCGTACAATGCGACCCATGGTTCTGTCACTTCAGAATTGCAAAGAATAAATTTATTGATTGCTTCAATTTTTGCATTCATTGATGAAATCGAACCGAAATATAGTACATATGATATCAAAATATAAATTATATTGAAGTTCAACATGAATATTTACTTTGTGTAAATTTGAAAAAGTATAAGTCGCTTACTCTTTATCAAGCGTCCTTTTCCATTCGTTTGGAGCATCTCCCCTTATCTTTTGTCTTCATCCCTTTCATCATCCCAAATCACCGCACCTGATATTTTTTTGATATTCTTGATGTACTCATAGGCATAATAGAAAGGCTCATATGATATGTACCCCTCTGCCATAGACCACTCAGGTTTTTCCCTTTTCAAACAAAACCTTTCAATTTCTTCATGTACCTTCCTAAGAAGAAAATCCAACGACAACAAACTACCCTAACTAATTCAACCTCATCTACTAGATGGATTAGAAGATGAACTTGGAAGTCCATGAAACTTGTCGATAGTTCCTTCTCAAACATACAAACAATCTCAACTATCTCTTGATGACACCGTGAAATGATAGCCACATGAATCTACTTTGATGTGATCCAACGTACAAATGCAGATAATTTAGATATGGCATGTCCTACGTATTGGGGGAATTCATGTCTCACACCCACACACGGAAAAAGGATAATAACACTGCAAAGTTATAAACAGGTACAATATTATAAAAAATTAGTTATGTTTTATGATCCCAACGTGGGATAAAATTTATTAATATAACAAATAATAAAATCATGCTTTTGACATTATACGTACTTATTGAAGAAATCTCTATATTTTCCATAGTGCTATAAATCAATTTTCAACATTTCAAATCCCAAGGGTGATCCTCACATTTTTCACTATATATAAACCCTATCCTTTCGGCCTTCTTTCATTCTTCAATTCAACTCTTGTCCTGAAGATGGATCCCCGTTGGGATTCGAGATGTCAAAAATTGTTTTATAACACTGTGGAAAATCCAGAGATTTCTTCAATAAGTAATAACCATAGAAGCTTGAAAACCATTATTATATGTACTCTTGGAAGATTCAAATGGTCATGCGATTTCAACCCCGACAAGTGGTCTTCCATGGTGAAGTAGCATCATAGTGAAGACCCGTATGAAGATGGCACCCTCACACCCATTATAAATTTATTTTCCAAAGAAAGATACTTTTTTTTTAATCCATAGGACATCACCTTCTTTGAATTACCAATTAGAGGGACTAGTGCCTATCTTTGATCTTGTACTTTCTAATCGTCTTGGCCAACGTTTCTTTTTAGTTTTCTAAGTAATAAGATCTTTCCTAATAGCCAATGTGTCACTTTGTTTCGATGATATGTTACTCCATAAATAACATGAAATTTTTTTAAATATATGCAACGGATATAATAAGTGGATAACCTTAATATGCTCTGAATATGGGAGGTTATAAAAGATAGATTTCCTTTCCATGCCAATGGGTAATTTCTCAACATAGGTGTTGAAGAATTCTAGATCTAGATAAATGTATTTTCGATTAATCACATAATTAGTATTAGGTCAATAAGTGTATAAATATTTTTAATTAATAATAATCATATATTAATTAACTTTTTATACTAATTAACGACTAGTTTTTAACAGCTAGTTTGCAACCGCTAGTCTCAACGAGTATCCCCGAGTAATGATGCATCCTAACTATTTATTCATTGAGATCAATCATATTTTTTCACCTTGTCCTGAGGATGAACCACATTAGATGGTTTGAAACGTCAACCTAATCTTAATGATGTGATTAATCTGAAACACATTTACCTGAATTCTGGATCATCAAATATAAGCTCCCCATTTGAATCGAACATTTATATGATCTCCTTCTCCTTCTCTCTCTCATATTCTCTAAGCCATTCAACTGGTGTAATTATTGGAGGCCTTTGGGTTCTCTCTCGTTTACCACTGAAAGTGGATGCTGCTCTTTTGTAAGGGTTTTCTTCTGGGAGGAATACCCTGGAGAAATCATACACTGGCTTTTGTAGGTTTTTGGACCATCTAGCTTTCAGAGAAGGTCCACAACATTTACATTCAAAATACCCTTTTGTTACAATACCAGTGAAATTATTTTATACAATATGCATGGTGCATTAAAGAATATCATGAAGATAAAAAAAATTGCAACGAATTAAATAACTAATATGAGAAATAATATTGTTACGTATATAAATAATCAATAAACATGTAATTTACCAGAGAAAACTCCAAAGCCTAGATAATCATGTGTCATGTGACCGCATATGTCATACAACGTAAAACTACTCTCTGCTGCGATGGGTATTGTTACATCGTATACATTTATCCCATCCCATAATTCCTTAAATTCATCTATCATGGTTGTAACTAGACATCCATATTCTTCACTTGTCTTCGACCAGGGAGTATGACAGCCAACATGATATGTTCATTCTTCGCGCATAACCATGGGAGGATATTGTTATTCATCACTACTATAGGCCAAAAAAAATATTTGTTGTTTTGGAGGGAATATGAGTTGACACCATCCATGGCGAGTTGTAGAATTCATACTTCATCCTTGAATTTTTCGGGACATGTATCCTCTATATGCTTCATGGCTATTGAATCTCTTGGGATTCACATAAATCCCAACTCATTTCTGTGTGAGGTATGCCATCCCTGCAACATAGCTAATTATTTTCAATGAAAGAGCCTTTCAATTCTTGGGATTATAGGCATGTGCCTCGATATCTTAAAAGGAGGACCACGTGATTTACCCTTCTTTTTTTATTTATCATACCTGTCATGTACACATTTCAGACATATCTCTTTGTCTACATATTCTCCTCTATATAGAATACAATAATTTGGACATGCACGACAGTATATGTACTTAACTCCCAACATTTTCAACAATTTCTTTGCCTCTTCGCAGCTATCGGGAAAGACATTATCACTCGGAAGAAAAATATCTTCGAATAACCTGTAGTTGGTCATGGACAATATTAAATGTACATTAATGCCGATATAATTATTAACGTTCAAAAAATTGACCATTTGTAATGTTCATTGTGTGATTATATTTCTCAAAATATAAGGGATGAGGACTTAATGGTTCAATTACCTCAAAATTTCCGAGAAACATGCATTCGACAAGCCAAAATGTGTTTTCAAGTTGTACAGTAACATCGTTGCCCCCAACTAGGTATACTTTGACTGACTTCCAGGTCCAAAGAGAGGGGTGGTCAAAGAAACTTTAAAGCTTTCAAAAAAGGTATCAACGATATGAGAATCATCCCCTACCTGATCATCATTATAGAATGCATCTAACAAAATTATCTCCATGGAAGTTGTATCCGTTAAGTAATCATCCATACCAACCTTTATTTGATTGCCTCCATTTCCATCTTGTGAACAACTACTATTGTTGTAGTCATTCCTAATTGATGAATCTGGATGCAGTGGGAATTCAATAGGTGGCTGATTCAACCATTATTGTTATCGTTCCTCTTTATTTTTTTCTCTTAATTCAACATTCTCTTGATTTGAAATTGTCGTGGGGTGCAACTGAAGATGGCATGCAGGTTGTTCATCATCACTAGAATCATAACAATTTCAAATAATATATTTGAACGTGATTAGTACAAAATTGATGATATCAACTATTAAGCACATCGACAATGAATTATTAATTGGTTTGGCATTGAAATAATTACATTAATATACCAAAAAATTATTATTACCATCATTGTCACACGATTGTTGCTAGAAGATGCAATGTTACAATTGGCAGGGTGAAGCAGTTGTCCATTTTAATCAACCAAATGCACCTTGCGGTATGATGCTCCTGATAAGACCTTCTGACATTTTGGAGCCGTTTGAATATTTTGTGCATCTGAACTCGATTTTGAATATGGATGAACCTAAAAAATTGTATACAATAATTTTATTGAGTTGATTGACATGACTAAAAAAAATTAATTCAATTAGATAATTAAAATATAAATAAAATTTGAAGTAAATATTACGTCTCGAGATTGATAGGGAGAACTCTGTGACGGACTTTGAGAAATATTATGGAACGAGTTGGATTTTGAAGAATTTTCCATTTGATATAATTATGATATTTTCTCCCTGCATTCGAGCAGAATCAACAATAGATTTTGGTGTACATACCTAAAAACTATTTTGGTGCCTTAAAAATGGACTTATTGTTATCAGTGCTAATGTAGAGTTAACCGCACTGGTGCATTTTAGTTATTGTGCACCGGTGTCGTGTTATTAACTGGCACACTAGTGCAGTTACTTAACAAATGCATGGAATATATAGAAATAAAAAAAACGCAACTTTATTTTTTTAAAGTGAAAAAAAAAAAACGGTAAATTGAAAAATGGGAGACAAATTATTTTTAGAAATCTAATTTCATAAAAAAGTTCTTTAAATAGTAAAATATAGTCATTATTTCATTATTTTTGCAAAATTGAGTGAGGGATTTTCCCGAGAGACATGTCTAGAGCAAGAGAGCACGAGAGCACTATGGAGCAGGAAAATACTTTCGAACATCATCACTATTCAAAGAATCAATATTGGAAACATCTGGCTATTTCTCTTGGATTTAATACATTCATAGTATAACCTTTAAATTTTACTGTGCATTTTCAGCAAAAAAAACAAAACAAAACAAAAAACAAAAAAGAAACAAAAAAAAATCAAAACAAATCGATTCTTACATTAAGCCCTTACTGCTTCTAGTTTCTGACCTTGCTTCTTCCTATGTCTGTGACTTCACAATTGGGGATTTTCATTTTATATTTATAGGGTTTGTATTGATATATACATAGGCGTTGACATCTAACCCATGGGACCACTTGCAGATTCAGATCCCAATCCATGTCGGCACTTGCATGATTTTAAAATAAAAAACATAATTTTTTTATTCTGTGCACCATGTGTAATATACCGCACCGGTGTGCTATTTTAGTATAGTGCACCGAGCGTGTATTGTTTGATAAAAATTGTTTTTTATTAATTTCTGTCTGTGTTAATTAGTGCACTAGTTAACATATAATGCATCGGGTCTCCCTGTTGACAGAGAGCATCGTACAATGTTTCTACCATTTGGGTGGTGTGTTTATAAGAATATACCTCACCACATTCGGTGCATATGATTTGAAAGGCACACTATTTTCTTGAATTTTTTATTTTTTTTAACCTGAAATTTTTTTGATTTATCTATAGAATATATTAATGAATGATATGGTACAATTTTCATATTGATAAAGAAATGGCTGACAAGAGATCAAGTAACAAAAATATTGACATCACATCGATAAAATAAAAAAAGGCAAGTTCTTTCTAAATTCTTTACATAAATTATTATTTTTGAACTATATGTAGGCTTAACTAATATGTATTGTTTACTGTGTCATAGAGAGCCAAAAAATGACGAAAATCGATAAGATTATTTCAGATCTAAGACCAGAAGAGAATAAAAGGTTGATGAAAAATTTATAGAAGGATGAATCATGTGAATGAAAAATACTATCGATCCATTATGAGTTTCTTTTTTGAATTTTCATTAATAATATACTTAAAAATACTATATAACATGTTTCAATCTATTTATTAATTCACATATGTTTAATGTTCGACAGGGACCAGCATCGAAGAAAAAGAATGTTGTTCTATGAAAATAAAATAAATATAATATGCAAATGAAAATAAATTTCTCCTTAGCTCATCTGGAGTGGTGTTGGAGGTTAACGAAAAGGTGGGGGGGGGGGGGATTTTACAAAACTTTGAGGGATCTAGTGGAACGAATGTATACACATTATTTCTACTTACAATACAAAAATCAATCCAATGATTCCAAGAACCAAATTTTATTTAAACAACAGGATGAGTTTCCATAGAATTTATCAATGATACATGTTAGACTTTTAATAACAAAAAGGTATAACAACAAAAAAGAAGGAATGAAAACGTAATATTCCTTTAAATGTTTTTCTAGAATTATATGTATATATTACTAGAAAGCAATCATTTATAAATATCGCTTTTGTTATAATTAATTTTCATATATCAATATAAAAATTAAATAGTTTATTGTCATGTTACATTTTCAGGAAGATTATGAAAATCTCAAAGGATGAACAAGTTGATGTCACAAATATGCCAGTAGGAATGTCCAAAAAGGTGTACAAGGAGATGGTCAAATAAATGGACATAATTGCATCGCACTAGGAGCCATCTCAACAACAAAGTGCTTCAAATGTAATATGTAATCATTTAATTTTTTTATTAGGTACAGTAAATAAAAAATTTAGCATTAAATATTAATTTTCAAGTATTTTCTTGCAAAAAATAAAAGAAAATGGAATCCATTCAGCACATAAAGGAGGATGACAAGGAAGAAAAGGGTTGATATCTATGTTTGTGAGTAATTGTTACTTCCATATAACAACTTAACTAGATTTCATTTGTATATATTTTAAGTTTTTTTACAACAATAATAATTGAATTTCTTCAAACAAGTGCTACCATACAAAGAAGAACCATCAAACGAATTGATTGTCATTGGGTTAAGTATGTGTTATGAGTATATGTTGGAATACCAAAGATTAATAGTGAAATGTGTGAGAATATATAATGTTTTACTTAGCTCCATATATAATTAATAGAACAAAAAATAAATTATATTAAATATATGAATTATTGTGGGATATAAAACTTGGAGGAAAGAAAGTATGGAACCATGCCAAGAAATGAATTGTTGAAAGATGGCAGGAAATTTGGTTTTGAAAGAATGTGTGTAGTTCATGACTCAATTCTTGCTATGGTACATTTATTTTTAATTTACATTGATGTATATTATTTAATATTTCAATTTCCATTATTCTCACAAATGTATATACACTCATTACAGTGTTTTTTTTTTTTTTTTAATGTTTGTACATCGAAATTTTGTTATGAAACTCGCTCCAAAAATAGAAGAAAATAGAGATCAATGCCTTAGAATTCAGCTAGTTCTTGGGGAAACCTCCTTTACATTACATAAATGAGCAATTATTTGACGATACAAATGGAAAAACCTCCTTCTATATATAGGAGTCCTTGGGGTCACAATATAATCCTAGCCGACCCAACAATAATAATGTAAGGGCACAATAATAACAATGTGGGGGTTACAGGGGTACAACAATAACAACAAGGGAGTTACACTAAAAAAAATAAGGGAATACACTCGTATCTAGGGAGCTAACATGCCCCTATAATTCAATAAAGTGTTGTCTGCAACGCTTGAGTAGCTCTAGATGCTTCTATATACAATTCTCATCCTCCCATGTAGAATATATAGTGGGTAAGTTCTTCCACTTGATGAGATACTCTGAAATTGATCGATTTCATAGCTGTTGAGTTCTTGTTTCCTTGACTGCTTCAGGTTCCAATATGATTTTTCCTTCCTCATCAAGTTCTGGCAATATTGTTTGAACTGGAAATTTGTCACCCATAACCTTCTTTAAGCTCGAAACATGGAAAACTGGATGCACTTGTGAAGAAGCATGAAGCTCCAATTTGTATGCCATAGTACTAATCTTTTGCAACACCTTGTAAGGACCATAGTATTTTGGTGATAATTTATTATCCTTCTTAGATTGCTTGAGGGACATTTTTTTGTATGGTTGTAGTCGTAAAAATACCCAGTCTCCTACATCAAAACTTCGCTTGTTGCAATGTTGATCTTCCTATTGTTTCATTTGATTTTGTGCCAAAATTAGGTTATCCTTTAAGATTTTGAGAACTTTTTGTTGATGCTCGATGTGATCTTGCATCGCTTGAACCTTGTAATTTTCTCTTAAAGTTGATGTGATGGACGATGAATGATATCCATAAAGTGCCATAAATGGGGTCATTTTTACTACAGTATGGAAGGAAGTGTTATACCACCATTCAGCCAGAGGTAACCACTTGAACCATTGTTTTTATTTATCAGATACAAAACAACGAAGATAATCTTCCAAACATTTTTTCACTATCTCAGTTTGACCATCTGATTGAGGATGATAAGATTATCTATGAGCTAGTTGAGTACCCAAACAAGAGAATAATTTTGCCGAAAAAATTCCAGTAAAAATGGGATCTGTGTCCCTTACAATAATATTTGGGTTTCCATGTGACTTTTGAATTGTTTCCATAAATACAGTAGCAATTGTACTTACTTTAAATGGAGGAGATAATGCACAAAAGTGTGCATACTTTGCAAGTCCATCAAATACCACCATTATGACACTCTTTCCTTCAGACTTAGGTAAACCTGTGACAAAATCCATTGAAATCTCCTCCCAACATTGACTTGGAATGGATAAAGGTTGTAGAAGACCTGGGGTCTTAATTATCTCAACTTTATTTTGTTGGAAAACCAAACATTCAGCCACAAAATTTGGAATATCATATCTAAGGCCATCCCAAAAAAAATATTTCTTCACCCCGTGGTAATTTTAAGAAAATACAAAGTGTCCTCCTAAAGGAGAAGTGTGCAATTCCAAAGGAATATTTTGTTTAGTTGGGAATTATTACAAGTATATAAGCGATATTTATACCATAATAAATCATTTTTCCAACTAATGGATCAGATGTACTAGTATCTTGCTGTAACTTTTGAATGAGTGTCAACACTTCTTCATCCCTATTCCATTCATCCCTTGCTCTGGATATCCAATCTGGTTGGATAATAGAAATAACAAAACAATGCTTCTATCTTTTCATCCTTTCTTGAGAGTGCATCTGCAAGAACATTTAGCTTCCCTTTTTTGTAGATGATTTCAAAGTCTTAACCTCACATCTTTGTGACCCATTTTTGTTGCTCTTCGAAGAGATTCTTTATTCCAAAAATTCTTTCAGACTATCATGACCAATTTTTACCTTGAAGTGTCTTCCCATTAGGTAAGCTCATCATTTCTTTAGTGCATATAGTATTGCCAACCTTTTATTCTCATAAATAGATTTTTGCAAATACTTTCCTTTGATTGGAAAACTTTCAAAAGCAATGGGTCTTCCTTCTTTCATTAAAACATCACCAATTCCATTTCTTGAGGCATCACATTCCACAATAAAGGTTTTTGTGAAGTCTGGTGTAGCTAGACCGATGCTAGACACATTGCCTCTTTAAGATATTCAAAGGCCAAGTAGCTACTTTTGAAGTCCATGCAAATGGATTTGTATTCAATAATGCTGTTAGAGGTGCTGCTATTCTCCCATAATTATTAACAAGCTTGCTATAATACCTTGTTAACCTGAGAAATCTTCGCAACTACTTTATGGTTGTGGGGACTTTCCATTCCTTAATGGATTTAATTTTGTTAGGTCTACCTTAACACCCTCATGAGATACAACATGTCCTAGATATTCCACCTCTTGTACTCCAAAGAAACATCTGGAGGTTTTGGCATATAATTGTTTCTCATTCAATAGTTTGAGCACCCTATCAACATGTTGAACATGATCCTTCCAAGACCTATTGTAGATTAGTGTAATGTTCCAAATTTTTCTTCAATAAATTGGAACATTAAATTTTGTCTAAACTCATTTAGGAGATGAATAATTGGGTAAAGAGGCCCAAAGATAATGAAAACATAAATAAAATCCCTCTAGTATGAAAAGGGATCAGCCATGGAACCAAATTTCACACCCTCATGTGTGAAAGGAGATATTTTCAAAGAGGTTTGACCAATTCAACCAGCGCAGGGTATGAGTTGGAAAACACTACATGACAACATAGGAGGGAAGCTTCTAGAGGAAGGGCCCATGAGGAGTCTCCAATTGCTATATAAATGGAGGGGAGGAGAGATATTGCCATTCATGCATATGTTTATGATATTGAGTTGGTCATTTTGATTTCTTGAGCACGTTGGTTGTTTAACTAGTCTGCAGCACTGTTTAGTGAACTGAGTGTCTCAATTTGGAGATCTCACCCTCAGCCCTGGGGGACTTCGAGTGCCTGCTCGGGTGAGGTTGTCCCACCATTATTTTGGCTCGATACCGAAGCATCATCCTCCAGGACAGCGTTCTTGCTGTAGCAACATAATACTGTGTTGTAGGGTGTTGCCGTGGAGACTCCACAACACCACTTCCATTGCTTGTTTTTCAGAGGGAGAGTCTTTCTTTCCTTTGGAGGATCAGAGTAGAAGACATTGGAGCTGATTTGTAGATCTTGGCATCATTCCAATTTGTTCTTCATGGTATACTGCGCATTTCTTTCCCCAAATCTATGTTATTTCTGAAGGAGCAATGTTCCAGGGTTTTTGGCATCATTTTGGAGCTAGATCTCTGATGTGAAGGAAGCCTCCTTGCATCAAGGGTGATCCTTGGATTGGCCAACCAATCCAAGTATATTTCTGATCTGATACATTCACTGAAGTTTTTTCTTCAGAAATTTTGAATCATTCTACAGATCTGCTGTAGTAAAACTCAGATCTGCTCCAGCATTTTCATGTATTGCTGAAATCCCCAAGGGAAATGTAATAAAGAGCCCTTTGGGCATTTGGTTTCATTATATATCTCTATTTTCAGGTATTTATCAGTTTTAGATCTGTAATATAATAAAAATAAGCTTCAGCCTCCTGGAATTAACACTGAAGGGTTTCTGGGTCATTCTCTTGTCTTACATCACCTCAATCTTGAGGGATTTTTTATGTAAAACTGTTGTTTAACCTTGCTTAATGCCTATGCCATGTTCCTAAACTCATTATATGATTTTTCATACTTTTTTACATCTTTTACCTTTATAAAATATGCTTCCCTTGCTTCAGTAAATTTCTGCATACTCAAAGTCATGGGAAATCAGGGTTTTTCTTGACTAGTCGGGAAGGAGGAACTGTTTAACTGAGTAAAACGCATTTTTTTTTCTGAAATTCGAGAAAAATATCCCTCTTGACCTAATATAATGCATTCCAAAACCTTGACCCTTAATTTTACACATATTTTCTTATACACTCATTTTAGGGCCAAAATCTTCACTTTTCCCCACCTTTTTGCCCATAAAAGCTGAGTAAAGGTTGATGCAGTATTTGGAGTGAGTTTATGAGTGTTTTTAAACACTTTATATAATATATGAAGCAAAAATTATTGAAAAATTCATTTTTTAGGCATGATTTGCTAAGAAATCCATTTTCGGGATATTACAGTGGTATCAAAGTGTTTGAGTGGGATTCTTCAAGAAGATATATAGAAAGAGTATGGAAAGGACTAGGTAGCCTCTGGATCTCATCCTCTTTTTAGAGGTGAAATATCTAGTAAATTCCCTCCCAGTCTATCTCTGGTTGGAGTTTGCTGTGTTTTAGAGATATCCTCGAAACGGGATATCACAGTGGTATCAGAGCATAGCTCTGGCTCAGTGTGTGGAGCTATTTATCTATGAAACCAGAAGAGAAACCGTGGGGAAATTTTCTATGAACAAAGAGTGTAGGCAGAATCTTACCCACCAGAGGCCATAGAGGTGACAGATATGGGGATCTCACAACAGTGTGACCAGAATTCACCATCCTTCAGTAGGCCAACCAGGATCACAATGCCTAAATTATTACCTCCAGTACCAAGTGAGAGAGGGACGAAGCATGATCATATACCCTTTTGAGACTATTTTTGTAAATGGCAGTCCATGGGGGAAGACTTCAGAGCAGCTTTGCCTTTCAAAGATTATTGTCAGCTCAGGCAGGATGAAAGTGAATGGAACAATGGGGGATCTAGCACGCAGAATTCAAAGTTGTAGCATACCACTAGGAGGTCACATTTTCCCATGTATGAGGGATCCACTGACCCCAGTGAGTCTAAGCCCAAGAAGATCAGAACATTGAAAAATATGAGTTTATTCTCATCTATTTTCAAATCCAGAGAAGATGCATCCACCTTTGAGGAAGTCAGGAAGATTGAAGAAAAAGAAGAGGAAGTACCATGCACTTCCTATTCTCATCAAAAATAAGATATTGAGCATGAAATATACTTGGATCATCAGATCCTCAGTGATTACCTTGTGGAGTATGGATCTCAACCTAGAGCCTTCAGGGAGACTCTAGATTTTCCTCATTTCATCCAGCTGAAGGAAGAGAAGAGACCATGCAGCAGAAAATAAATCAAAGGCAATAGATTTTTGTTGTCTACCTTTGATGGGTCATTTAATGCAAGAACTTGGGTGAGGAAGTTGGAGGCATTTTTCCTACTACATCCTGTAGCAGGGAAAGAAGCTGTTGAAATCTCAGCGCTGCACTTGGAGGGTGAAGCCTATGATTGGTGGTGCAGCCACTTGAGCCATGCAAGGGTGGATACTTTTGCAGAGTTCACTCAAGGTTTGATCCAAACATTTGATACAGAAAGAGCAAAGAAAGAAGAGATCACATCACCTCTTGAGGAGGCTTGTGATAATGTTGTCCCACTCATGAAGGAGCAGCCACATGCATCAATAGTTGGGGCAGCCAACACTTTTGAGGAAGGGACTCTTGTAGCCCTACAAGAAGTTCCAAATGCACATCAAGGTATGAAAATATTTCCACATTGCATTGTTGTAGCAAATTATTTTGATCAATGTGGAGATTTACTTTTGCATGACCGAGAGTCAAATCTCATTGCTACTATAGAGCAGCTTGGTTGCACTGCACTGTGCCACATGGAAACACTCAAGAAGGAATCAAGCCATCATTCTCATGAGCCATTGTTGGATTGTACATCACATTGGAGGTTGGGGTTTGAAGCCTTGAAGATTGATGGTAGACATCTTGGAGTAAGAAACCTTTTCTCCCTTCAAGATGACACTTTCTCAATGAGCTCTTCTCAAATCAAAGAGGAACTTTTACTTTCAGATCCAAGACCTCATTGGTCTTGGAAGACTATGGATGAGAGGGAGTTCCCAAGGAGAGATCTCATTGGAGATGCACTTCGACACACCATGGAATGTAATGCTTTTCTTCCCTTCTGACAAGAGCAGATAGAATATGGAGAACATCTTAGGATGGATAACATCTCTCATGCTTGTTTTGGACATCCCTTGAGCCATACACATCATGATGGGAGGTTTTTGCCTACCACCTATTTGATTCTTGATAGGGTCTCATTGATCCTTGAGAAGCTTACATTTCAAAATCCCATAAAGTGCAAAGACAGGAATTTGATTTGGGAGGGTGGTAGCCCTCATGGGAGGAGTACCAGGATGAGGAGAAGAAGGAGGAATCCACAAGTGATTGAGTGGATGTGGTTGATGAGCAAGGAGCTAGGAGGCTACTTGCAGATCTATGATACCAGGTAGCAGGAGGCTTGGCTGCGCTGGTTACTCTTGAAAGAGTTTGGCCATCACTTGGCAAGCACTCTTCCTAAGAGTAGGAGGATGGGAAACATATGGTAGGATACTTGCATCATTGAGCAGCATAGAGAATGGATGCATGATGTTGATGCATCTTAATCACATGAGTTATATGATGGAAGTATGAGGAGGCAGCAAAATACTTTGTTGCTCTGCTTGGGAGAGCAAGGACAGATTTTCTCTCACACTTTGTATGATGTTGCAGGAGGAGGGGATGGCACTATCTCCTTGGTCTTTGATGATGATTGGGAAGCACTTCCATATTGGGAGGTATTCCATATTTTTTGCAGCATCACTGGAAGAATCTTTGACAAGGAGCACGTCAAAGAACAGAGTTGTGTATTGACATGGGCTTGTTTGCATAAGCTCACAGCGTTGTCACCTTGGAGTAAAGACTTATGGATGAAGTGTGCCCAACAGAGATATGGTGGATCCATAACCCATAGGTCCTAGGATCACTTCATATTTTTTGCACTTGATGAACAAAGAGGAGGTAATGATGAAAGAGACATCTATCACTATGGCATATTCTTCTTGACTTGGGTTTTCAAGCATAAGGAGGATTATCTTTTTGCAGCACATGGTTCATTCTTCTTCAGAGCATACCAAAACACTATGAAGGACTCATGCATGGAAACATGTACCATCTTACTTCCAACATATGGTGAGAAAATTATTTATACCTTCATTGATTTTCACACTCTTACCATTCTTATCCAGTGCATTGCTTCACAAGAGGGCAAGCTCGTCAAATTGCTCCATGAATTGTATTCGGCCAATCTACGTGATGGAGGCAGCCATCTCTTTTGTGGCCTTGGGAAAATGTTTTATCACCACATGTATGTTCAGTTGTTGCACTATATCATGTATCATATAAATACATGCATGATTAACCATGTAAAAAGAAACATTTTTTCATGTATTTTTATCAAGCAGCAACTTGCAAAACTGCGTTGTCACTGCTGGGAAAGTTGTTGGTACCTTCTTGCATCACTTGTAACCTTCAGAATTTTATTTATTTTTCTGTTGATCATGTCTCCATTTTCTGATATAGATCATATTTATATGGGAGGCTTGATTATGAGGGAGACACATGAGCTGGATGTGTCTGTGAGTGGGAAGAATTCTCACAATTTTTGCACTACATGTTCTAATGGGAGCATGAGAGGAGATATGGCCACCACAGCCAAATATTTGTTCTCTTTTGAGTTGGGCCATAAGATTTATATTCATCCATTTTACATCCATGATAAGGTGCTTGATCATGTATTATTTTTGTTACATTCAGCCATTTACTATCCTTTAGTAGATGTGATGAATCATGGACATTTCTTGCCATGTAATTTTCTAAAGTTGCAGTGGATGAGACTGCGTTGTATCCTTGTGAGAAATTGTTTGCATCATGTATCATCATGTAAAACCTTTAGAAAACCTCTCATTAGGATGTTCCATGATTACCATTCCCTATTCTTCATGGATGGATTATTTTGGGCCAGCTTGTTCTTCATTGTTGGAGGAGCTTTCTTTGGAGGATTGTTCTTCACATTGCCATTGGAGGGCAATAATTTTGTAGCCCAGGATCAGCATACACTCTAAAATTTTCATGATTGGAGAGAAGGGCAACATGGGGTAAGCTATGATGCTTTCCAAGTTCAGATTCTCAGCCCACCTTCATTACCGTAGCTTGAGGTGGAAGGAGATTTTCAGAAGTTGCCTTGTTGAGAGGTGGCTCATTTTGTTTGGATGATTGCTTGGGGATGGAGGATCCACATAAGGGAGATGTTCCTCATTATATTCTAGACTCCATGCCTTCAGTGGAGATTCTTCAGTTCTATCCCTGCAGTTTCTTGGCGACAAGCAACATTTGGGAGGGCAGGATTTTAATGTTCCAAATTTCTCTTCAATAAATTGGAACATTAAATTTTGTCTAAACTCATTTAGGAGATGAATAATTGGGTAAAGAGGCCAAAAGATAATGAAAACATAAATAAAATCCCTCTAGTATGAAAAGAGATCAGCCATGGAACCAGATTTCACACCCTCATGTGTGAAAGGAGATATTTTCAAAGAGGTTTGACCAAGTCAACCAGCGCAGGGTATGAGTTGGAAAGCACTACATGACAACGTAGGAGGGACGCTTCTAGAGGAAGGGCCCATGAGGAGTCTCCAATTGCTATATAAATGGAGGGGAGGAGAGCTATTTCCATTCATGCATATGTTTATGATATTGAGTTTTTCATTTCAACTTCTTGAGCACGCTGGTTTTTTAACTAGTCTACAGCACTGTTTAGTGCACCGAGTGTCTCAATTTGGAGATCTCACCCTCAGCCACGGGGGACTTCGAGTGACTGCTCGATTGAGGTTGTCCCATAATTATTTTGGCTCGAGACTGAAGCATCATCCTCCAGGACAACGTTATCAATGCAGTATCATAATACTGTGTTGTATGGTGTTGTCGTGGAGACTCCACAACACCACTTCCATTGCTTGTTTTTCATAGGGAGAGTCTCTCTTTCCTTTGGAGGATCAGAGTGGAGGACATTGGAGCTGATTTGTAGATCTTGGCATCAGGCCAATGTTTTCTTCATGGTATACTGTGCATTTCTTTCCCCATATCTGTGTTATTGTTGAAGGAGCAGTGTTGCAGGGTTTTTGGCATCATTTTGGAGCTAGATCTTTGATGTGAAGGAAGCCTCCTTGCATCAAGGGTGATACTTGGATTGGCCAACCAATCCAAGTATATTTCTGATATGATACATTCACTGAAGTTTTTGCTTCCGAAATTCTGAATCATTCTGCAGATCTGCTGCAGTAAAACTCAGATCTGCTCCGGCATTTTCATGTATTGCTGAAATCCCCAAGGGGAATGTAATAAAGAGCCCTTTGGACATTTGGTTTCATTATAGATATATTTTTTCAGGTATTTATCAGTTTTAGATATGTAATATAATAAAAATAAGCTTCATCCTCCTGGAAGTAACATTGAAGGGTTTCTGGGGCATTCTCTTGTCTTACAGCACCTCAATCTTGAGGGATTTTCTATGTAAAACTGTTGTTTAACCTTTCTTAATGCCTATGACATGTTCCTAAACCCATTCACTGATTTTTCATAATTTTTTACATCTTATACCTTTAGATAATACGCTTCCCTTGCTTCAGTAAATTTCTGCATACTCAAAGTCATGGGAAATCATGGTTTCTCTTGACTAGTCGGGAAGGAGGAATTGTTTAACTTAGTAAAACGCCTTTTTTTTTTGCTGAAATTAGACATGAATATCCCTCTTTACCTAATATAATATATTCCACAACCTTGACCCTTCATTTTACGCATATTTTCTTATAAACTCATTTTGGGGCCAAAATCCTCACTTTTGCCCACCTTTTTGCCCATAAAAGTTGAGTAAAGGTTGATGAAGTATTTGGAGTGGTTTTTTGAGTGTTTTTAAACACTTTATATGATATATAAAGCACAAATTCCTGAAAAATTCATTTTTCAAGCATGATTTGCTGAGAAATCCATTTTCAGGATATTATAGTGGTATCAAAGCTTTTAAGCGGGATTCTTCAAGAAGCTCTATAGAAAGAGTCTGGAAAGGGCCAGGTAGCCTCCAGATCTTTTCCTCTTTCCAGAGGAAAAATATCTAGTAAATTCCCTCCCAGTCTATCTCTGGTTGGAGTTTGTCATGTTTTAGAGATATCCCCGAAACGGGATATTACAATTAGTATATCATCAAAAAATACTAACACAAATTTTCTAAGGGTTTGAGAATGAAATTCATCAACCCTTGAAATGTAGAAGGTGCATTGGTAAGGCCAAAAGGCATGACCAAAATTCATAATGTCCCTCATGAATTTGAAATTCTCTTTTTAGAATATTTTCAGTCTTCATTCTAATTTGATGATATCCTGAATGAAGATCCAACTTAGTAAAATAAATTGCTCCATGTAATTCATCCAATAATTCATCAATCACATGAATGGGAAATTTATCTTTAATAGTGACCGTATTGAGCTCCCTATAATCTGGACACATGTGCCATGATCCATCCTTCTTTTGTACCAATACTACTGGAGTAGAGAAACAACTTTGACTAGGTTGAATTATACCAGCCTCTAACATTTATGTAATCTTACGTTCAATTTTGTTGTTTTGGACATAAGGATATATGTAAGGCCCGATGTTTGGAGGAAAAATTCCTGGAATCAAATGAATAGCATGATCTTGATCACTAATAGGTGGGAGTCCTTTGCAAGTTTCAAACACCTTAGAATGATTGTCCAAGACTTTTTAGAGATATGGAGAAATAGATGATTTTGATGTTCGAACTTTTAGTGACCATAATTTTTCAATTACACCTCGTTGTTATTTCTTCAGAATACTTTTTCATGAAATTAGAACTTATTATTTTTCTCGGCTTCGCTGTGATACCCCGTAATATGACTTCCTTTCCTTCCTAAAAAAAATTCAAGAAAACTTCTTGAAAATGAAAATCTATCATCCCCAAAGATTGTAACCATTGTACTCCTAGTACAACATCAACACCTCCCATTAGAATGGAAAGCATTGGACTATTCAATACATATTCCCCCATGGTTATCTTGATATTAAGGGATTTTCCAGAGAAATTTATATTTCCTTCATTTGCAACCATCACTTGACATTATAGTGTTGGGTATAGGAAGCAATTCAATTCCTTGGTTACCTTACAATGAATAAAATTATGGGTACTCCCCAAATCAATCAACACTATTACCTTTTTCTTCTTGATATGTCCTTCTATCTTGAGAGTTTGAGGAGTGGTAATGGCTTCCAATGCAATACATGATATGGTCAGACCCATTTCTTCTTTTTCTAGGGTTGGTTCCTGGTTGATATCCTCTTCTTTTGAAGTTTCTTGTTCATTTTCTTCCTCCTCTTCATAATCTATATAAAATAATTTATTCTCATCACACTTCTGACCTTTAGTTTATTTGTTATCAAAACTGTAGAAAATCCTTTCTACTCCTTTTTCTTCCAATTGTTGGGGTGTCAACCTTGTAGGTTGTGGAAGTCTAGGAGTAGAAACACTTACATCTTTATAGATGTGAGTGGTAGGCTTCCCTGTCGCCATAATTTTACATTCAATTTTTCTTGCCAACTTGAATGCCTTCTCCAATGAATCAGGTTCCTAGACACAAACCTCATGTTGGATGTTATCCTTTAAAGTCCCTATGAAGATATCAATCATGTGTTCCTCAAGAATATCAATTACCCTTATATTCAATTTTTGGAAGTCCTTAATGTGCTCCACCACTGAACCCTTTTGTTTGACATTTATCAATTGGATAAAGAAGGTGATGTTCTTTGTATCCTCATAATTTTCTATCATTTCCTCCATAAAAATTGACCAAGTGACAATAGTTTTACGGGAGAAAAGCCATTGATACGATACAAATGTATTTTGTTCTAAATATAATGTTGCAATGCGTAACTTTTGTCTGTTTTTCACATTATTTAGATCAAAATATTGCTCCATATCTAGTATCCATGTTACGGGATCCTTGCCATAAAACTTCCTCATATCAATCTTTGGAATATGGTGGGTATTCCATCCAACATTCGAGTTTATGAAATCATGATTAACATTTATTTTTTTCTCATCATGTGTTTCCTCTACTATTTTTTCGCCATTAGGAATAATTTATTGTATCAAAATTGTCAAAACTTCCTTCAAACCTTCCATGTCTACGATAATTCTTCATGTCTTCCATGTTTTCTTTCATTCTTTCTTCGATCTTAGATTCCATGTCTTGCATGCCATTATTCAAACCATCCATCACTCCTTTATTCAAGCCATCCATATTAGCATCCATGCCATTCTTCAAACTATCCATATTAGCTTCCACACTTTTCTTCAAAACTTCCATTTCATTTTTTGTTGCTCTTTGCAAGAGATAAATTTGGTGCGCTTGCTCTTGTAGTTTTGATATATCATGTTGCACTTCTTCATCTTCATGAGTCATAGTAGATTATTTTGAGGGCTTAATTTGTGTTGAATTATTTTTAAGGGGAATTTTAAAACCCAATAATGATATATATCCTTCAATATGCCCTTGGAATCACTTCAAACTAATTTTTCAAACAAGACTTATGCAATTTAAAAAACAAATACACACCTTTTTCTTGATTTTGAGGAGCTCAATATTGAAACTGAATTATCTCTTTTATTTTAGATCTTCAATATTTGAAATTTGGTGTTGTATTAGCTGTCTAAATCTTCTTTTTAATGCCACATGTCTTACCTGATTTGGATGCTTTAAGACAAATTTATGCCAAATCTACCACAATGACCTAATGATGGACTGGGTCAGTAGAGCGAACTTGTACAGTGTGCCACGTGTCAATGGTTCCTCCTTTGGAACTTAAATTGGTACAAAAAAAACTAAAGTCCATGCAATTGCAACCAATTTTTAAAGAATTCTAATCCGATCCTTAGAGAGATATTTATGACGATTTTCCCAATGTCACCTCATTTAGATGAAATTAGGGAGGCCGAAAAAACCCTAACTTCCACAGATCATCTCTTAGAAAATATTTTGAACCAAGGTCTGAAAATTTTACAAGAAGTTCCTTAGGATTTGGGCTTTGCCTGTTAAAAATTTCAACTTCTGAACCTTCGTAAAAAAAAAATTATAGAAAAAACTCCACGATGACCTGTTTGGAGCACCGAAACCCTAGAATCCAAAGCTCTAGTACCAAATGTTATGAAGCCATCTCCAAAAATAGAAGAAAAGAGAGATCAACACCTTAGAATTTCGCCACTTCTACGGGACAACCTCCTTTACATTACATAAATGAGAAATTCTTGGATGATACAAATGGAAAAACCTCCTATATATAGGATTCCATGGGGTCACAATATAATCCTAGCCGACCTAAAAATAATAATGTAGGGGCACAATAATAACAATATGGGGGTTATAGGGGTACAACAATAATAATAAGGGCGTTACACTAACAACAATAAGGGACTACACTAATAATCTAGGGACCTAACAACTTGAAGAAGAAGAAAACAATAAACACAGTGAAAAACACATTCCTCAAAATAACCCAAGTCATGGGAGTATCTTGAGCAGTGACAGTAGTTCCATCGAAGAATGATGATCAATATGTTTGGATATCAAAGCAAGGCGTTGTATTTTTTTAAATATTTGTGTGTGAAATTAGACATTTTGTTTAATGTAATGGAGATAGTGTCCCAATTGAAAGACAGTGGAATGCCAATAGCTGTCCCATTTTCTATGACAAGGAGTGTGTTATTCATATATATATATAATAAAATATGTTTTAATTTATTCTATTGCATTCTCCATTGTCCCTATGAAATGTTACACCAATGAGTAAATATATGGATGATTAAATATTATAATGAAGAGATGTGAAATTTGATGATATGACATAACAAATTAATCCAAACATCACATTCAAATGCACTAATAAAAATTTAATTGATATGAATACTGTTATAATATATGTGTTGATTTTTGATGAATAATGAATTAAAAAAAAACACAATAATTGCCACAGGTCAATGTTTGTAAAAAATACAAAATGAACACCAGTGCGTGTTAGTTACTGTGCACCGATGCATTTGTACGATAATGTGCACCAGTGCATTTCTATGAGCTATGGGCACCGCACAAATACCAATACCAATTAGAATGCATGTTGTGCTTTATCGATTACTACCAGCTGGGAGATTTGATAAGCATTTCATGCAATGATGTGGTTTTCCTTTAATGTGTCAGTGCATTTTTATAACTTAACAACCTAGTGTGTTTAATCACGTACAAGGACTAGTGTAGTTTTACACCTTAAAAACCTGGTTCATGCACCTTCCATTGGCCTAGTACCTTTGGTTGGTTGGCATGAATCAAGTCATTGCTAAATGCCCTGGGCCATTCGAAATTTGTTTTCCATCCCAATGCTTGGTAGGATTACAGTATCGGTGCGTTCATGGTACAACACATCAATACGTTGACACCTGATGCATGCACCGACCAGGAAAACATCTTTAACAATCTCTGGTCGCCTTTTTTTTTTTAGTTGTTTTAAAATTCTGTTAGAAGCTCCACCGAAACCTTCGTTACCAAAAATAGATGTTGTAGAAAATGCTTTTTTGACAATTTTGGCCAATTTTATAACATTAAAAACCTCCTTTATAACTTCTGCTAGAGGGTCTTTTCCTTGTGGTGAAATTATCTGAATCTTCGAACTCAATTAATCTACCAACTTCACAATGTTACAATGCACGTGGGTTTTCTACATTTCATCCTTCCATTGGTGTGAACACTTTTATTCATATCAGTATATATACAAGATTTAAAATTAATAAAAACCATATTGAATGCCAGGAAGATGTTGAAACATATGAATTATATAATCAAATGACATTGCAACCTCTTAATGTTGTAAGACATTTGAGTTTCATTATATGTGTTTTGCTGTTATTTCCAATTTTGGTGAGAAATGCTCTGGTACTAGTTCCACTTGTCTAGGGAACTGAAAATTGATGATATTGTGCAAAAAGAGAAAAAATATTGTTATCTTAGTTATGACCTCAGCACACCATGCAAGAAACTAAATAATTAATTTTTTAAAATGTTGAATGCAATTAACACTAGCACCGATGACAGGATTTATGTGCCACGTCGCATTGCAAAAAAAAAAAAAATTCCTCCACTTTTGCAGTTCTTATTTTCCCATAATTGTTGCTCTATGTGTGATCTAATTGATAATTTATTATACTTTTAAACTTTTTTTAAGAGAATACTATATTCTTTGAAGCAGAAAAAGGTAAGGGTATCTTTTCGTATTTCTCTCCTATTTAGTTTTGTTATTGTTTTCTTTGGTTTTATTTGTTTTGGGCAAGATATCACTCAGCAACAACATTCCGAGGAATTGACAGCCAGGGATATTCATTGAAATGAATGAAAATTTCAACATATTTTTTAGGGTAAGTTATAGTAGTTATTTGAATGTTGTTTTGGAATAAAATTGGATAGTGAATATATAATTATGTGTAGTTTCTTTTGGTACACCTATATCATTGCAATGCATTTTTGAATGTATACAGGTAGTGCATATATTAAATTTATTTCCACATTTTAGGTCATACACGACAAATATATTCTAAAATTCTTGTTAATGGTGTTAGTAGATACCCGTACACTCCAAAAAGTATCTGGTATAACTATTTCCAAATTGCTTTACCGTTGAATGTGGAGCGAACATGTTTAGTTTTTCTCTGGATATAATTTGTTGGCTTTGGGGATTTGGATTTATTTTCCCATAGAATAATATGATGACAATTGAATATTTCTATATTGAGGCTATATTCTCGGTTAGTATCATAATTTACAAAGTCTTGTGTTATTATTTTTTAGTTTATTGTTGTAATCTTGTGTCAACAATACTTTGATCAACCCATTATATTTATTGACAAGTTTTATTTTTGAAGTGTCACTACTTATTAAAGATAACTAGAGGAAACAATACAACTACAAAAGTGGAGCATGAGACATTATTAGTAGAAATTTCTATCTTTGATGTGTTTGATTATTTTGAATAAAATCAAAATTTAAATGTACCATAAGCATGGGAATTCAAAATATTGGGATAGAAATGTGTGCTTCTATTGGCATTTATTACATTAGTTGAAGATAATGTTTCATCAACAAACGTTGTACACCGAGAACACGGTAGGTATTAAATTTATTCTATGGTACTAATGTTTTTTTTTTTTTTGATATAGTTCATTTAGTGAGATAGTGGCCAATATTTCCCAATTGAACAAAAATTGTTCGAGTTTATTTCTTTTACAGGGAAAATTGACATTAAAAATATTGCTTATGTTGAGGTATATATCATGTAAATCCTTTATAGTATAATTTACTTTATATCCCAGTATTCATCAACATTCATGTCTTACACTCTGCATTATATATATATATATATATATATATATATATATATATATATATATTTCTTTTTTTTCCTTTAGAAAATGAACTAAGTATTGACAGTAAGAAGAAAGAATTGAAGAAAGAGGAAAAAAATAAAACTAGAGTGAAAGAATGAAAATTAAAGAGAGAGAGAGAGAAGAGAAGTGGTCTATTGATACATTTAGAGCCAATATTCCCCATAAGACACTCATATAGAGAGTGGTGGTTAAGTCTTCAGTGTTGGTGAATTCACATGGAGTTCCTTGGCAACACAACGATAATGTTTTGAAGTGATGAAACAATATTTGATGTGTGAATTGTACTCAAACCAATATTAAGTTGGAAACTCATATTTTAATACTTGACATTTTATATAGTATAATTTATGTGGCTGGAATTATTTATACTTGCACTTCATAGTACTTAGTATTCTAATTAAGATAACTAACTTTGTGCTTTTATACTAAATGAACATGTACATTCTATGAATTTTTTTTTGATTTCGTTTCAAAATCATACTAATTAATTTGTGTTGATTAGTAATGAACACATAAAATCATTCTAAAACTACTAAATCAGTAGTTTACGTTTATTAATGACAAACACAAATAAAATTAATATACGGCTAAATTAGTTTCTTATGACGATTTTTAATGAAAGTAAATGAAATGAACATAAACTACTAAAGTAGTCATTTATATAATGAATGTGAAACTACTAAAATAAGACAAATGACTGCTGTCAATGATAAATTTGAGATTACAAATGATGACTAAATTTTTCATATATACGACTATTAGTAGCTAATTTATAGTGCCTTATAACTCAACTAAAATTTAGCTATATTTTTTTTTGTCATTAATTAGTTTCAAACGATGACTAAAATTTGCATATATGTGAGTATTAATAGCTAATTTACAGTATCTTATAACACGACAAACATGTTGGTCATATTTTTTTGGTCCTTAATTAGTTTTCGTGGGTGATCATTTAGTAATATATTTTGTTGTATATTTTGTCATTAATTTTGGCAATAAATGACCAAATCAATGATGAAATCAATGACCAAATCAATGACTAAATTAATGACCAAATAAATGACTAAATAAATGAGAAAATTAATAACCAAATATACTATTAGACAACAAAATTGAGACAACCAATTATTGACTAAGCTAAAAATGACTAAAAATTGGTTGCGTTATAAGATACTGTAAATTAGCTACTATTGGTCACCGATTGAAAAATAGTCGTTTATATGAAAATTTTAGTCATTTTTTTAGTAACTAATTAGCCATTTTGTACTAGTGACTATTGTGATATGGCTCAACCTAAAGACTTGGAGTTTTGTTTATGACTTTTTCTGTTGATGTGGTTCAGTATGAATACTTGGCATTGTTTTTTGGGATCGTTTTTGTGATCTGGCTCAACCCAATGACTTGGAATATTTTTTTTGTTCATTCCTGTTATGTGGCTCAAACCCATGACTTGACACAATTTTCTTATCTCATTGTTATGATTTTTTCATCTCGACGACTTGGAACCATTTTGTTGGCTCATTCTTATGATGTAACTCTCCCTAAATATTTCATGCAATTTCTCTCATTCATTGGATGTGGGATAACTTTAACTAATTCATCCCAAGTAACATTGGTCTTAATGTGGAAAGGCTTCTTTGAATCATTTCAACTAAAAAAATAAAATCCACTCTAAATGAAGTATGTTGTATTATATATGGTTGGAATATTTTTTTTCCTCGTGTAAGGAAAAGGATTTGAACTGGCAGATGGTTCAATAGTTTATTAATTTTATTTTTCCAATAGAGACCAATTATGTTGATTAGATAATCCAACTAACAAAAAACCTTTTGTATAATTCCCTTTAGAACTTTCCCAATTTGTAGAATGCAGAATGGAAAGGAATATTTTGTAGAACATTTAATTTTTTCTAATGTTTTTGAGCAAAATTTAAGTGAAAATTAATTTTGGAAAGGTTTTATTCGTTGTATTTTTTTTTTAACTTGATGAAGTGAAGTAGAATATAGTTGTTGAGATCTAGGAGATCATGAATATTGGAAATACGAAAAAGTGAATAGGTTTTTGAATATGAACAAAAGGAAAGTTTATGGTTTGAGCTTGTGGATCCAATTTGAAATATTACGAAAAGTGGTCCACATGAAGTTGAAGAAGGAGTTGGGAACCTACACTAAGGTTGGTTCCTAAATAAAAATAAATTCTACAATACGTCAAAGCTTCCATATTTTTTAGGGTTCTGCCTCAATCAATTTGTGCCATATAACATGTGTGTTCTTGCACATATTCGATGTTAGTGCCTCAGTCAAGTTGTATCCTATTCCAAGTATTTTCTTGCACATTTTTGTGGTGGGTACCTTTAGTAGGTCAATGGATGCAAATATAGGTAAATGAATTGAATAAGAAAAAAAAAAATTTGCAGTCCCCCCCTTGACAAGGGTTTCCATGTAAACTATTGTGATCTCTTGTGTTGATGTGATTAGGATTCTTGATGCATATTTTGACTCATTGTTATAATTCAAATTGTTATGATACACTACTATATAGATAATTATTAATGAGATTATTTGAAATGTTAATTTTTTCACTACATTGATTCACCCCGACCCCCCCCCAAGTGTGATCTTTTATCAAAAATGTGTTGATGGTCACTTGGTTTAAGAGTGATGCACTGACTCTTTGGTTTATGCACCCTTGTATATTTTTGTGAGATATTAATATTCTATAGACAAAACTTAGTCTATATTGTCCTTGTGAAATCATAATTTTGGAGCCACTTATTTATTTTGCCTAAAATTCATCGTAAGATAAGTTTCATTAGTGCATTAAACTCTTATGGATATAGCATAGTATCTCTAACTTTATGTTCCTAGTATTCTTCCATTGTCTCATAAGCTTAGTGTTTTAGCAAAATAATTATTTCCCTGGGAAATTCTAATAGAATTCACTCAAGTTTCCCTATCTGCAAATCCTAGCTAGAATTTGGAGGTTATCTAGGGCTAGATTGTCTGTTGAATGGACTTTGTATCTAGGTTGAATATTATTTTATTTTCCAAATAGAATTTAAATCCAGATACAGGTGGGTGTAGGATCTGAATATATTTTACAGGTACATCTATTAATCTATGAAAAAAGAAGGATAATTCATGTAAATATTTGAAATGATATTATTTTATATCAAACCAGAATTTGCGATAAGCACAATTCATAATCCAAGAATATGGTATGGCCCTAACAATGGTGTTTCATATGTGCAAGGCCATATTTGATCTCTCGAGAGGTTGGAAGTGTATATGGGATTTTAAAAACATGAACATGAATGATTTTACACACACATGTCGAGTCTCGGATAAGGCTAGAACCAGATTTTATTGAGTGAAAATCAGATCCAGGGAATCTGAGATATGAGGTCGACACATAGTTACACCCTTGTGGAGTCGAGATATTTTTTGAGACAAATCTCTCTCAACAAAACCATGAAATATGGATTTATAGGAGTTTAGGGACATGTCCACAATGGATAAATGTTTGAAATCATAAATTGGTAGAGAAATGGACATAACATATAATTTATAAATAACATAAACGGGTCATACCTAATGGGACGCATAAGTGTATGTTAATGTGGCAAGCACCATTGGGCTGAGGTAAAGGCTACATGGATACCGAATAGTGGTTACGAGTGATGTGGGACTACAAAATATGACTCGGAAGAGCCACATGGGTAACAGGTGGATTTCGCATGAAATTAACTTACAGATGTGGCATAGTATAGCTTGTTAAAATTAAAATAGGAATAACTTTCATTTTGGGGGTTGGATTGAGGAAACTTTAATATCAGCGAAAATATCTCATTGATTTGAATGTGATTGTAGTAATTTTTTTGGGTTTTGGTGAAATTTGAAAAGAGCATTTTTGTAAACACATCTTCATAATAGACCTTGGAGATAATATTAAATCATTAAGTAACACCTCCCATAGCTTTTATTAGTGGAAGGGGGTGGGAGGGAGTGTTACAGAGTGGTGCTAGAGCCCAGGTTCAACACTCAGATTAGATGAGCCCTAAATAAGAGAAGTTAGAATATTTGTTAAGAGTTATAGAGGGTGGTATTTAATATAATAGTTAAATGTTATATATGTGTGTACTAATTTTATATTTACAATTGAGATGCTTGTTTAGGTGAAAAATTAATGATATTTTATTTTTATTTCTAACCTACATACTATGCTAATATTTCATGTTTCATCCAGTTCAAATCAATATGCTTTTTTAAAACCTACCAAGGTCATGAGTGAATATTCCTATTTGTGTTTTATTTAAATAATAGTCATGTGTGTGTAATAGCACATAATAAGAGACCAAATTACAACAAGGGAATAAAGGAATGAGAAACATAATGGTGCAATACAACGTAGGTAGATCCAAACTGAATTAGGAAGATGATTTAGTTAGGAAAAGGAAGGACGAAGGTTCCCATGATTGGATGGAAAACTTTAGGAGCTTAAGAAATGGGTTGGTAAGTTGTATCTAATATATTGAAATAATTTTATATCTCAAGAGAGGCAAGCAGAAGTATATGAAATGACTTTCCTAATATTTTCATATATACAATGCAAAAACAACATGAGATTGGTGCTAGATGTCTAGGCAAGCACAAATATAAGAAAACCCCATTCAATATAGGGAGGCATGGATTGGATACTAATCAAGTAGAAGGAAGAAAGTCAAATAAGAGGAATAGGTAGGAAAGTGAAGACACATTGACACATTGACACATTGAGAGGAGGAACTCCACTCAACACTCGAGAGACGAGAACTAACAATAAGGAAAATTATATAGTGTTGCAACTACAAGACACCATTAGAAAATGAGGAGTAGGGAAAACTAAATGCTAGAGGAGTTGAATAAGGAAAAACTGCATACCTTTAATGGATAATTTAAGAAGGAAGTAAAGGGAGAAGCATGGCTATTTTTAATGAATAAAAACTTTTGTGTGCATGACTACTCACAAAACATGAAGGCTAGAGTGGCCATTTTTACCTTGAATGGAAATCTTATTTCAGAAATGTTAAGGAAATTAAAGAGGAGTTTTACTGGAGAATATTTGAGAGATATTTCTTGAAGAAGAACCTATCTGAGAAGTACTATGGAAAGAAAATTAAATAATTTCATGAGAGTAAACTGGGAAAACTTACTATTGATGGGTACACTAAAATATTTTTGGAGTTGTTACAGTATGTTTCATATATCATAGATGAGAAAATTAAGATTAAAAGGTAGCTCAGTGGGTTAACACAAACTTATTCATACATAATTGAGTTTTATGAGCCAAGAACCTTGTAGGAAACTATCGAAAAGGGAAAACATTTCTATGATAAATCTAGGCATAAGGCCAAGTTTCAAATTGAATAGAAAAGGAAAGAAAAGAAAATATTCAAAGGAAAAGGTTAGAAATCCTTAGGATATAGGCTAGGATCACATAATGTAAATTCTACCACTCCTTCCAAGGGTGAGTTTCAATGAAACTTTAGTACCATCAACGGATATTGACCCTCTAATCACGAAAGAACAGAGGTTGAGGGATTTAGATAATGGCCCTTAAAATTTGAACATGTGGAGAGAACCACACATGGAGAGATTTTCCGCAACAAAAATCAACAATGTGGCTTAAAGTATGAGACACATTTTTGTTGCGTTGGAACATAGCAAAGAATACCATCAAGCCTCAATGATCAAAATGGAAGGTATGGTAAATAACCAATATGTTTTGATTTTGATTAGGCCATGTTCTAATTTCAACTGTGTAATCCTGAAGGTTGCAGAGAAGTATGCTTTGTGGAAGAACACCCATGACAATGTGTGGTTGGTTAAGCTAATCATAGGAACCAAAATAAGATTGAAAAACACAGTGTAATCATGCCCCTTTATCATAAATGGAATGTTCACATCAACCACTCTTAAATTTTTAGCATTGAGTTGGTATGATGTACTAGTCAACATGAAATTTCTAGTGACCCATAAAACCAAAATTTACTACTACAACAAGTTGTTGGAATGCCTCAACAATAGAGGGGAGAAATTAATTGCAGGGAATAAGGAATTCATTCATTGTTAGGAAATTATTATTGTTTTAGGTTAAAAGACGCAATAGGAAAGGGTGTGCCTTGTATGTGGTCTAGGATACCAATTAGTCAAAAAACAATAGGGAAAAAATGGAATAGCATCAAATATTGAGGTACTTCATTTATGTGCTTTTATATTAAATAGTAGGATTACCACCTAGGAGAGAGATCAACTTTTTCCAACAAATTAATGTCAAGATTAGTACTAGTCTGAAAAGACCCACATTGCATGAGTGCACTAGAGCTAGTGGAGCTAAATCTCAAGCTAAAATAAATGCATTAGTGGAATTTCGAGGTCTAAAATGGGTCTCCTAAGAATAATGTACAAAAAAAATAAACTTTATAAGAAACAATAGGATTAAATATGATAATATCAACCATGGGGTATGATTCACCATTTTTTAAGTAAAGGGGTAAAAAGATTAAAAAATAATAAAATAATAAAACTACTTTTTCAACTCGTATTTTCAACTTATCTCCCAAAGATTTTACTCAAATTTCGAGCGGAAGTACTTGTTCGATGCCAAATTTAATTCCTTGTCCAAGGAGTAACCATGTTGCATAGTTTCGATGGACCTTATTATGCGAAAATGAGAAATACGTGAAAAAATGTGATTGTAATCATGTTTTTCATGTATTTCTCATTTTTCATGTAGCAGGGTCCATCGAAAGTATGCAACATGGGTACTCCTTGGATGAGGAATTAAATTTTTAATCCAATGAGTACCCCTGCTCGAAATTTGAGTAAAAACATTGGGAGATAAGTTGAAAATAAAAGTTGAATAAGTAGTTTTTTATTTTTTCCCTCTAAAATTTGATGATTTCGTCAAATCTTATTTTATTATTTCCACTATTATTTTATAATTTCCTTAGGAGGCCCATTTTAGGCCTCAAAATTCTACTAATGGCTAGAGAAGGGATGCATCAAACCCATCATGTAATGCTAGGAACCCTAGTACTATTTTTGAAAAATAATGATGGAACAATACAATAATGCATTAACTATGAGTGGTGAAATAAAGCCACAATGAATAAAAATTACTCATTTCCTTTAGTTGGTGACTTGTTTGATCAACTAAGAAGGTTTTAACTATTCTCAAAGATAGATTTGAGGTATGATTGCCATTATGTTCATATTAGGGATGAGGACATACACATGTAAACCTTCAAGACCATATATGGATACTACGAGTTGTGGTTGTTTCATTTGGGCTTAATATTGCTCCTTCCATATTTATGCATCTATTGAACAATTTCCTTAGTCCATATTTGTAAAAAAAATTATTGTTCATCATAGGTGACATCTTAGTTTACTTGAAAACTAGAGAAGAGAAAGAACATAATTTGAGAGAAGTATTTCAATTGTTGAGAGAGCACAAGCTCTATGGCAAGCATAGAAATGTGATTTAATTCAATAAAAAGTTCAATAATTGGGACATATTATTTCCAAGGATGTTGTGGTAGTGGATCTCAACAAGATAAAGGCCATCATGGGATTGGTTGAATATTACGAAAGGTTCATTTGATATTTTTTAATGATTGGAAATCTAATCATATCCATAATTAGGAAAGGATCTAAATTCCAATGGACATCAGAGTGCAGACTATATTTGAACAACTTAAACATTTGATCACACATGTACCTATCCTAAGAATAACTGATCGGGAAAAGGAATTTGTAGTTTGAATAAATTCTTATAATGAACGGTTGAATGAAATCCTAATGAAAGAAGGACATGTGGTTTTTTATGACAAGAAAATCAAATGAGTGTGAGAGGAATTATGTCTCTCGTGACTTGGCACTCGCAATGATAGTGCAGGAACCAAAAATGTGGAGATGTTAATTTCTTGGAAAGAAATTTGTGTTGATGGGAAATCATGGAAGGTTAAGGTCCTTGTTTGTTCAACACAAGTTTAATTCCAAGCAAGCTATATGGTTTCCTTTTATCAACAATTTTCACTTTGCAATTAGTCATATAAGGGGAAAAGATAACAAATGCATAGATGCACTAAGTAAAAGTTTACAAGTGGCTCATTTGGTATTTATAAGAACTTTTCATGTTGAAATCAAGGAAAGGGTCAAAGAGGAATTGCTTCATGATTACAATTATCATCATGTGAAGAAAAATGATCATGAGAAATAACTACTCACTCACTAAATATGGAATGTGGGTCCAAATATTGACACCTTCCTCTAAACTTGCTTCCCCATCATGTACAATATTTCCATGAGGGGAAACATATTTAATTGGGTGGACATCCTTGCTTCTGAATTTAAGAAAAACATATATCCAACAAAGAATCATGAGGCATATCAACCCTTACAAGCTTTATGGAATCCTACCTATTATATGCAATATGTGTTAGATGTAACTTGCATGGTTGGAGTTATAACTCAATGATAAACTTGTCAAAATATGTGCACCTACACTATAAGATATTCTAGGACCTGGGCTACAAAATTGTGCATAAATTTGCCTATGAATCATTCATCACCCCTCTGTATCAGTTTCTCTTCAAAGAGGAGCCCCCTTGCATGTCTAAGAGAGCCATGGATACAATCACTAAAGTGGCATACTAGTTCCCCGTCTAGGAGGGAAGCTTCATTATGGTCTTCAACTCGTACAAAACTCCTTGCATGCTCCCTAGGTTCACCACAAAAAAAATATTTTGGCAGGAGGCGTGTTATGAAATTGCCATATGATTCTCAAATAAGTTGAAAAAGCATAAGGAAAAACCTTGGTCTTCCTTCCCTCTCACTATAGTGGCTTATACTGTTGACAAATTTAAGGAGGTAGAAGAAAAACCCAAGGAAATTAAGGGATTATACTTTGTCATCCTAAGTCACCACAGAGACAACCCAAAATGGATGGTGGAAACACACTAAAAAAAATCGAACTTCAACTGGTCATACCCTCATAACTAGAAAGGTCATGTAGATAACGTAAATAATTGGTACAATACAGCCAAAGAACCAGGTACCAGTGAGAAAAAATAAAAGGAGGATGAGCAGGTGGAAAAATCAGAGGAGAACAAAAGCCTACAGGATAGGTCAGCCTGACTCAAGAGAAAGAAAGAGAAACAAGAGATAAGAGGAAAATAAAGAATCACAAAGGTGAATAAATAGAAGACCCTCCAAGCAAGAAAGAAGAAGATGAGTACAAGGAAACTATAGAAGAAATATATGTGACTTTGGCTAAGAAAAAGTATTAATTGTAGAGGAAAAGAGAGAAATAACTAAGGAATTCATAGAGATCAGGGGACCAACGACCCAAGGACCATCCATAAGAGTAGAAATAATTAGAAGAAAGGAGAAAGAAGCAAAAAGGATAAAAAAGTCTTAAAAGGGAGGAGGAGGAATGAAGAGGTTGGGATGAAGAAGAAAAGAAGAGAAATCAACAAAATATAGTAGCAGGAAGAAAAAGAAAACAAAAGGATAGAAGAGGAACCGAAAAATAAGGCCGAAGAGGAAAAGAGAAAGAAGGAAGAAGAGGAGATGAAGAAACATTGATGGGAAGAGATTACCAGGAAACTCGAGAAATATCCATAATAAAAACAACAATAAAAAAAACAAGAATTCAATCCACAGGTTGAACTTCCTCCTTTATATGTTCCCCCATCCACTCCCATCACCAGAGGACACTTTCCCCTTAATATTTTGGGCTCCTAGTTAGGAAAAAGAGGATTTTGACAACAAAATACTTTATTTTGACCAAGTAAATCATAAAATTATGTAGGAAATAAGGAAATAACGTTCCAGGAACCTTGCAGAACCTATGTTTGTAACCACATAGAAGGATGTTGTCCTGGACACCACAATAGATCCCGAGATGATTTCTTCGGTTGGGACCGCCTTTGTAACCGCAACTGAGTTGAAAGTGGGATGAATGAGAAAATAGATTTTGAAACTCTAGGGAAAAATTTAGCCATTTGAAAAAATAGATACCAGAGAAGAGGAAGACAACAAAAGGCTTCAGGAAGAGAATAATTCCCTATGCTTGGCCCACTCAAGAAGAATGGAATTGTTTGCCTCAATCAGGGAAGAATATAAGACCCTAATATTAGCCATGGACGTTGTTTATGAAGAGATGTTAAAGCTGCATCATACCATGTCATGCTTCCTAGCCATACAGACTGATGCGAAAGAAAATATCTCCTTGCTAAAGCAAGCCACCAAGACCTTTAACAATATTCATGAATAGTCTAGCAAGTATCGAAAGGCACCAGAAACTCTTCCCATGAAGTATTTTATTACTTCTAAGAATAATACAGTAAAGATTCTCATTACGATTCAATCTCGAGATAAACTAGCTAGGAATGTGGATTAGGTTCTCTCCTCTTACTTGCAATTTTTCAGTGTTTTGGAGTATTTAATTTAATTTCATGGAGTTCCTTATATCGGGTTTGTGGGATAAACAAGGAGGGAAGAAGAAAGTGTCCAATAAATCCAGATATTCCTTAACCCTTCCAGAGAGACTACCACCAGGGAATATTTGCAGGTGATGAAGGAGAACATCAACCGATATGTGATAGAATTAGTTAGGATTGGAAGCTATTTTGTATATGGTTTTAAGTATTTGAGAGATTATGGTGAATGCAAAGAGTAATTGTTTATTTTCACTTCTGAATTTGATGGAGATCATGTACGATGGTGTCATGAATATTATCATTTTAATAAATTAGAAGTTCCTATGAGCTTTGGTGTGTTATCTCTTTCATATGTCTCCCTATGTTGTGATACTTTTGTTGCAATAAATGGATGGTATATGTTGTGTGTTCATTATGCTTATGTTGGTAAATTATTTTATTCATGTTTGCATTATATGATTGTAGGAAATGCACTTACTTATGATTTATGTGATTATTGATCATGAACTTATTCATGATTGGTAACCTACTTTATATGTATGCGTGAATCTCATTTTATGTCTTGCTAACATTATTTTTCTTGAGTTTTATTCTTTGTAAGTAGGTTTTTAAAAGTCATGGGATCCATTATATTTGATGTTCATCAGTTATTGAATTTCATTTATTGAAGTCTAATATGTTTTATTTCAACTGATCCTATAAACTTCGTGCAAGGAAAACCTCAATTAATTAAATCGTTGTCAAGCCTACATAGCAAATGGGACTCCTAGACAAAACAACATAGAGTCTAATTGGGATTCTGCACTAGGGAGATCACATAGATTTTCGCGATACATTTTGGCCCATCAAAACACCCACAATGAAAGCACATTGTGATATTCACATTTATTTTCTTAATTTGTATGTGAAACTAATCATTTTTTGGATTGGTATGTGATACAGGTGGAATCAAACGGAGAATTCCAACGAGATACACTATCCATTCTTGACTTAAGACATATCGCACTTCACAACCATGTAAGAGAGTAGGTAGAGGTGCAATGGAAGTACTTTGGACCAAATGAAGGCATTTGGGAAATGGCAGATCAAATTAGGCCAGTTTACACTTTTTTTCGTTGTATAAATGAATGTAAGAGATGAAAATGTAAAAACGACTCTTGTAATTTTGTGCTCTACCTAAAGAACACTAAGGATGTTGTTCCTTGAAGAGGATGGTAACTCTAACAACCCCTTTTGTTTCACCCAAATTAAATATAACTATGTGAAATTGTTATGTAATTTATGTGAAAATTCAATTAATGATTGAATTGAAGTAAAGGACATGAATTCATAATTATAAGGAGCAAAGGTTGATTGTAATGTGTTAGACTAGGCCACACCCACCTCATTTACTTGTATCACCTATTACCTTGACAAATTTATGATCTTGCACCAACATGAAATAAAGTTTGGTATGGGAATCATGGATGGAGGATGGTACCCATACTATCCTCTCCTCATGGGATGCGATGGAGAGAGATGAAATGTCCATACATGAAGGAAAAGTCAAAACAGAATAAAATTATACAAGAACATAATGAAGAAACACATTGAATAAGTAATTCTACAATAGAGGATATTGTGGAGAAGAAATTGTGGGGTGTGGAGCCTGATTTTCATCCTGATTTATAGGTATTTATTTTAGCTAGATGTATACCCTAGGAAGATTGTACACACCTCCACGCGGGGGGGTGCGGGGGAGACATGCCCCCATGCAGGGGTCCGGGGGGGTTGATACCCCCCAGCCATAGGGGTTCAGGGGCTAGCACTCCCCCAACGTGGGTTTCGGGGGCACCGCCCCCGAAGCTAAAAAAAAATATGTAAAACTTCCTTATAAAATATTGTAATTTCATAGTTAATCTAGGCCGTTCATAAGGTTGATTATTTGACGATAGAATTTATGTTTAATGTATGGGATTTTTCCCTAGAAGGAAACCCCTCATTGTAACACCCCTAGTTTTATGTCCTTTCAAAGTTAGACATTTGAAATTTAATCCAAAGGGGAGTGGACCCCAATGGATAAGTATTTTATGGATGTAATTAAGTATGTAGTTATGAAAAAAATAGATAAAATGATTCTGTGCATATTGACCAAATGAGAATTATGAGATCACTTGCCAACTCCATGAGGTATGGAAAGAGGCTAAGATTTCCCCAAAAATATTTCAAAAAAATCCTTGAAAGAATTTATTTCTAAATTAGATTTTTGAGGAAAAATCTAGTTTCCCCAATGATGTGGAGAGTAGTTGGGAAGAGGTAAAAAGCTGGGAAAAGCAGAAAGAATATTTAAAAGTCCATAAATAAGGGAAGCCTAGGAAAACAGGAAGAAAAGCATCCTGTAATTATGGACGCAGAATTAGAAACAGGCTTTGGAGAGAAAAAGCTTAATAAGTTATTCCTGAATAGATTAGAGGTTGGTTTGTTCTAGGAGAGGATCTCAGCTCGAGGGTGAGTTTTGGAGGACAGAAGAACTCTAAGGTTGGGAGGTTGGTCAAATTGCAGAAGTGGTATGCACACTGTTTTGTTGAGAAATTTAAATGTGTTCTTTGTTAGATAGTAGCGAAAAGTGTTATGACAATTATGTTGAATTATACTGAGGTATGATAAATTCCTTTACTTTCAACAGAGTTGAATAGAACAATTAGTTCTCCTAACTCTGTATAGTAGTAAGAACAAATCCATGGGACATTGTTAGCTACAATCTCTAAACCATGATGTGGTTTAAATCTGTAGAGAGTGAAATTGTCTCCCTAGAATAAATTAAGTGTAACTTTAATCTGCTTCAGAAAAAAATAAAAATAAAATAAAAATAAAAAATAAAAAATAAAAATAAATAAATTAGTCTACTGTATTAATACAGATGGATGGTGATAATTTCTACTATTATAGAGGTAGATGCATGCTAATGAAATTTTAATATTAGATTCCAGAGAAGAGTTTGGGTTTTTGCATGATAAACTGAACCTGGAAGAATTTTGTATATGGAATAAACTGAAATCATGGTACTAATGTTATATTTTGTTTATTATAGATTATATTCCATGTACAAAACCAGTAGTAAAATACCGAACAGAAATCATAATAAACTGTAGATAGAATCTAGAAGTTCCTTGGACACACAGAGACCCATTAGGAAAGCCTAAAGAAATGCTGCCTAGAAGTGATTACTAGCAATTGGAGTCTTTGACTTTCTTTCTCCATGATTATAAATAAATTGAATCTGTGTAAGTATAGTTTTGCTTCCAGAGTACAAATCAGGTAAATAACTCTGTTCAATGTCTACAAGTAGGCCTGAAGGCAGCTTATATAGATGTAAGAAAATACATGCATTTACATAATTCCAAAGTCTGCACATTTAATATCTTAAAATAACAAAGGACAGGAAGTAAGATGTTGGACGGATTCCTAACAATTACAGCATCCTATTCTTATACATCACATTTCCTCATTTTACAAACTGATATGGAAACAGAAAACTAGCTCTTATAAGCTGTATTAGAAACAGAAGTAAAGCTCCATAGGTGAGTACTGAAGATCTACTCATGGACCAGAAATTATAGAGTCAACTAAAAGAATCCAGACATATTGTTTGACCCACATGTAATTTCTATAACTATGGTGAAACCTGTAGGTGCATACTTGAAAAATAATGGAGAGAGAAAGATGTTCAGTGAAACCAAAATTTTATTAAAGCTACCCTATGCTATTATCGGACAAACTCAACAATTTCAACATAATTTTACCAACTACATTATATGCGTCATACTGAATGGTAATTATAATTGAAATTAACAGAAAACAACTACATCGAGCTTAGGGTTGTGCAGGCTCGAAATAAAACCAATTCAGTTTAGAGGCATACATATATTTATATGTATAAAATTGACTATGATAATGTATATCCAGTTGTGAGTTAACAAAAGATTTACACCAATACCAACATACCAAATAAAATAACAGAGAATGAACAGAGCTGGAGAGTCCCCGTCGAAATGGGGCTATGAACAAAATTCAAGACTATACAGTTGAGTCGAAACTCCATGATAAGGAACTAAAAAATTAAATTAAGTTCTTAGTACACAACTAATTAGAATAGCCATGCGGGCTAGCTCCTTAATTATCGCAGATAGTGGTCCAGTAACATTATAGGTTCAGAGTCGACAGATGTAGAGCAACGTCTACCAACATGTAGTGAAGAGTGTAACCCTGCGTTAATAAGGAAAGACAAAATAGAGCGATAAACCAAAGCTCGCAACAAGGAGATGAACGAACCACATTACCTGCAACCGAATTAATTACCAATTCAATTAGTAACAAAGAAATCTCAATGCAGGACGTATCTATAAAATCAATAAAGCAAGCTCAGCGTCAAGGTATTGCTTGAGGTGAAATGGTAACATTTACCATGCAGGGTTGTGACGCCGAGAAGACCAAACCAATGAAATTGTGATACCTGAGACAGAACGAAAGACTGAGTTAAGCTCTGTGGCAAACAATGAGGTAACACCTTATGGTTATGAAGGAAAGGAGGAAATAGAACTATGCCATGCTAGCCATAACTAAATACTACATAAATTCTTGAGAACGAGAATAGACAATTTACCCAGGGCATGGCGGTGCTATTAAACCAAAAATTTCTATGCCATTCTGTCCAGAACGATCCTCGTCTATCCTGTGAGACAGGGTGAGGATGCTCAGCAAAATTTTGATGCTGAAAACAAGTTTAAAAAACTTTAGAAATAACAAGGAAAAAGCGCGAGGAAGACAACGTTACCCGGTTATTTGAGACGCATTGTGTCCAGATAAAAATCGCCTAACTCTAGTTGAACAAACCTCCTGCAACGACGCCGAGAGGGAAGAAGACTCTGGAGAAAAATGAAACCGTGAAGTAAAAGAGGTTTAATGGCAACCGTAAGAAGAAAAACCCTAAGATCTCAACGATAAACTTGTCATTCATCGAGCGAGTATCACAAGGATCGACGACGAAAATCCCAGGTCAGAAACCCTAAATCCGATCGTATGATGGAGTACATAGAGAGATAGGAAAATTCAACTCAATGCATACGGACGTCTTGTCTAGAATTAAGTCATGAAAGGCTCGAGGCAGAGAATTCTCCAGTCCATAAATGAATACATATTGTGACAAAACCGAAATGGTACACCATTAAATATTCAGGCATCTCGTTGTTCGTCGTATCGTTGAGCTAACGATTTGATCAGAACGATAAGCTAAAGTATGGTAGAGAAGAGACAGTAGACGTGTGTCATGAGACGAAGTCTCAAATCCAAAAACATTAACCATAACATTATATTGCAAGGCGAATGGCCTTCGTGCCATGACAACCAAAACAACGATATTCAACTTCAACGTAAAGTTGATATAAGAAACACAAAAAAATCGTGAGAGATCAATAATTAAAATGATATGGTCATATCATTATGTTGATAACGTAAGTGAGGGAAACATAAAAATATTGGTTGATTCGAAATCGATATGGTTTGATTGAAAATCAATATGGCTATGTATCTATAGATATAATTATCGATTGTAAAAAAAAAAAAAAATTGGGGGGGGTGGGGGGGGGGGGGGTAGTGGAACTTTGAGTGATAACATGTATTGATTGGTATATGGTTAATCCTATAAATAGAACTTTAAAGTAGTAACGTATATAGAATGGTATATGTTTAATACTATAAATATTAAAAAAAAATTATTGGTAATTGGAGATGTGACACTCATTTTGTATGAGGGTATTGTATTTCGGTTGTGTATTGTATGTGTATTATGAGCGAGAAACAAAAAAGGGTGTTGTGAGAGAGAGTAGAGGATATTACAACAGATCTATTGTAGGTTGTGTCTTTTCATATTCCTGGATAATATAAAGGAAGGATTAGCTATTCAGGGTGGACGTAGCCCAAATTGGGTGAGCCAAGTATATCTATGTCTCTCTTGTTTTATATGTTTTTTTGTTTGTTTTTCCACATATTTTATGTGTTCAATTTCTCTGTAGTATATAATTTTCTAACATAAATACAAGATAATAAAAAAATGTGGCGCAACAGGAAAGATATCATAGAAGAGGAAGACCTCTTGAGAATTTGTGAGAGAAGAGCATCCTTGAGCTAGTGCTCTATGGTTTCGAAGTCATTCCCTATGATTTTGTTGAGGTTTGGATCATGTTCATATGTTTTATTAGCCAGTGGGAGACTCAATGAAGGGTTGAATCACTTAGTGCTTCTTTAGTAAGCTAATAAACCAATAATTTCTTGCTATATTAGTTTATAAACCACTTAGTTCTTTCTCAATGGGATTATAAACCACTTATTTCTTGTTTAATTCGATGATAAACCACTTAAGTTCTTACTGGAAGGTTATTAAACCACTAGGAAGGTGAGTTGATTTATTGTAGTTGTTGTTGAAAAGAGTTTTCAAACCACGAAGTGCTTTTTTAGGAAACTATTAAACCACTTAGTGCTTGCTAAGTATGTTTATAAAAAACTTGGATAGTGGGATACAAGATATTGTAGTTATTTCCTCAAAAATCTTATTGATAAACCACATACATAGTGTATTCAATCTCCTAGAACTAAGCAGTACACCATCTAATTCTTGGGTGAATCCTTTTGATTGATCATAGATAATAAGAGAGCCACTATGGTGGTTACTTCCAAAGAGAAGTTGATAAACCACCTAGATAGTTGAACCCTTCTCTTCATTATTTTACTAAGCCTTGATGTCAATTTCCCTTGAGAAAGTATCTTCTCGAACTATGAATTCATCTTGGGGGTTGTCAGTTGCAAGAAAGATTGTAGTGTAGTTGGCCAATGGTTGGGTGGATAGTTGAATTCCCTCCTTTGATTGCTATCCATTTCACATCATTTAGATAATTACTTATGCTTCAATGAACCATAGATGATGAAATTGTCTAATGTGTTTTTAGTAAAATTATGGTTCAACTCTACTGATGGAAGGTTCTAGAATTAATTGGATGTTCATGGCAAATGAGTTGTGTTATATTTATTTATGTTTTTGTGAACTTCTAATATTATGTGCTGGTTTTTATCTTAATGGAGTACAGGGTTACTTATAAAAATATGTCTGGTTGTATGTGGTTTTTATATGAACTTGTTATTACATGTGTTTCTATTTATCTGGAATATTTATGAGTTTAATTATTCATTTTTATCCTTAGCATTATGGATTATATCACGCAATGACAAGGTAACCTATGTCCTTTATGTTCAATGAGGATTTAGCTTGATTTATAGGTCACTTTTTATAAGAGTGACGCACAAATTATTTATTTTATGCACACTTGTATATTCTTGTGAGATCTTAATATTCTCTAAATATATGTTGGTCTATAGTTCCATTGTGAAATCTAGATTTTGGAGCCACTTATTTCATTTTCTCAAAATCCATGGTAAGATATCTTTTTTTGGTGCCTTGAACTCATGTGGATATAAAACAATATCTATGAGCTCTATTCTAGGGATTTGGCTATCGCCTTAAAAACTTAGTGTTTTAGCAAAAGAATTTTTTCCTTGGGAAATTATGGTAGAATTGGATAATGTTTCCCTATCTAACGATAGTTTATCTAGGGCTAAATAGTCCCCTAAATGGACATTGTATCTAGGCTGGATATTGTTTTATATTCCATATTTTATTTATATCTAGATACAGGAGGGGGTGAAATGCCAATACCTTTCATCGATGCATATGGTGATGGGATCATCTAGAAGGAGAAGGAATGTTTACATTTGAAATGATCCAGATTTATTTCGAACCATACTTTAGGACATGCGCAATTCCTAATATGATAATATGGCATGGGGCCACCAATGGTGGATCATATGCATGAAGGTAGAATTTATTTTCTTGAAAAGTTAGTAATGTATTTGGGATCCAATAAATCTAGACATGAATGAGATTTTGAACATGTGAAGTGTCTTGGATTAGGCTGGGACCATCGTTTATTGAGCACAACCGAGATACGAGAAACACAGGATCTGGGTTTGGCATTATTTTTACGCCATTATGGAGTTGGGATGTCAGCTGAGTTGAATATCTGTCTATGCAATGAATATATCTAGAGGTCAAAGGATGTGTCAACAATGGATAAATATTTGACATACTAGATTGGGTTGCAACTAAATAGAACATAGAATTGTTACATAACAAAAAGGGGTGAGACCTAATGGGACCCACAATCCTGAGTTAACATGGAAAGTTCCATTCAAACATGTTAAAAACTATATGGATGCCACGTAGGGCCTAGGGAGTGATGTGAGACTACTAGAGATGACTTGGTAGGTTTCATGGGTCACACATGAATGCAACGTGGAATTATCTTTTTGATGTGCCACATTATAACAAATTAAACTTTGAATGAGCATAAATTTAAATTTGGGGATCAAATTGAGGTAACATTTATTTAACCAGAAATATATTGTCGAGCTAAATGTGATGGTAGTAATTTTTTTGGGTTTCCAAAAAGTTTGAAAAAGACTATTTTTGTAACCCAATACTCATAATAGACCTTGGAGGTTGGGTTAAGTCATAAAACAACACCTCCCATAGCCTAGAATAGTGGAAAGTGGTGGGAGGAACTGTTACAAATATGGGTAGTTGTCTTTTCCAATCAACACCTCGCAAACAACGAAGATGAGAGAATGCATTTTTTACAATAGTATATGTATAAATCTGGAAAATCCAAAAACAATACAATAGTAATGGTGCACCCTTGATCATGAATGATAAAGTAATGGAAACAAATAATTTGAAAATAGATGAAAATTAAGTTTTCAATTAAATGAATCTTTTAGCATTATGAGCTTCATGATGTCTAATGATCGTACTATTTGACACTATTTAAATGTAAAAGAAAATTTTAAATTTTAAATTATGCCTTTGAGGGTAATTGATGAAAACTAAAAAGCAAATCGACAAGGAAAATTGAATTAGTCACAAGTGCTTGCAATCATACAAAATTTTTATTGATATGGATCACACTACAATAGAAGAATACTTTTAGCACATACAAAATATTCCTGTGGAAATGTTGCAATGAAACATTATTGTAGAATAAGTTATATAACCTTATAATGAAACCATCCCTAGTAGATGTTGTCATGTTGTTAATCAATCTTATAAAATCAACTATAATGGAAATATTTGTAGCCATAAGACTAAAAATATTTATTTTTAACTTGATACCTATGTTATGATCAATATGGAGTGGCACATAGATAGTTATAGTACCATCCATGATGAGGATTTAATCCTACATTTTATTGTTAGTCGAGAAAGGAGTAATAAATGCTTCTGGATGAGAGAGATTTTCATGGTTTCTTTAATGGAAAAATGGCATAGACAAGGGCAAGGCCTACAAAATAATGGCCATTTATTACCAAATTTTACTGCAGAGGAGTGGGTTAAAAAATATTCTACAATGTGTGGAGTTGCAAATTTATCTTTTTAATCAAAAAATTGAGGAAAGTTTTGCACCTTGAGATATTTGATCCCTCTCTACCCTTGATAGATCTGGAGTTAATATGGATCTAGGTTTTTTTAATCTATATAAATAAAGTGTAAAGTTAAAACGATATAATTTATATATTTAATTATATGATGTCACTAGGAACTTGTCTAAGACAAGTTTAGCTAAACTACCCAACAAAATTTAATAAAAATTATAATTATAAATATTTTTAATTTGATCGAGTAAACATAATTTATAATTAATAATTATAATAATTATAACTTTATTCGATCTTACATGGGTTGTTAAAATCCAAAGTTTGAAAACTGTTAGTAATTTGATGGCGAAAAAATGTTTACATAACATTACAACATCTCTTCCATAATAGATTGGTAGTTCCTTTCACACAATAAATATGAATTTAAGATGGATCTATGTTAGCTTAAGTATATGAGTTCTCATCATAAAATTATGTCTCTCTCACACATAGGTTTGATTTTTTTTTCGAAAAAACTTAAATAAATGTTTACACCATGAAGGGTTTGATCCCTCTCAATGTATAATAAACTTAAAGTTAAAATGGATTTTTGTTTGTTTAACTATATTACTTCTTTAATTTTTATTACTTATTCACATAACAGTTTCATGGGATTAATGATGTAATTTATTTATTTGGTTAATACATACATGTGATTGTATTTATCATAAGTTAAAATTTTGAACTATTTTTTTATTATTAATAATCATATTTATTATTTGCTTATATGTCTTTTTTTTTTCATTGTAGGCATATTGATTGTTCCAAGTGGATAAAATATTTAGTTTCATGTATAAAATTAAAGTTAAATGTTAATGGAAGGGACATTTTTTATTAATTTTCTTAAATAATAATAATTAATATTAAAATTCCCTAGATGGGGTGACTTTTAAGAATTGTTAGGGGTGTGTTATTGTCACCCCACTTGGTCAATGGGTCGAGGGACATGGTATTGTGCCCTTAAAAAGTGTAGTTGCAGCTTATATGGCATTAATCCCACACTCACTTGGGAATATGAGAGGATATTGCGGTGAAAATTTTAATCACACAAAGTGTGTGAGGAGGGTGGCCATAATACAATGTGTGGTAATGTTAAATCACATGTTCTTCTCTAAAACTAAGAATGAGGGGGGGACAATTTGGGTTGTAGTGAGACACACACATACTGAAAAAGGGCATGGGGGTGTAAGGAGTTGGGGTGAGATTGGATAGGAGTAAACTCATTGACATTAGGATCTATCCACATTGTGGTAATCCCAACAATTGGAGGAATGTGTGGATTCTTAGCCTTGGATTATGATTCTGACAAATGCTATTTTAGGATGGAGCAGTGAATATGGTAATTACCACCTCATATAGTTGAATTTATTAATGCCTATATCTAATATGGTTAAGGGGGGATTATAGTTTCTTTTTTTCCATCCCCCAAACATCCAAGAGGTAATTCCCCTCTTCTCTCACTAGGTGATAACTTTCTTCAACTCCGACTCATTTTTTCTGGTTTTCTTTCCTTCCTTTTATGTCATGATGTAATTTTGGATTCCCTATCCTTTATTAAATCAATTCTGGTGGTGGGTGGTATCTTTATATGTGATGTTAGTCTTCTAACGACTGGGTATGAGTGAGATCTACAGAGATTGAGGGGACCCTTTCCCTGTCTTGCTACAATTTGTGGTGGTTTTTTGGGGTGTTGGTGTTTTCTTTCTCCTAGTGGTAGTATTATTGAGACACAAGGAATCCTTCTCTAGTATGTGGGTATCCTTAGAAGCTAGTGATGTATACTATTTCTGGGTTCACAAGGTTTTTGTTGGACCATCCAATTTCTATGATCAACATAGGTTGGGTGGAGGATGTTTATTTTGTCATAGGCCACTGTTTTGGCACAAGTATCTTGGTGGCATTTTCATCTCTACATTGCTTGGTTTCTGGGACCTAGAAAGGGTTGGTATATTATAGTCATTTTGGTGAACATGCACCTAGCTAGAAAGGTTGACACACATGAAGAACATTAATCCATCGATCTCTTAGCATTTATTCATTTTGTTGTGTGATTGGTCTATGTGGGGGGAATTTATCCTGTCCAGGAAGACTGTGCTCCACCTTTGAGTCTTTAGGTGTCACTCTTTCCATGCATATATAGATGACTAGAGTTAGAAGAGGGGCTACTTATTATCAAGAGCACGGTCACAAAGGACATACTCATTTGCAACACCGACTTAAAGAATCTGTGGCATGGTATTCATAACACACTCCAACCCATGTTTAGAAGGAATTGACCTAGTTTAAGGGGGACACCTCTTCTCAAATAAATTCCCTCTCAGATATTGATGCTTTGGCTGAATGTACAAATTATATCCCTCATATAACACATACGAGAGGAATATTTACATGAAAATAATAGATGTATACTGGAAAATGACATTCTTTATGGGGTGGATTCTATTAGATTTCTATGAGTGCGAGATGGACCTGCTCCAATATTTAGGTCACATGCACAAGAATATTAAGTATTTTGACATCAAGTTGGAGAGGATTGATCGTAGGTTAGAGAGGATAGTGTTAGTGTGAATTCTAATGGCAAGCATATGAAAAAAAAATTCACTTTAGTTGTGCATAAAAAACAGCCCTAACATCAAAGAGGGTTGTCATTTTCCTTAGATTTTCATTTAGTGATGATAATAAATGCTAAAGAAATCCACATCTATGCAGTTAAATACATTAAACAAAAAATAATCAACAAGAGTTTCTCCATGCATCCAATGAACAAGACAAAAAAATTTAAATAATTTTTTGTGTTATGAGACCTGGGAAGGGAACATAGAATGATGTTACCAATCCCTCTCAATGGGATGGGTTCTTTTATGTCCTCAGTGCTTTATATCTAAGATCTTTCTCTCTCGATGATGCAAAAATTGAGACAAAAATGGAACTCAAGGGGAGTTCACAAGAAAAAAGTAGAAAAATATGACAATGATGGAGGATCAAAGTCAAACCAAAAATATAGATCCAGAGTGATCTTTAGGAAACAAAAGGTAGTGAATGAATGGAAAAACCCTTCTATTTATAAGAAAATATTGAGTTAGTCTAGATATTGGTGCATAATTAAAATACTATTAACCAAATCTAGATCCAAATTTTACAGAATATTTTATTATTTTGTTGGAGGGAAAAAGAATTTGAATTTGGTCAAATCCCTTCATTTATGGATAATAAATAAATAAATTATTTATTTATTATTTTAAGAATGTGGTTGAGTAATAATTAAAAAACTAGTGATTTATTCAATTATTTATAAATGATTTAGTCAAATTTAACAAGGAACATTATTTAAATAATGTTTTAAGTAATTATTCATAGAAAATAATAAGATAAATAAATGATTTATCTAATTAATTTTCCTATTTTGGGTTAAATATGACCAAGAATATTAATTAAACAGTGGTTTAATTAATTATCCCTTGAGGAAAATCAAGAAAATAAGGATTTATTCAATTATTCCTCATGGGGTGTCCTGTTTAGATCATAAACAACTTAATAAATTATGGATTATTAAGTTATTTTTCATAGTGAAAGAAATTTTACTATGGTAAAATTGGTCTTACATGGTGTACTTTGTTCCATCTAATACTAACAGGTTAGATGACCAAAAATTGGTGTAACAAATTTCCCCCTAATGTGTGAGTGTTAGGAGCTAATCATATCACCGAAGTACATTGTAAGAACTCAATCACTTGATGCTAAATGGGAGTTAGAGAGAGATATATATGAGGTAGAATAAAATGTGAGAGGACAAGACCCTGAGGAGGTGAGACTTACAGGTGTGACAAGTCTCTTTTATGAGTGATCACATGTTCTACATGAGGTGTGGGAGGCATGCCTATGCTCATCGAGATAACAAAGTACAAAGAATAATGACGCGTCCAACCAAAAAGTGCCTGAACTATATAGTACTTGCTGGCATAAACATGGGCCAGATAAAAATATGATAATGGATCCCACATGCATGTTGTTCCTGGGACAACAACCAGGACTTATACAATAATATCTAAGTACATGAGATATAAGTACAACCAAAGATACCATGTAAAATAGGAAAGGGATCTGAAAATATGAATGATACATGCAAACTAAAGAGGCGTTGCAAGCGGCTGAGGCCGACACCCTCAAATATATGGAGCTGTCATTTGAGCATGTGGGGGGCTACCTGAAGGGCCAACCCTTCATGAGGTTTGAAACATCTCACACACACCCAAGGATCACCGGTACAATCTGTTGCATCACTAAACCATCAATTATATGAATCTCGATCATGCCATGAGGAGCTGGAGCTGAGAAAAAATTAAGTCAAAGGGCAATAAAGGGTCCCTTTGCCTGATCCGAGGCACTGATCAAAAGTGGAAGGTGGAACCAAGGTACAACGCCCTCTAGACCTATCTTCTGGAGTGAATGAGCTGATGTTGACAGAAGGAGGTCCTCCATAGGTGAGGCAATGAGGAATCCTAAACTATGGCACAAGGGAAAATAGTAGAATAAATGATAGATTGACATCAAGGATGATGATGGAATGGGGTGTACTCAGTAGCAGGTCAACGACTTCCCTTGCTAGAGCATAAAGGACATGGATGACCTCGTAGCTACTGACTCGACTCTAGAGGGGATAGGGGGTAGTAGGACTAATGGCCAAAATGTGCAACACGAGAGAGGAACAAAGCAATGAAGGATGGAGGACTGTGGCGGGATACAAAGGGACTCAAGATAGTCTCCATGGATGCGATGATGACTCAACTCCGATGCTCTAAACAAGGGCAACTCGATGATGCTACCACATAGAATAGGTGCAGTGGGGGCCATGAAAACATGAGTACAAGATGGTTACTCAAGAAAAAAATCAACACGAGCATGGAAGAGTATGAAGGAAAGGTGGTTCCCCAAGTACAAGTGTTTCAAGTGAAGAAATTCAATTTTGATGAGTGGTGAAGTGACTCTTATTGGAAAAAATGTGTCTGGGTGAAGTATCAAATCACCAAAAACAAAAATATGCCCATTTGATAGCTCGGTGAGAGCTTTCCAATGATGCTAATGGTTTGTCAAACTAAGCTATGGTTTGGTTGCAGTTGGCGAAAGAAAAATATGTTGTTTCTCTTTTAATAAGGGATTTTCCCTCCAATTTTATTCATTTTCAAGTGTAGCTATGGTGAATATAGAGAGGAGAAAAGGCCCTAAATCGTGTGACGATCGTAGCGGACAAACCAACCGTTGGACTCGAGATCTGTAAGTTGTAGGTAAGAGGCCTAAATATACTCTTTCAATTCAATGGATTAAAATTTCAGTTTAGGGACTCAGAGCTCAGGAATGGACCCTTGCTCTTGTTCACGGTTGGGTCACACTTTTTGTTGCATTTTCTGCAACCTGGGAAGCAAGTTTTGGGAAGAAAACTATGACCTATCCTAGGAATGGCCTGAAAAGTGTGACCTGTCAAAGAGAGGGATTTTGGTGCTTTTTTGGGCTGAGAACTGGGATTTTATTGTTGGGATGTAGTATTTCCTTTCTGTATAATGACAAATATGATTTTTTTGTACAGATATGTCAGAATTGAGGATGAAATGGAGAGAGACAGACTTGAAGACATTATTATTTGAGATCTGAGAGGATCATGTTGTCTGTACTGCATTGACTAGGTTTGGGGTCCTCAAGTTTCTTGGGAACCCTTTAATGAGAGCAAGAGAGCCCTTGTTGGCCCAGATTGTTAGCTATTGGGATCCGGATCATGAGATCTTCATAGTGCAGGGGCACCAGATCAAGATGACTATCCAGGATATATATTTCCTGACTAGCCTCCCACCACTTGGGATGGTGCGAAACACACAACTAATGTTACCATGAGGGAGGAACATTATGGAGTTTTTAGGGCACCACTGTTGACTGGGTCTCCATGTGAAAGGGACATGGATACCTATTAGAGATCTAGAGAGGCTAGAGACTCGTGGTGTGGTTGCATCGGTGCTTTGTATCTTGGCCAACAAGGCGCTCCACCATAACACTAGGGGTCAGATGATGCTTTTTGAGAGTGTATTGAGTGGGACCTACTATGGGTGGTCCTAGATGATGATGTCTTCAGTGAAATGATAATTGTCACTATGCAAGTGGAAGGTGAACCATGACTGTGCATATGGCATAGTGCTTTGCTCGCTCTTCTTTGAGAGGATCCTGACACTTCTCCCTCACATGAAAATCTAGGATGGGGGGCCGAAAGATCCCAGGATGCGCCTCTGGGGGTGGATACTGTGTAGAGGGGGAGGTGGGGCACTCGAATTGGTCTTCCAACCTGATTTTTTCACACATTGGGATTAGATTTCACTCTACATTGATGACTATCACTATATTGGGATGAGTTACCATGGCGACCCAGACTTGCCACTGTAGCTAGGTTGAGCATCGAGACCCAATGGTAAGTAACAAGTTGCTTATAGTTTCAGAATATTGAATATGGTAGTAATTTTTTGACATTTAGTATGCAGATATAGCGCCAGTAAAATCGTCTGAGTATATGGGACGACCCGCATTATTAGGAGCTGCAAGAACTAGCAGCTCAAGGGGATCGAAAAATGAGGATGTTGTGCCCCTCCTAGAGGACATTCGCCGTAGATGTGATAGGCTTCTGACCAGAGTTTCTAAGCGCGGCTTGCAGGACCTAGAAGACCAGTACATAAAGCCATGTATTGGTCTACCCTCGGAGTGGTGGGGAGTCATGCCACACATTGCGATGGCCGGAAAGGGCATGCGCGATATACGGTCTCCAAGAGTCGAGCCATTGGCTCGAAACCCTCCAAATAATGATTAGAGGTAGGGCCATGAGGTGCCCCTAGTTTTATTTTTTTAACATGCTATGGGAATGTCATATGTATCAAATTTTATGGACTCTCAAACATTTTGAATAACGTATATTGTGGATATGCATAGTTTTAAGGTTTATTGTTATTTTCTTGTGTTAAATGTGTGTGATAAGTGACAATCTAGGATTTTTTTCGCAATGTTATATACATAGTGATTTTGTGCTCTAGGTACATGAATGAATGTAATGATTTCAAATTCACGCATCAAAAGCATCACTCATAAATATCTTCTAAAAAGGACAGATTATGCACACGATAAACACCATTCAATTGCATGAGAAGCAACTAAAAACATAAACGAACATGAAGGTGGAGGATATGATGGTCAAGGGAATCAACTAAGAAGCCTCTCAGTGCATCATATCTAACCTGATTATTGGTGGCAGAACCAATACATACGCTGTTAGAGAGGACAAGCAATTTTAAGGGGGTGAAAATGGCCCAGGCTACCGAGGCTAAATTCCAGGAGTAGCGACTTTCACCATCGACATAACCGATATATGGTGTGGACAGGGGGTCCATCTGAAAGGTTCCACAATAAAACAAATGAGAGGATGATGAACAATGTTGGCAACTTGAATGCAAGGCGGAAATCAAACAAGCACTACTAGAGGGAATGCAATGGGCAGGATTTCTACCCCCCGCATACCAAAAAGAGGATGGTGTGGCGGAATTGCTTTGGGGGTAGTTTTTTCTCAGGTTGCAAAAGTCACTCATCTAAAATGACTATATTATTTTTGTTGTGCTAAGTGTCTTTCAGTATTAAAAACATGTGCATAATTTCCTCTTTGGTTTGCATAAGGATTAAGGAGTTTGACCATGAATTATAGATGATTTTTAGTGAATTAGAGTCATAAAATACACATAAATAACACTAACCAGCAATGTAAAATAGATAAGTAAGTCACCACATGAAATTTACATAGCAGGTGTGATGAAACATTTCACCCCTATTGGGCTACATCTGCTTGTTCATCTTTCATTATGCTCAAAATTTTGCTATCACATGTAGTTAAAGTGCTATAATGGTTGTTTTCTCTACACCAATGGCTCCAGAATTCTCCAATTAGTCAAAAATTACTCTTCATTCACTCAGAATGGTCGAAAATTGAGTCTCCTACTCTTTTGCCTAGTATCTCCTAGGAAAACTCCACTAAAAGTGGAGAACTCCACTTAACTAGACTTAAAATTGGGCAGGCGCGGTTGGGTGGTGGCCACATGCACACCCCCAAAACATGGGTTATCATGGTGGTTAGAGGAACTCAAGACAAGAACTCAGGTTAATGTGTTGAACTGTGGTTGAATTCCCTCCATTTGCACTGACCGTGCGTAGGTTTCTGGTTAAATTTTCCATGTGATATGTAATGTCAGGTACTAATAGAAGGTTGGGACCGTCGGTAATTCCCAACCCCCAAATACCATTTCAACACATGATAAATATAACTCGCAACCCATAGATGTTGAGTAACTCATGTAGTCCTGGATGGTAAGGTTTGTGTGTGCTTAAAGGGGGTTGAGGGGGTCGATCCCTTATACCTCCAACAAAACTTTACTATGTAGTTGCAGGGCCATGTGGTAGCCTCATGGCTGGCCACATGGAAAATTCTGATTGGTTCTTTGAACCTATACAACCAATTAAAATCATACACTTGTCCTCCTGTGATTGGTCTTGAGAAAGGAATATTGTGAGGAATATTCTCTTTTGTTGACTGTACATCCACCTTGATAATTTTGCATCCCAGTCAAACTTGGTCAAACTGTCGCAATTTTACCTTTTTGGCATTTCAATCAGAATGAAATATCTTCCTCATACAACATCGGTTTTTCAAACTATTCACAACGTCGAAATGAGGAAGATGATATCTACACAACCATCCCAATTTCAACCCAATCCTGCAATTTTTAATTTTGAGAAAAAATTATGAACTCCTGATCATTCCACCCCATTGGAAAGCATTTGGACCCAAAAAGACTTGATTACATGTTCAGTAGATGAGGTTACAACTCCCTCACCTAGCGAATTTCCATCCATTTTTCCTTGCTTGGTTTAGTGCCTTTGAGCCCAACTCGAAGGTAGTCAACGCTTCCCCTCTTTGATGATCTTGTCCTCCTGTCATGAATTGTATCTTCTTTGAGCTTATCTAGAAATTCTAGCCATAAATATTCAATAGAAGGTAGCTAAACATCACTTCCTTGATCACCGATCAAACGTGGCTCAAGCAAGCGTAAGTTTTCAACATTAACAGCTGAATACATTTGCATGCAAGAAGGCAAGTCAAGTTGGAATTCATCATTACCAGCTCCTTTTATGATCTTTAAAGGATCATAGTGAATGGGTTTGATCTTTTTACCTTCCCCTTACATCCTTTCTTTTCTAATTTGCAACCATACCTCATCTCCCTCTTGAAACTTGTGATCAACCCAATATTTTTCAAGCCTCTCTTTGTATTTTCTTTGAATTTTCTCAAGCTTTTCTTGAACTTGTTGATGTATAATATGAATTTTCTCAATGAGCTTTCAAGCCTTATCAATATCACTATGGCCATCAATTGCAACATCCTTCCCAAAGATGAATTCTAATGGAGATTTTGGTGAATACTCAAATAATACGTCAAAAGGTGAGGTTTGTATTGAAGAGTGCTTTTCCTGGTCGTAAACATGATGAATGTAATGTTGTTGTTCATCCCACAACTTAGGATGTTTTCTGCAATATCCTCTCAATAGATGCAGAAATTTTCTGTTCACCACCTCGGTTTGTACTTTTTTTTTTGGATGAAAAGTGGTACTCTTTTTCAATTTTGTGTCCATCATTCTCCATAGATTTGACCAAAACTTCCCAATGAACGTGTAATCTCTGTCACTAGAAATAGAAGTGGGCAATCCAAAATGAACCCAAACATTTTTAAAATAAAGTTCAGTAGTTTGTTCAGCAGTAATGGTTTTCTTACATGGCATAAGATACACATTTTATTGAATCTATCCACAACTGCAAAAGATAACTATGTCGCTTTCTTGACATAGGCAGACCTCCAAAAAATTCCATCCAGACACTCGCCCATGGCCTTGATGGTACCAGTAGTGGCGTGTACAATCCAAGCTTCCTATTACTAGGCTTACTTGTTGCACACATAGAAAAACCTCTTATAAAACTTGACACAATATCTATCACGCAAGGCCAATAACAATACCTTTGTAGATGCGCCACTATTCTTCTTACCCCAAACTGTCCAAAAATAAGAGAAGAATGAGCTTCTCTCATGACACTTAGCCTATCTCCTTGTGGAATACATATCTTGCCCAGATGAAACAACAAATTCTTATGCATGTGATAATATTTTTCTTCAACTTGATTCCCTTCACTCAAACTAGCATACACATCTTGGAAATCAATGTCATGTGCATATTGTTCTATGTAACTCTCATGTACAACAGAATAATTTTTTAGTAAAGTAGAAGCACTAATGATTGGTCTCGAAATCATATTTTCAACTTTATTGAATATGCCTTTTTTGTACCTTATAACCAAGTGAAATTATTTGAGAAATCCCATCCACCTGAAATGTCTTGATTGCTGCAATTTTGTTTGCGACTGCAAAATGGTTGGTGATCGATGTGTACAATAGTATCTTTACCCATTGAGTAGTGTTTCCACTTCTTGACACTTTTTACCAACATTTATTTCTATTTCTCATATGTAGGATAATTAGTCAAGTTCCATTATAAGTTTATGAATGAAAGGCAGTAGGCTTACCATGCTGAAAAAGTACCACGCCCATGGCATAATCACTAGCATCGTTCTATATCTCGAATGGCTATCTAAAATTTGGTAATGCAAGGACTAGAGCTGAACTGATCTTGTCTTTTAAAGCTTCGAAAGCTTTTTGTTTTTTTCCTCCCCATTGGAAGCCTTTCTTCACACTTGTCACTGCATGCATAGGACCTGCGATAGAAGAAAAATTAGCAATAAACTTCCTCCAATATTGAGTTGCACCTAAGAAACTTCTTACCTTAGTAACTATTTTGGGTGTTGGCCAATTCACAATGCCCTCCAGTTTAGAGGGATCAATCCTAAATTCTCCTCCTCCTACAATATGTCCCAAATAGACCAAATAAGTCTTTCCAAACTCACACTTTGACATCTTAAGAAACAATTTATCTTTCTTCAAAATATCAAGAAGTCTATTTACATGAAAGACATGATCTTCTCTTGTTTTTCTGAATATTAAAATGTAATCTAAGTACACAATAACAAATTTATCAAGGAATGATCGCAAACCTTATCCATAACTCACATGAAAGTTGTTGGTGCATTACATAAACCAAAAGGCATAACTAGCCACTCAAAGAGTCCTTGTTTGGTTTTGAATGCAGTTTTCCATATAACACTTTCTGCAATTCTTACTTGAGATATCCACTTCGTAAATATAACTTAGTGAAAAACCTTTCTTCTTTCATCTGAACAAGCAAATCATCTATTCTTGGGAGTGGGTAATGATTTTTTACCGTAATATTCGTCAAAGCTTGAAAATCTACACACATGCGCCAAGTCCCATATTTCTTTGGTATCAAGACTATGGGTGAACCGCATGGTGAGGTGCTTGGCCTTATGATTCCTTTATCTAGCATCTATTTTATCAGCATTCTCCATTATCGACATGTGATACATACCAATGTTTGGAAGAGGAAAATCCTCCTGCAACTGAATCTCATGTTGAATTTTCCTTTTTGGAGGCAATCATGTTGGCTCCTAAAACATTTCATGACATCAATTAACCACATCATATAAATCATATTTAAACTTAGGATCACATGCCTCAAAATATTCATGATTAATATCATCTTTAGAATTAATCATAAGAAGAACAAAATTCTTACTTGAATTTACCACCCTCTTTACCTGTCCAACATTTACCAAAGAAATGTTTCTCTTCTTGCGATGTGCTCTAACAATGAACTCCTTGCCATATTTGAATAAATGATGTTTTTTCTCATGGTGATATAAGATCGCTTTCTTTTCATACAAGTAACGACTCCCTAATTCAATACCCTTTATGTCAAGCAGAACCATATCTAATTCAACTGTGTCAACAAAGCTTGCAGTGATTGCAAACCTCAATATACATTTCTTTGAAACCTATAGATTTTGCATCGTTACAAATCCAACCCAATGGATATGGTTTTTGGATGTGGTATGGTCTCAAGGTTAAGTTTCTTGACCAAATCATCGGATATTAAGTTTTCTTGCGACCCACTGTCAAACAATGTGTCAATGTTGGTATTCTTGGATATGACCCTCACATGAAACAGTTCTTTTCTTTCTTCTTCATTTGGAGTGTTTATGTGACAATTTGATGTACTGGTATTGGGTTTAGTTCCCATTTATTTTCCCTTTATGGTTTTCAATCCCATGGCTGTAATTTGAGTTTCATCACCTGAGTTAGATCCTAAATCATGTTGAGTTGTAGGAGCATTTTTTTGTTTCCTTTTGTTATTGGGTTTCTTTGGCCTCAATTCAGGATGTAATTTCCAACAATGAGTTCCATCATGGCCTTATTTTGAGTAATGTTTAAAATTCTATTTTTCTCCCTCTTTCTTAATAGATTCATTCTTTTTGTTTTTGTTTTTTATGGTCTTTTCCTTGGCTTTACCCTTCAACGGTTTCTTCCTACCATCTTCAAAAATGTTCTTCCCTCTTGCTTCTAGATGTGTGGTTTGAACACAAACTTCATCTAGATTGGTGGGGTTAAACATGAGAATAGTATGTTTTAGGTAGCTATGTAGGCCTCCTATGTACATTATCAAAGTGTGTTGGCTCCATAAATCCATCACTATAAGAGAGCTCTTATCCTAAATTCTTGGGTGTAATCTTGCACATTTTGTCCCTTTAATTGCCTAAAGTTTTGCCAATTCATGATGGATTTCTACATATGAGTTAATGGATAAAACTGGTGTTTAATAGCAGTGATAAAATCTGACCATGATAGAATAATATTACCATGTTTCTTGATTTGCATATTTGTCTTGGCTTCCCACCAACCAAGAGTTCCATCTTCCTTTCTCAAGGAAGCTAATTGAATTTTTGTATCATCATCTTGAAGGTTGTGTATTCTCAAATAGACCTCCAGTTGTCTAATCCAATTATCTAGCTTGTCTTCATTTACTTCATCATTAAAAATTGGCAATTCGAACTTCACATCAAGCTTTAAAAAAGGAATTTTACCAGTGCTATTGGACTTGTGTGGCTGATGTACTGAAGAATAATTACAGGATGTTGAGGATGGGGGTGAAGATGGTGGCTCTCCATTGCCTCCATTTCCTCCATTTCGCTTCTTTTACTTGTCTTCATCATGTTGACCTCTTGAAGATCCTTGTCCTTCCTTATGAAGCTAGATTCTTCTCCTTCTAGGCTCTCATTTCTTTCTTGATAAATAATTCTAACCATCTCAGCAATGTCAAGAAACGTTTTCCTGGACACTCTTTCTTCCTCCTTGGGATCAACTTCTTCATGGATTTCTCCTTCCTCATGAGGCATTCTTAATGGAGCTTCTGCTTCTTTAGGAGGTGAACTAGGTGGTGGAGATTGTTGCAATATTTCTCTCCTTTGCTTTGGCTCCTTTTGAGACCCTCCTGCTTCCACTAGTTTTCCTTCTCCTCTCTTGATCTTGAGCCTTGTAAGAATATAAAACTTGCAAACATTTAAACAATTATTTGCACTAAACAACACCAAAGAATAAAACTTGGCTCTGGTACCAATCTGATCTGAAATGACTGTATTAGTTTTGTTGTGCGAAGTGTCTTTCAGATTTAAAAACATGTGCATAATTTCTCTTTGGTTTGCATAAGGATTAAGGAGTTTGACCATGAATTATATATGATTTTTAGTGAATTAGAAGCATAAAATAAACATAAATAACACTGAAAATTAGTGTACAACAAAGAAATAATTCACCATAAGAAATTTACACTGCAAACATGATGAAGCAGTTCACCCCTCCTAAGCTACATCTGATGGTCCATCTCTCAATGGCTTGTCCATCTTTCATTATGTTCAAAAATTTTCTATTAAATGTAGTTACAATGCTCTAATGGTTGTCTTCTATGCACCAATGGCTCCATAATGCTCCAATTAGTAAAAAATGACTTTTCATTCGCTCAGAATGGTCGAAAATTGAGTCTCCTACTCTTTTTCCCAGTATCTCCTAGGAAAAATCCTCTAAAAGTGGAGAACTCCACTGAACTACAGTAAAAACTGAGAAGGCCACCAAAAATGGTGCACCCATGATCTTTTTCGCCATTTGAACTGTGCATTTAATATTTCGGTTGGGTGGTGGCCACATGCACACCCACAAACTGCGGGTTATCGTGGTGGTTAGCAGGAACTCAAGGCAGGAACTTCGTTTAATGTGTTGAACCATGGTTGATTTCCCGTTGTTTGTGTTGACTTTACGTAGGTTGTTGGTTAACTTTTTCATGTGATATGTAATGTCGAGGACCACTGGCAGGTTGGGACTGCCGGCAGTTCCCAACCCCCAAACACCATTTCAACACACGATAAATATAACTCATAACCCATAGATGTTAATTAACTCATGTATCTCAGATGGTACGGTGTGCGCATGCCCATAGGGAGGTTAGGGGGTTGACCGTTGTTGCCTCCAACAAAATTTTACTATGTAGTTGCAAGGCCATGTGGTAGCCTTAGAGTTGGACATGTCGCAGCTTCATATTGGCTCTTTGAACCCATACAACCAATAAAAAAATGACACTTGTCCTGCTATGTTTCGTCATGAGAAAGGAATATTCTCTTTTGTTTACTATACATCCACCATGCTGACTAGGCATCCTAGTTAAACTTGGTCAAACTGTTGCAATTTTACTTGTTTGGAATTTCGATCAGAATGTAATATCTTTCTCATACGACATCGTTTTTTTGAACCATTTATGGTGCCGGAATCAAGAACACGAGATCTACGCAATCATCCCAGTTTCAAACCAATATTATAACTTTGAATTTTGAGATAAATTTATGAACTCCTAATCAATCACCATAGACATGAAGGGTGCCATTTTTCTTATAGGCTATAAAAATGAAGTCAGCGGTGGAAAAGGCTTCCATGATGTCCTCATCACAATAGAATATGGGGTGACTAGTGGAAGGATAACCACATGACGTGACAAAGCTACCTAACTCATCATCATGAGAAGAGAGGTTCACATGTGCATTGTCACGGAGGGTGACAGAAGAACAAGTAGATGAATGATCCACTGATGTTGAGCCCAGGATGATTGCTGAAGGGAGGTCAGACAAAATAGAAGGGGAAGCCCTGAAGGGTTCTTCCACCACGGATCTCATGGATGATGACAGGTAGAGGATGGTGGTTGAAGGCTATGTCATCTCGACATCGGGAGGGGGAATTTCAATGGGAGTGGATGTGTCCTCTATCTTGCCTGTGGCATAGCGTGCATATAAAAGGGAGGTAGACTCATGGTGGTCAGTCTTATACTAGCAGACTAATTCCATGGAGGTGCGGTAGTCTTTGAGGCATGGAAAGAGGTGGGTATAATGGCCATGGAGATCACACAAAGCACAGGGGTTGTTGGTGTGCAGATTGTTGGGGTTCTTGGCTATATTCATTGAAGGAACATGGGCTTCAGGTACCTTAGACTCAGGAAACATGAGATTTAACATGTGGTTGATACGAGGCAATTTAAGACAATTATGGGTGGCATGACTAACCACATCACACAAAGCACGCAGGGGGTTATGCTTTGGAGGCTGAGGAGGAGCACGGGTTTTCTGGGAAGCCTTGTCCTTAGGTGCCTTCTTTCGAGCTTTTCCCCCATCACCTAAGGCTTTCGCAATAGGAGTGGGTTCCTGTTGAGGTGACTAAGGCACAGAAGCAAAGGGAGGGGTCATGATGACCGGTTGGATTGGGGTCAAAGAAGTATAAGGTTTGGGTTGACCAGATGGGATAGTGGCTAGGGGATCATTATACTAGACTGGGATCCCCATGGTCATGTTAGGAAGAGACAAGGTAGCCATAACAGGTACTGAAAATACTCCAGGAGGGGGAGCAAGAAATGGTATCTAACCGGAGGGGTAATGGCCAGGCGTGACAACTCCGAGATGGTTAAGGCTGGAGGGAACCATTCGAGCAGGGTAGATGATGCCCGGGCTACCTACTCAATCCACTATCACACCCTCTTTGTGCATCTAAACTTCAATTCAGTTCTAGCCCAAAGCATTTTAAATCTGGCCAACTCTAACATTATGCGGAAGTTTAACTTTTCCCTCCATGGTTAGAACCATATAATTAACCCATTCATCATATTCGAATTAAATTTCAATAATATTTCAACTTAAAACCCCAAAGTCAAAACTATAGCCTATTTCCCATTCGAATTAACATTCAAATGACTCAATGGTGCTTACCCACATCAATTATATATGTCCGTGCTGCATTACATATATCAATATTTATTATGATCCCAACAACTGTTATTTAATTTGTGGAGGCCTTCTTCAACCCTCATGCCTAAACCATATTACACTTCGCTTCATATTCAAAAATCGACCACCGTCATGCTAAGCCTTTATCTTGGAATTTAAATAAAGTGCTTCTAAATCATATCTCGATTTTAAAGGCCCTTTAAATCAATTTCTTATGGCCCCCTTTCAATATTGAATATAGCATAAAAAATGGGTTTGAACCGACCTTCAAATCGAATAGTCAAGTCTTAAATCAAAAAGTTAAAGCGATTAACCTTCCGGCATAACTCTAAAGCAGTGATGGCCCACATATGTGTATCCCAATTATTTAATGAATAATTATCAGAAGCGCTGGCCCATATCTCAGCTTATCACCCTCGTAACTTTGATTGCGATTGCCTTTGGATTTTACACAAACCGGATCCGACGGAATTCGCACTATTTCAAGAGCATACCTTAACACTCAAAAAAATTGTGAAATAGGAAGTCTTCTAAAAGCGTCGATTGCCATGTGTTGATCAAAGAACTCTATCGCATTATTTTCAACAAAAAAACTCACCACCTTTTTATAATGCGAAAACAACTCGTGGGTTTGAAAAACCGCGTACTTCAAACCACTGCAAAGGAGCTTAAGACCATAAACTTTCATGCTGCATTCAAGGGAGCCATTCGTCTCCGTTCAAATCTCGTCTTCTGCAACTAGTGTTGTGAATCGATCTAATCGGTATCACTTCCAGAAATCAAAAAAACAAGCTGAATAAGCAGAGCTAACTTTACTTTCATTCCTTATCAAAAGGGGCAAACTCATCGATTCGCTGTCGAATCATTCATACAAAGGGTTATACCATTCAATACCTAGTCTTCAATAGTTTTCTATATTGGGTTTTCACTAAGTCGATATTGATTTAGTAAATCGAATTCAATGGTCCTTAAAAAACATTCATAACAATAACATAATGGATTCCTGGTATGTTTAGAGTCCCTCCACACAAATTAATGGGTATTTAACCCATACACAGAAGCATAGATTTGAATACACTCTGGAACATAAGCCTTCAAACGGAGGCTGATGTTTTAATTTCAATCAATTCAACACAGAATCATCTAATCCGAGGATTTAAAAATAACCAAAACCCCCTTTCATATAGCAACCACAGAAATTTGATTCGCTTCCAATCTCTTACATAGGAATTCTTCATTCTCAAAATCGATCCATTCTGTGATCGATTTACGCAATTTCACAATCACAAAAAAATACACAGTCCTTTATAATCAACAATCCCATAAGCATACAATTCAAGTATTAACATGGACTCATAAATGAATTTCCATATATTAACACATTTTGTATACATAGGATTTCCTCCTCGGCCTGATATTCAATCAGTGGCCCTTCTACTCTCAATACTTTGTTTCTGAACCACTATCTCTCCAGACCTATTATTGATGCCTACATTTATACAAAATATTAACGAATCGCTTCAGTTCCTCTAAGAACTCGAAAAAGCTCTTGGAATTCTCCAAAGTCCTAGAGTTAGACTCAATAACTGAAACTGACTCTTCACCTTCCTAACTTAATCAACTTCACTCATGTTCTCTAGTGGTTAGAGAAAATTTACAATTCCTCACTACTTTATTCAAAAATACTAATATTTACATGAGAATTTAAAAGCATGAGACCCCCTATGTCTACTTAGATACAAAGTATCTTATTGTGCCTAATGCCCCTGCATCAGACTCCCAAGGTTCAAATTTTTCATGACCTCCCGATCATATGTCTTTAATCTCTGCCTCCTGGATCACATACTCTGTTCTGCTGTTGTCCAATAGTTGCATCATCCTTCAACTGCTCTTCTCCAGGTCTCCATATCTTGTTCTGCAACTTGCCTCCATCTATGCTTTCACAATCTCTTCTTGTCTTCCTTTTTCTAAAATCCTTCTACCTTCTTGCTGTTGTCTGCTGCTTCTGAGACACCTTCCTCATAATTTCTTTGATGGTTTCAATCTCTATGTCCAGTTTATCCTTTATCTAGAAATTTTCTTGCCCACTGTTGTTGCTTTCACTTTCTACTGTTCTAGATGCCTTTGCTTTTGCTGTTGTTACTGCCTTCAAGAGTGTTGCTGCTGTAGCTACCATAGATGTGGCTTCAGATGATGCTCTTGCTGTCTCCCTGATTGTTGCTGCCTCTGTGGATTTCTCTTCAATTGTTGCTGTAATTGGTTCTAATTCTGTAGATGACATCCCACATGTAGCCTCCTCCGAAACATCTTGGATATCCCTTAAGATATCTCCCTCTGCAACCTTTTTATTTTTCTCATCATCTGCAAACATAGTTTTAGAAAACGAATCATCAATTAACTTTCTTCCTGCAGTAACATACTCATTCAGTATACTAGTAAACATAATTAAGTTCTGAAAACTAGTATCTGGTCCTCTTTCTTTCACAACTTCAGGCATCTTTTCTTTAGTGTCTGCAAATTCTTTCTCTTCTTCAAATGTTTCTAGCAAAAATTGCAACCATATCTTCTGTACTTGTTTCACATCTTCTGCATGTTGTAATTCAGTCTCAGCATCTTCTTCCTCTTCTTTTGCAATCTTCAGCAATTGCCTTTCATCATCTTGATTGGTTTTGGGAATCAAACCAAGTTCTTCAACCACTGCATTCTCACCTTCTATTAGAATGGAATTATGATCCTTCATCACTATGTCAGTTTTAATAGTCTGCCCCACAGTCTACTCTTGGCCCATCAGACAAGCCAATTCCTCTTGGTCACCAACAGTAGAAAGTTTCTGCATGACTGTTCCATCTTCTTTCTGCAATAGTCCCTCTTCTCTCAAGACAATTCCAAATGACGGATTGTCTTCTGCATTACCTGTAAGCACAATCAAATTGTTAGCTTCAAAATCACAAGACCCAATGGTCTCAATTGATGATCTAGTCAGAAATTATTTTCTCTGCAGTTCTAAGTCTTCTTCAAGACTCAGAAAATTCCCACTGCCTTTCTTCTCATATTTCATTGTGCCAATCATCATGTTAGAATGATGACCCTCTACTATGTTCTCAGCCAACATAGTTCCTCTTTCATTCAATTCTCTGAAAAATTCCATTTTTTGTTCTTCTTTCCCTGCATGATCAACACATGAACCTTCAGCGTTAAAATTACAAGGTTTTAATGCTTCTTCCTCCTCTGACAACACATCAGTATGTTGTTCTCGGTTTCCTTCCAATTTCATGAGACTGTCAGCTAGTCTCTCCTTCTTTCCATCATCTGTTTCATGAATGTTCTTCTACTGTGATTCACCAAAATGAACTCTTTAATTTGGCTGAATCATTTTCTTATCCTCTATTCTCTGATTTCCATTCATGACAATTCCTCTGTCTTGCTTCTTCAGCAACTCATCCTGTGCATAGGTCCTCTGCTTCTCCAATTGTCTTCTTTGAAAATCCAACCTTCTATACAAGTCAACAACTTCAATTGGAGTAGATTTTGGGAACCTTACACAACCTTCTATGCCTTTTCTTGCTCTTGACTAATCATCAGATGGTCCTTCTCTCTCTGCTTCAATATTCTGTTGAATATTCTCATTGGGCTCTTCTGTCTTTATGTCTTCCTCCTGAGATCTTACTATCTCAACATCGATCTGAACAGATTTTATATTCAATTTCTCCTCCTCAAAAAACTTCAAAGTTTTTTCATCTCCCTATCATGTACCTGAAAACATACAAAACTCTTTAGTTTCAAAACCACAAGACTTTTCAGCCTTGGTTTCTTTCTCAAGCACTTCACTTTGAACAGATCTGCATGTGGAATCTTCAAGTTCCGTCCTTGACTGAAGAACTCTGAATTCTTCTCCCTCTGTAGAACCTGTCATCACCTCACAATGGTCAGACTCAAAAATACAAGTCTTTACATCATCCAGCTGATCTGGACTTGTCCAATAACCTAGGAAATCATCAATGACTTCCTCTTCAGCAAAACAATCTTCTTTCTACCTTAAGTCTTCACCATGTCTCACAAGATCTCTTGCAGATCTCCATTCTTCATCTGTACTCTGTTCTGCTTCACAAGAAGAAATTTTTTTTCTCAACTCAGTTGTCTTGAGTTCTTCTTTCAATAAGGCAATCTCCTTTTGCCTCAACCTCAATTGTTATGGTTTCAAATTCACTCTCTTCTTCATGATCCAACTAACTCTCTAGCTTTCCTCTATCCTCTTTTCCAATTTATTAAAATATTTTATGATCCCAGCTATCTCTTTCCAATACTCTGCATTAGTTAACTGCTGCCTCATGCCATTTTTCTTGGCATCTGCTTTCTCCTTTCTGTTGTGGCCTCTCTCAAAACCTCTGCATTCTCTGCTATGACTATCAGTAGTCATCTTCTCCTCCATGAGTTCTTCACTCACAAGCTGCACTATCCTCTGCAACAACAAGCTCTCCTACTGCCACTTACCTCACAAATCCTTTCCTCTGGATCTGGGATTTTGGTAAGTATTGGTCGCCTATCTTCTGGAACCTTCTGAGCACTCTCTTCTGCTCCCTCTAGGCTTCACTCTGCAACTTTTCAAGAACACATCTGTACTTCTTTCATCCAACCTCGGTTGGGAATTCTCTAGGTTCTGCCACACTTCTTCTTCACTTTAGAATGCTCTGCTGGACTCTTTCATCATGACTCTCAAAGTTGTGATCTACTTTGCTGAGATTTCTCCAATTACCTGCAATCTAAATTCTGCAAACAATTCTTTAAACTAGAGATAAACACTGCTCATCAACTCACCTTTTCTTAAGAACACTGCAATTCTTCTCCCTATCTAGCCTTTAGCTTAATATAAGGTTTGCTGCCATCATCATCAAACTCTGTCTTCACTTTTCTGCAACCACAATTCTGCAATCATAAATTTGAAGTCAGATTTAAAATTCTTTCACCTGCAAGATCCCTACATGATCTTGTTCTTCACTCCTTCAGTTCTGCAAATCTTGTTCACTGTAATTTTGTGTACTTTGTTGCCTATCAGATCTTAGAATCTGATATTCCTTCTTCTCTCATCACATGCACTGCATCTCTCTTCAAATCTGCAATCAATCCTAAACAAATTTAAAACTTCAAATTTCCTCCACTGATTCAGCACACATGCATTTCAAAATTTTATTTCAAGGAGCTATTCCAGCTCTGATACCACTTGATGCCCGGGCTACCTACTCAATCCACTATCACACCCTCTTTTTGCATCTAAACATCAATTCAGTTCTAGCCCAAAGCATTTTAAATCTAGCCAACTCTAACATTATGCAGAAGTTTAACTTTTCCCTCCATGGTTAGAACCATATAATTAACCCATTCATCATACTCGAATTAACTTTGAATAATATTTCAACTTAAAACCCCAAAGTCAAAACTATAGCCTATTTCCCATTCGAATTAACATTCAAATGAATCAATGGTGCTCACCCACATCAATTATATATGTCTGCGCTGCCATTACATATATCAATATGTATTATGATTCCAACAATTTTTATTTCATTTTCGGAGGCCTTCTTCAACCCTCATGCCTAAACAATGTTACACTCTGCTTCATATTCGAAAATCAACCACCATCATGTTAAGCCTTTATCTTGGAATTTAAATAAAGTGCTTCTAAATAATATCTCAATTTTAAAGGCCCTTTAAATCAATTTCTTATAGCCCCCTTTCAGTATTGAATATAGCATCAAAAATGGGTTTGAACCGACCTTCAAATCGAATAGTCAAGTCTTAAATCAAATAATTAAAGTCATTAACCTTCCAGCATAACTCTAAAGAAACGCTGGCCCGCATATGCGTATCCCAATTATTTAATGAATAATTATCAGAAGCGCTGGCCCATATCTCGTCTTATCACCCTCACAACTTTGATTTCGATTGCCTTTTTATTTTACACAAACCAGATCCAACGGAATTCGTACTATTTCAATAGCAGACCTTAACACTTAAAAAAATTGTGAAATAGGCAGTCTTCTAAAGCCGCTGATTGCCACGTGTTGATCAAAGAACGCTATCGCATTATTTTCAACAAAACAACTTACCACCTTTTTGTGATGCGAAAACCACTCGTGGGTTCGAAAAACCACCTACTTTAAACCGCTGCAAAGGAGCTTGAGACCATAAACTTTCACGTTGCATTCAAGGGAGCCATTCGTCTCTATTCAAATCTCGTCTTTTGCGACTAGTGTTGTGAATCGATCTAATCAGTATCACTTCCAGCAATCAGAAAAACAAGCTCAATAAGAAGAGCTAACTTCGCTTGCATTCCTTATCAAAAGGGGTGAACTCATCGATTTTCTTTCGAACCATTCATACAAAGGGTTATACCATTCAATACCTAGTCTTCAGCAGTTTTCTGTATTGGGTTTTGACTAAGTTGAAATCGATTTAGTAAATCAAATTCAATGATCCTTACAAAACATTCATAACAATAACACAATGGATTCCTGGTATTTTTAGAGTCCCTCCACACAAATTAATGCGTATTTAACTCATACACAGAAGCGTATATTCGAATACACTCTGGAACATAAGCCTTCACACAGAGGATGATGTTTTAATTTCAATCAATTCAAGATAGAATCATCTAATCCAAGGATTTAAAAATAACCGAACCCCCTTTCATATAGCAACCACATAAATTCGATTCGCTTCCAATCTCTTGCACAGGAATTCTTCCTTCTCGAAATCGATCCATTCTGTGATCTATTTACCCAATTTCACAATCACAAATAAATACACAGTCCTTTATAATCATCAATCCCGTAAGCATACAATTCAAGAATGAACATGGACTCAGAAATGAATTTCTATATATTAACACATTGTATATACATAGGATTTCCTCCTCGGCCTAATATTCAATCAGTGGCCCTTCTACTCTCAATACTCTGTTTCTGAACCATTATCTCTCTAGACCTATTCCTACTGCCTACATTTATACAAAAGATTAATGAATCACTTCAGTTCCTCTAACAGCTCGACAAAACTCTTGGAATTCTCCAAAGTCCTAGAGTTAGACTCAATAACTGAAACTGACTCTTCACCTTCCTAACTTAATCAACTTCCCTCATGTTCTCTAGTGGTTAGAGAACATTTACAATTCCTCACTACTTTATTCAAAAATACTAATATTTACATGAGAATTTAAAAACATGAGACACCCTATATCTACTTAGATACAAAGTATTTTACTGTGCCTAATGCCCCTATATTAGTAGATAGGATCATGGACACCAGGTACAAAAGAGGGTCCTGAAGGCTGAGTCGAAGTACTAGGAGCAGGTTCCGGGGGGTGGGGGGCAGGGCTACTAGGTAGTCGAACCAGTCAGTTTGAGATCATACCAAGATGATTGCATCATGCAAACATTCAACAAGCTAGGGTTCGAGATGAGAAGAGGGAGACCAGGGAATGAACCAAGAGAAGAGGAATCTATATAGACCTTGGGTGAGACACTGGTCTGACATTCAAATGCTTGTTTTTTGGCCATTGAAGAGACAATGGACTCAGGAGAGGTCTGAGACTTTGGTTCGTAATATGTTAACTAATCGATGGTGATGATATTTTCATTGTGAGGAAATCACATATTATGGTGAACCGCAAATGGGACAACATACATTGCATAAGTGTAGCTACGACCCAATATAATTTTGTAGTCTAAGGGGGCATCAATGACTTCAACATCAACACACACAGTCTTACCCACAAGAGTAATAGGACACTTTCAAAACATGCCAAGGGGCTGGAAAGAGTGGGCATCCCACGCACAGACGATGATAGTGGAAGGGGCTAACTTAGGAGATCTGTTGGCATTCCAGACCTTGAAAGGGATTTGGAAGTTGATGGATGCAGGAAGGAGGGGATGCTCTAACTTTTCAATGTTGAAGACAATCAAATGATCATCCTAAGGATCCACACTGCCCATAACAGTTAGTAGAGATTTTCATTGTGAAGGGCACGACTGGAGGACTTCTAGCATTGACATGGAGGCAGGGGATTGCGCCAAGTCATCTACTATACTATAGGAGTGGGCAGCTTTACCATAAGCAATGTTTCAGTGTAATGGTCCCTTGGGGATCTTGGTATGAACCTCTACATTAGGCTTACAGATTAGTAAAGAACCACTGGGTGTCGAAAGAGGCTTTGTGGGACCAGAAAATGGGGGCTCGGTAGCAGACTTAGCGGGGGGTTGGATGTACTTATGGGACTGAGTCTGAAGGTTGAGGTCAGCGATATTGGGTTGGTTAGAGTTCATCATGAGGATATGGTAATTAGAGGTACCAGATGGAGGAGGTTGTGTGGCCACCTAACTTTCAGGGGGTTGGGCAACCACATATCCTTGCTGGGGGAAAGGATTGGTAAACACAGTCGATTGGCTAGGGGCAACATTGGGAGGAACCGAAGGGGAGGCCTGTTATCCTCAGAATGTTGCTTGAGCTTCCCATATCAGATGCATCTGAGGTAAAAGAGGACAATCATGGGTATAGTGACCATAGACACCACAACAAGAAAAATGCTTATTCTTGAAAATAGGCTTGTCTTGCTTGGGCTGAGTGCCTTTTTTTTGGGTTGTAGTGTTAGATTTATTCCCTTGGATATTGTTTCCTAGATTACTTGGGGTGGATTGGTTTTGGCTTCCTTTCCTCTTCTTTTTGGAAGTAGGAGGACTAGTCGCACTCTATTGTGCATACACCTGAGCCTGAGGGGGGGTGGATGTTGTTGCGAAGCTTGAGAAGGCAAGGGAGGCTGAGGTGTTAGTGTTGGAGGAGATGGAGCACCAAGCTACAGATACCGATAATAAGGAGGTTGGGCAACATTGGGGTAAACAAGTTGGGCAACATTGGGGTAAACAGGTTGGGCAAAAGGAGGAGGCATTTTGTATCCTGCATACATGCTTCCATGAGGGGGAAAATTCTTGGAGGAGTTCGGCGCTCCCTGAGGGAAACCATAACCCATGGGAGGATGAGTGTATGGATCTGAAAGGGATCCAACGATACCGTCGGCGGCATGGGATGTCCCCGCTGCATTGGCACTACTGGGTCTAGGGAGATCACGTAAGCCGATATAAACATAACCAGATTATGCGTAGATCAGGTCATATTTCAACACAATATGGATGGAAAATTCCTCAATCTGAGGGAAGTGAGATGTGACATATTTTCCAATAGCAGACAAAAGGGATCTGAGAAACCATTCCATGTAGACACAGTCTTCGAAGGTAAGGGCTCAACATAGGCTCTTTCTTCTCCTCTGATCTTGAACACGGTGAGATAGGTGGGTAGCAAAAGATTTACGGAAAGAGGTCAAGAGTTCGGTACTGGTGTCATAGCGAAGGGGAAGCTGGAAGTAAGACAAAAAATCCCTAGCAAGTGTTGCAAAAGTAGTATGAGAGGAAGAGGCCTGATCGACATACCACTTGGAAGCTTCTCTAGTAAGTGTACGCTGGAATAACCAAAGACAGAAAGAGTCATCAGTGATGGATTTAGATGAACACCACATGTGGAAAGAACTAACATGGTTGGTAGGATCCTCTCCAACAATTCCTTAAAACTTGGGGATGACTGAATGGAGCTTGGTTGGAATAGTAGGCCAACCAAGATCATGGTGTATGGGGTCATTGATCAACTTGCTAAAATTGGGAAGGCTTAGGCCCACCATATAAGGAACCAAGGGAGAAGCCAGCATATTTCCTATTGCGCAACCACTAGTAGCATTCCCAGCATTAGGGTCAGTGCTACCACCAGTGTTAGGTCCTGAACCAGACATGGTGAAGGTGAAAAGTGGAGGAGAGCTGGGGATAGAACCAGAAGGGGAAACTGATGAACCAAAAGCAGAATCAGAATGGGGACTCGGTGGAGGAAAAACATGAATGCTACGCAATGGAGTAATTCTTCCTAATAGAAACTAAGGATGAAGACCTTGGTATCTCTAATATAAACACCTTGGGGACGCAATGATGGTAAAGAGACATGAAATACAAAAAGGAAAAGAGGTAAACAAGGGCAGGGAGGTGCATAATCAATTGATTACAAAGTTTAAGTCTTGGTATGGCAGTGTAAACTAGGCGCCCCTCACTTAGGGTGTGCGTGTATGTCATACGTATGTTAATTTTAATTAAGCCCAGATGTGTGTAGATAAAAAAGAAAAAATATGATGCATAATTGTGAGTAAATTTGAAAATGACAGTAAAGGAAACTGAATGCAACACTAAAATAAATAGCTAAGGATACATCAATTTAAACCAAAGGAGGAGGGCTTCCCAAAAACTAGTCTATGGGCGGGAAAATTCTAGTTAAAACACACAAAATAGCCAATGCATCTAAATTCAGGAGGGAAAGCGATCTAAAGGTTAGATCTGCTCCAAATACGTGCAGAAAACATCAAAAAACCAGAAGCAAAAATGTTGCAAAAAGGGTGGAAAAAGGTTACAACCTCAAGGGAAACAGAGAGGACCCTAAAGGAGTACCCAAAAAAAATGAAAAGAGGTGTTTTGGATGGATGAATAATCGATATAAAATGGATCTGAAAGTGCAGGTTCAGATTTGAAAGAATGGCTAAGAACATTAAAATCTCATAGGACCTGCTTGAGCTAAACTCGTCCTACAAAGGTGGAAGCGTGGTGAAACCCTAAGGGGCTTGCTTCCTACTTTGACGAGTAAAAATAAGCAATTACAAGTCCAAGACAGGTGAAGCGGTAGGTCAAACAACCTTGAACAGTGGTCCAGACAAACCCAGAAAAATCACAAAAAAAATCCCGCAAAAAGTACAGGTCGCAGTTTCTGACCTATTTTCCGCTCAGGTCATAGTTTTCAAGTTGTTTTCCACTTCCTGAAGGCTGAGGCCACATTTTTTGGACCAAAAAAGTGTGAGCTACACTTCCGGATGTCTCAAGAGCAAGTTTCAGAAGAAAAAAAATGTCATCTCTGCTACGGCTAATACCTATTACCTGCGCAATATGCCCAGAAATACATGGAAGTTGAATTTTGATTGTTTTAGATTTTTAAAGGTTAAAAACAACATCAAGAAATGTAAAATAAGAAGTTGAAGAAAAACCCTGGGGGTTGAAGCAACTGGTAATGAAGGGATCTGGAAAACGACAATGGTCTTAATTATAAACCCTTATGGAGTCGCTAGTTGTTAGTGTGAATTCTAATCACAAGTGTACGAAAAAATATCACTTTAGCTATGTATAACAAACAACCCTAACATCAAATATGACTGTCAATTTCCTTAGATCTGCAGTTAGTGATAAGAATAAATACTACAAAAATCTAGATCTATGTAGTTAAAGACATTAAACAACAAATAATAAGCAAGAGTTTCTCCATGCATCCAATGAGCAAGACAAGAATTTTTAAAGAATGTTTGTATTATGATACATGGGAAGGGAATATTGAAATATGTTACTAGTCCCCTTCAATGGGATCGGTTCTAGTATGTCATCAACATTTCAGATCTAAGATCTCTCTCTCTCTCTTGATGGTGCAAAAAACCCAGACAATAATAGAACTCAGGAGGATCAATGATGGAGGATCAAAGTCAGATGAAAATGATATATCCAGAGTGATCTTTAAGTAACAAAAGGTAGCAAATGAATGGAAAAACCTTTCTATTTATAACAAAATATTGAGTTAGCCTAGATATTGGTGCATAGTTAAAATATTATTAAAAAAATCTAGATCCAACTTTTATGGAATATTTTATTATTTTTGTTTGAGGGAAAAATAATTTGAATTTGGTCAAATCCCTTTATTTATAAATAATAAATAAATAAATGATTTATTTATTATTTTAAGAATGTGGTTGAGTAAAAATTAAATAAATAGTGATTTATTCAATTATTTATAAATGATTTAGTCAAATTTAATAAGCAATATTATTTAAATAATGTTTTAAATAATTATTCCTAGAAAATAATAAGATAAATAATGATTTATCTAATTAATTTTCCTCTTTTGGGTTAAATATGACCAGAAATATTAATTAAAGAGTGGTTTAATTTATTATCCCTTGAGGAAAATCAAACAAATAAGGATTTGTTCAATTATTCCTCATGGGGTTTCCTATTTAGACCATAAACAACTTAATAAATTACGGATTATTAAGTTACTTTTAAAGCAATTTTAGAATGGTAAAATTTGTCTTACATGGTGTACTTTGGTCCATCTAATAGTAACATGTTAGATGACCAAAAATTGGTGTAACAAATATAACGTGATATTGGCATCCTCTTGGTAGCTAATAGACCTTTGTTATATCCATGAACTCCTATCCTAGTGGGAGGCTCTAATTCAAACCCCCTTGCTTGACTTTGTTGTGGTTCTAGTTTATGATTCCATTTCTACAACTATTTTTTTTCGTGGCCAGCTAGGGCACTATCTATGTACTAGCTTAGTGGATGTTGTCTTTCTTAGTTTTTAGTTGTCTCTCTCTTCTCTAAAAAGAGTACATTTTTTTGTTATGGTTTCATATTCCTTATAAAGTTACTTATTAAAAGCATTGTTATAATTTTTTTTTTTACACTTAATAGAATTCACTCGTCATCATAATAATAATAATAATAAATAATATCAAAATCAATATTTATTTATTTTCTTTTAATAAAGTAGAAAAAACTCAACATTAACCTAATTATCAATCAACACTATGTTTTAGTGATACATAAAGAGTAGATTTTCATTCCTATCAAATACTTATTCTTAACCAATTTTCTAATATTAAAAAAAAAACCTAAATCTAAACCAAACAAAAACAATTTTTGCTCACTTTGAAAATAAGTATCAAATTGAATATCCCTCGAAATATATCGAATCCGTGTTTATATAGAACTTGACGACACGTTATTTCGTTAACTACACATATACGTAATTCACTTTATCACAGAATATACGTTGTATCAAAGATTAATATGTTAAATTATTTCCCCATCATAGTTTGTGTCACGGCTTCTTTTCACCGTGAACTTTACTTCAAAAGATCCCGAGAAAGTTATTTATCACGTTTCTCCATCTAATGTCACTCTCAACCTTATCAGATCTTTTTTTTTTAAATAGAAATTTATTTTCATGTTTCTCGAAGCTCTTCCATTAGATTAGACAAAAAGAGGAAAATTAGCACATGTGTGGGTAACGTCACTCAACATTATTTCATTTTTTTGAAAATATAAATCTATTTACCATGTTTTTATTTTATTAGATTCAAAAGTATCTCTATTTTAACTAGCTCAAAGAAGAAAATTAATATAGCTAAGATTAGAACCAACTCTCATGAGCTCTATAGTGAAACAGCTCAATTTCATAATCTTTGTTACAACACTGACCTTCCTAGCCTTTTAAGATGTCAAAAATATAGTGAGCTCGGGAGGCTTCTCTCCAAGCTTTTTGAGGATAGGAATAAAATCTTAAATCAAATTAAACAACTCTTTCCAAGCTTTTTGAGGATAGGAATAAAATCTTAAATCAAATTAAACAACTATTTTCTTTAAGTCCGATAGAACAAAGATTGGTCTTAGTGGAGGTTAATCATTATCATTAACATAAAGATAAAGTTAAATAAAAGAGAAAATTTAAAAGTAAAAATGGCTGGAATTTTTTTTTTTTCAAAAATAAATTAATCAATTACATAATATATATGAAATGGTTAAAATTTAATATTCGTTATATAATAATTTTTTTTTAATTATAGATATATAATTTTCATTTTTTTAATTAATATGTTTATGCGTGTAGAATAATCATTTTTCAAATAAAAATTATTTTTATTTTTAATTAGGAATTAAATAGGTTAACATATTTTCAATATCTTTTATAAAAATGACATTTTCAAATTAAAGAGATTGTATCTCTAACGCCATATTTTTAACATTATTAAATTTGTTTACCTAATAGCATTCTCTAAATAAATTATGGATAGACACATTCTAAAATTTATAGTTAACCTAAGCACATTTGTTAGCTCTCTCCCAAACAATTTTATAGATTCTTAACTAAAGGCACTTAATATAATAGTAAATTCCCTCACTAGTAGCTAGATTCATAGCTAAAAATTAGATACTAATAAATTAATATGAAAAATAATAAACATTAATAACCATAACATGATTTTTATTAAAAAAAATATTTTATAAATATATAAATAAAAATTAATAATTTAATTAAAAGAACATATTTTGAATCAAAAACTCATTTATACATCATACAATTAAATTTAATTAAAAATAACAATGAAAATATATAATAAAATAATTAATTATACTTATAAAAGAAGTAATATTATACTACATAACATTTAGCATTACATATAAATCTATACTCATAAAAAATGTATATTATTAGTAATTTTTCTTAAAGGTGTAAAGGTACCTCTAAGAAATAGAAGATTTGAGAAGATTATATTGCCACTAACTCCAATGCAAACATTATTAATTGTTTCTATGAGTGCAACAAAATTGCTTCTCCATAAGAATATGTAGGTGACATATATCTAAAGCCACTCAGAGATGTTAGAAAGGGGCATACAAAACTCTGAAGAGGTGATGAGCAGAATTAGGTTGCTATTAGGATTGAAGAAGTCATTTTCAATATTCATAATTCATAAAGACCTAGTTGTCAGTTCCTTCAGTACAGTCCAGTGTCAGAGAAATAGGAATGGGAATAACAATAAAGGACATGGAACTGCAGTAGAGTGATGCTCTTCCATATGTGGAAAGAGAGACACACTTGGAGGAAAAGCAATCTAATTTCATATCATGTTCTAGTTAAGTTCATTTCTGTGCTAGTTTTGAACTTGTAAGTTTTGTAAATATGGGAACCATGATAATATAAAAGTCATTTAAAAAAAATTAAGCTAAATGGGTAACATCTCACAAGTGGTGAGTGCAATTACATATTTTTTTTAATACGATTTATCCTTTAAAGTAGACAATCTCAAGCACACCATCTGTAATCTTGGGCTTGGTCATGCCAATAAAACTATCAATCCATGAATTCTTCAAATCATTGTCCAAGTCCCAATAATTTTCAATTTTGTTGTAAAATAAACACCTATGGCATTGATTTTGGCTAAAGCTTTGATAAATTACAAACACATCCACTCCATCATATTGATTAAAATAAGGTGGCACAAAATTGACATTACTCCATGATCAATCTACCAGAATTAAATATTTCTTTAAACTCTAACTTAAGCTCCATCACATCTTTTTGTAATTCTAGTTGAAGCTCCATCACATCTTTGGGTCATTCGTCATTGTTGCTAAATCTTTCTAGTACCTCTTTTACAATATCATAATATAATATAATCATAATAAATTAGAGTTTTGAATTTTATTTTTTCAATGAGATTTATAGAACTTTAAAGGACAATACATTTCATAGATAATTCATCAAATTTTGGGATGAGATTTATAAAACTTTAAAAGACAATACATTTCTTAGATAATTCAATGATGGTTGTAGTGTCACGTATCAATTTTTATTTGGAGGAGGAAAATATAAAAATGTTGTTAGTCAAATTCAATGATGGCTGTAGTGACACGTATCACTTCTTATTTGGAGGAGGAATATATGCACTTTATCAATTTTTATTTGGAGGGATGACGAAGAAAAATATACAGACTTTATTTGGTCAAATATGCCCAACCAAACCCATCATAAGAACACCTTTAGTATAACTAAACTAAACAGTAAATAATAATATATAATTTAAAAAATAAATATATAAAAGAAATAGATCCCAAATTGAAAGTTTAATAAATTTATATGTATAGAAAAAATATAAAATTAACTAAATATTATAATGGTAAAAATTAATCAAAAGATAAATATAAAAGATAATTAAATCTCAAATTAATAGTGAGTTAGGTTGGAAGCAATATGCATTAAATAATCTTATATAAGTTAACATAATATTACATTTATTTATTAGTTTTACTCAATTTTTTTTAAGTAAATGACAAATAACATTTTAATTATTCAAAAAAAAATATTTCACATATAAAAGAAAGAGTTATAAATATTGAAATCTATTATTTTTTCAAAGTAATATATGGGGAATAGTGTGACTTTTTTTCTTTTTCTTGTTTAAGAATTTTTTAGTTTTTTTAATTTGAGCTCAACAAAATTATAATTTTGTAATTTTAAATTATTCAATTTATATAGTTTATATTTTTAAGTAATTTTTACATTAAAAATATAATTTAAATAATTAAAAATTATATTTTTATTAAAACAAATTAAAATAATTATTTAATATATTAAATTTATTGTTTTTCATTATTTAAATTTTATTTTTATTAAATATATAGTTATATTGATTATATGCCGGTGAAAGAAATAAAACTTTCATTTCCCACCTCTTTTCTTCCAAACTTTTGACCAAATTAACTGGAAACAAAAATAACCTCCTTTTTAAAACCCAACTTGAAAGGATTATAAAACGTTCCTTATATTTCTTTTCACAGCAGTGACATCTCCATGAATTTCTACACACATGTTTCAATGTGAACACAAAAGATTTTATTTGGTTTTGAAAATATCGGCCCACCCACTGCCATTGTGGTTTGGTCGGAGACGCAAATTTATTTTCTTATTTTTATAACCACCGCACTTTTTCTCTTCTAGGAGATGAGATCAGCGTCTCGTTCTGTTGCTTACGTTCTTAAATAAAATGTGATGCTACTATTACAATTCCGAATTCGTGTATTCACACATTAATTCTAGAATACATTCAATGAGATTCACGTGATCAAAACTGTACTGGAATTGAGATGCACATGGGAATTGACTTTGAGGTCTTCCTTAATTAATAAACTATGGCTTCTTCATTCTGCGCAGACATCCCGTGCCATGCTATCACTTTTCAAATATTATTATTCAGAACTATGGATTCAACGACATGTACTTATTGCATGTGGAACATTAGCTGCTTCACTTTTAATTGGACCCAACAGTTTGGGTTCCAGAAAAATTTCACACCCAAAGTTTATATATTAATAAAATGAGAGTACAATTTTTGACAGAATTCAAATAAATTTGGAAAAACAACCTATGAAATTCTCTGTTTTTTAACCTAATTTTTTTTTCTGAGTACCACAACTAAGAGCACGATTATCATAGATGTGATACTTTCTTCCACTGATGTTTACTTGTCCCATGAGATAGACAGACCGTGACGTATGTGGAGCACAGAGATTTTGTTAGGCCACGTTATTATTTATATTCTTCAGTTGAATTATTGGCCTAGACTTTAACGATTTTCAAAGACTTAGTTGTACATTAGTATTTCTCTTCTTGGTTGAAGGAGATGAGATTTTAACACTTTACACATTGGTTTTGATTATTATTTTTTTGAACTTGTTGGGGGACATAAAGTCCTCCGAATTTCCCTTTCAGTGGAATAGTTTGCCCAAGGGTTAAACTTTTACACATTGGTTGTGCACAGAAAGTCGGAATTGGCTTAGGCAAGGTTGAAGTGTATATCTCGATGAGATATATATATTATATATATCCGGATGAGAGGGAAGAAATTATGTAGGATGTTTATCTCTGGCATTGAAGATTGTTGCTAATCCGTTAACCATTGTATCAGAAGTTGGGTAACAAGCATAGTAGGTCAGATCAATTCTGGACATTGAATTGCAATGGAGTGGCCTGAACCAATACAGAGTGTTCAGTTTCTTGCAGAGAGTGGCATCAAATGCTTGCCATCCAGATACATCAGGCCCCATGGCGAGAAGCCCATAGAGCACAAGTTGGTGGAAGAGAAGGTACCGCTCATAGACCTGTCCGGTCTCTATGACGAACGCCGGCAGAAGACCATGGGAGAAATTTCAGATGCATGCAGAGAGTGGGGATCCTTCCAAGTCATCAACCATGGAGTTTCTCCAGAGCTTCTCATGGCCGGACGTGAGGTGTCGAGAGAGTTCTTTTCTCTTCCATTGGAAGAGAAGCAGAAGCACGCTAATGATCCTTGTAGTTACGTTGGATATGGGAGCCGAATTGGTGTGGAGAAAGGCGCGAAGCTCGACTGGGGGGATTACTATTTTCACCACTTTTTGCCTCTTTCTATACGAGAGGAGCATAGATGGCCATCCAAACCAGAAGAATATAGGTGACGAAAGGAATAATCAGAATGCCCTTTTCTATTCAATGTTCAAGTTTGATGCTTTTATTTGTACTTTATTGTTGGTTTTTCATCTCTTAACCAGAACTATGTAGTAAGACCATGATTGCATTGGTGTCTTTTTCATTTTGTTGGCTGAATATCATTTTATTTTGGAGATGAAAAATCACAATCCTCGCCAAAAAAAATTATGTAATTTTTTATATTTAATGTAAAAGCAAAATGATGAGGTAGGATCTAAAATATTTTGAATTTTAAATATTTTGAAAATCTGACTAATAAAAACAAAGTCAATTGGTTAACTTTATTTATATCAATTTTTCAAAATATTTCAAAATTTATCATCAAATCATTATCATATAATTAAGTCAAAATTTTATATGACAAAATTGTCAATTTACAATATAAAAATCATTTCAGGAGATACTATATTTGGTTGCAAATAGGCCTAGAGTATGCTCTAAAACTGCTTTTACTTGATTAAGAGATGTTTTCCTTAGAAGTAAGGAAAAAGATTCTGCCCAAGACCTAGAGGTATTTGGCAGGAGTGAAACCCTGCCCCTTTACTGACCACTAGCGGGTGTGGTGGTTTTCCTTGAATAACATGACGAGTTTTTTTGCATTTGTGGATAACATCAATAGATAGTTGTGCTTACTGCTAGATTGACAACTGAATTATAATAGTTTTCCCACCGTCTAAATATATATGTAATTAGTTTTCCCCAAATGTGTATATATATATATATATATATATATATATTTGCAAATCAAATTAGGTAGTGAATCAATTTAAAAATAATCGTGACCAGCCCATCTTTCTTCCTGCCATGGAACGAGAAGTAAAAACCAATTCCCAGTCCATTTAGAATACTGTTTGTTTCTTCACGCAGAGTTTCTTATGTTTTTTGTAGCCCACCATTGTTGTGTTAAAATTTCATTATTGGGATATATGTTGACATTACAGGACTAGAATGAAAGAGTACTGCGAAGGAACGCTGGAGCTCTGTGGAAGCCTGCTGTCTGTGTGTTCTGAGAACCTGGGGCTGCCTCCAAACCATCTAAACAAAGCTTTTGGACGTGAGGAGGGCATTGGAGTTTGCGTTAGACTCAACTATTATCCAGTGTGCCCACAGCCGGAATTGACCTATGGGCTGTCCCCACATACTGATCCTGGAGGAATAACCATTCTACTACAGGATGATGTGGTCGGCCTTCAAGTTCACAAAGGTGACTATTGGGTACCTGTGCATCCTGTTGCCAACGCCTTGACCATAATTCTGGGCGACCAAATGGAGGTCAGTTCTTCCCTAAGAAATTTTGTAGACCTGTTATTACCGGTTGACGGTGTTGAACAATGTGATTCTAAGGGTTCTTTTTAATTTTTCGTGCAGATATTGACAAACGGAATTTACAAGAGCGTGGAGCACAGTTGCATTGCTAACCAGAAGAAGGAGCGAATGTCCATCGTGGTTTTCTGTAACCCTAATGGAGAAAACGATGTCGGCCCCATAAAAGAGCTGACTGATGAGTCAAACCCTGCAAGATACAGACACATGACCTTCAATGAATACAGGACGTTGATTCGAAGGAGTGGGACTAAAGGGAATAGCTACGTGAAATCTCTTGTAAATTTTGGATAGAATAGTAATATATTATATGATACTATTTTTTGTACGGTGTTGTTTGATAGGAAGGCAAACAACACGTGCTGATTATTGCTATTCAAAGGCACTAGGATTACGAGTACTCCAAACATATCATTTTTATTTTATTTATTTATAATTTTAATATAGTTTTGTTTAAACTTGAATTGTAGATGTTAAAGTTGAAATTACAAATTTATAGACCAAAAAATTAATGTATTTTCAAAAAAAAATTAACATGCAATGTGAATTTGTTCACTAATTTCAATCATAAATATAATTGTGTAACTTTCCCAAAAGAAAATATTTCATGTAAACTAAATCTCTTCACTAATTTCGATCAATTTTTGGAGATAGTTATTGTTTTCAGAAAACATTTTTTTTTGCAAATTTTTAAGGATTCTTGAAAATTATCCCGTGAATCTGTTCACTAATTTAGATCAATTTTTGGAGATAGTTATTGCTTTTATAAACCAATTTTTCCAAATTTCTAAGGATTCCTGGTTGATCGTTACAAGTTTCCATAATATTTAAGGATTCCTCATATGTAGTAGACACATGTAACTTATATTCAGATAATCAATAATTGCTTTTAATGATTTTTGGTTAATCATTACTAGTTTCTTCATATGGAATAGACATCTAATTTATATTCAAATAATCATTACAAGTTTTGATAATATACTAGCCTAGATCCATCTTAACTCCAGATCTATCAAGAGTCGAGAGGGATTAAATCTCTAGAGGTGCAAATCTCTTTTTTTAGTGCAAAACTTGAGGAAAGGCTTGCACCTCGAGAGATTTGATCTCTCTCAACTCTTGATAGATCCGGAGTTAAGATGGATCTAGGCTGGTTTCGGTTGTGTGCTGCCAAGGAAAATCTAACGAAGATATGATTAATTTTATCAATAATATGTAAATATATCAAATATTAATATAATCATTTTAAATATGCTAAATATTTCTGAGATTAACTTGGTCATTTTAATTTTAAATTTTCTTAGTTACCTCATTTAGTTGAGATGATAAATATTGTTAATAACTATAATGATGAAAAATGATGAAATATCTTTTTTGAATGAAAAGTGACAATAATAGTGTTGAAATATAGAAAATGTGAATAATAAGAATGTACTCATGTTACAAATAGTCTTCATTGTGATCAATCTCAAACTATTTTCTTCTACTATTCTTATTGCAATCCTTGTTAGTTTTGTTATCCTTTCATATAGATTATATGAAAAAGAAAATTTAAATGGTAAACCATTTAAATATTTAGCTTGAGTTGTTGTAGTAAACATGATACCTTGTCTCTCTTACTCTCCAATATTAATAGGTTAAATTACTATAACACAAAAATCAATGTACATTGTCAATAAATTTTTGTGCTTATACTAAAATCAATGCATATTGTTAATCCAATCACTTTAAAATTAATGTACCATCATATATCCAATTAAATCAAATCATAAATCAACATATACATTGAAATCAATGCATTTAATGCAACCAATCAAATAAGATTAGAAAATAACTTCTACATTGAAATCAATGCAACCTAATGCAAGCAATCAAATAAGATTAGAAACCAACATTTACACTGAAATCAATGAATTTACTCAAAGCAATCAAATAGGATTAGAAATTGCCATCTACACTAAAATCAATGCATTTAGTGTAAACAATCAAATAGGATTAAAAATAATCTACATTGAAATCAATGCATCTAGTGCAAGCAATCAAATATAATTATAAATTGACGTCTAAATTGAAATCAACACATCTAGTGCAAGCAATCAAATAGAATTAGAAATCACCACCTACACTGAAATTAATGCATCTAGTTCAAGTAATCAAATATCATTAGAAATAAATATCTACACTAAAATCGATGCATCTAGTGCAAACAATCAAATAGGATTATAAATCACTATCTCCACTTAAATCAATCCATCTAGTGCAAGAAATATTTTTCCCTCTCTCCACCCTCCATCCATATCTATATTCCCCTCCATCTCTTGTTTTTTGTCTCTCTATCTCACCCCCCTAAACACACACACACTCGCACTCCATATATATCATTCTCTTTTTCAATCACCCCCTGTCCCCATCTCTCTCTTCTTCCCTCTCTTCACCTTCCATCTATATCTCTATCTTCCCCTTCTCTCCCTCTCCGCCGCTAATATCTCTCTTTCCTCCTTTTGTCCTTTCTCTCTCTCTCTCCATCTTCCTTATCACTCACTCTCTCTCTATAGAAACCAACATCTACACTCAAATCAATGCATTTACTCAAAGAAATCAAATAGGATTAGAAATCGCCATCTACACTGAAATCAACGCATTTAGTGCAAACTATCAAATAGGATTAGAAAGCATATACATTGAAATCAATTCATCTAGTGCAAGTAATAAAATATAATTATAAATCATCATCTAAATTGGAATGAACACATTCATTGCAAGCAATAAAAGCGTATTAGAAATCACCACCTACACTGAAATCAATGCATCTAGTGCAACTAATCAAATATATTTCAAAATAAATCTCTACACTAAAATCGATGCATCTAGTGAAAATAATCAAATAGGATTAGAAATCACCATCTCCACTTATATCAATCCATCTAGTGTGAGAAATATTCCTCCCTCTCTCCACACTCCATCGATATCTATATCCCCCTCCATCTATTATTTTTTGTCTCTCTATCTCACCCCCCTAAACACACGCGCTCTTGCACTCCATATATATCAATCTCTTTGTCAATCAACCCCTCTCCCCATCTCTCTCTTCTTCTCTCTCTTCACCTTCCATCTATATCTCTATCTTCCCCTTCTCTCCCTCTCTCTCCATCTTCCTTATCACTCACTCTCTCTCTCTCTAGAAACCAACATCTACACTGAAATCAATGCATTTACTCAAAGAAATCAAATAGGATTAGAAATCGCCATCTACACTGAAATCAATGCATTTAGTGAAAACAATCAAATAGGATCAGAGATCATCTACATTGAAATTAATTCATCTAGCGAAAGTAATTAAATATAATTATAAATCGACATCTATATTGAAAATCAACAAATTCAGTGCAAGAAATCAAATTGTATTATAAATCACCACTTACACTGAAATCAATGCATCTAGTGCAAGTAATCAAATATCATTAGAAATAAATATCTACACAAAAATCGATGCATATAGTGCAAATAATCAAATAGGATTATAAATCAGCATCTCCACTTATATAAATCCATATAGTGTGAGAAATATTCTTCCCTCTCTCCACCCTCCATCTATATCTATATCCCCCTCCATCTCTTCTTTTTTGTCTTTCTATCTCACCCCATTAAAATGCACTCTCTCACACTCCATATATATGAATCTCTTTGTCAATACCCTCCTCTCCTTATCTCTCTCTTCTTCCCTCTCTTCACCTTCCATCTATATCTCTATCTGCCCCTTCTCTCCCTCTCCCCCACTAATATCTCTCTTTTCTCCTTTTGTCCTCTCTCCCTCTCTCTCCATATTCCTTATCACTCACTCTCTCTCTCTCTCTCTCTCCACCTTTCTCTCTCTATGTCTTTCTTCTTACCTCCCTCTCCCTCCCCCTCCAAGTCCATCTCTCTTTCCCTGCCTCTCTCCACTCTCTCACATCCTCTCTCTTCCTTCCTCTCTTTCCCTTTCTATCCCATCTCTCTCTTCCTCTCTCTCTCTCTTCACCCAACAACTATGTTACTATATCGCTCCCTTCCTCCTTATATCTCCTTCTCCCCCCCTTATCTCCATATCTCCTTATTTGTCTCTTTATCTCAGCCCCAAACATACACACTCTCTCTATGTCTCTCCCTTCTCACTCCTTCTCTCTCTCCACTTCTCATTGTCTATATTTCTTATTTCCTACATCCCTCCCCCTCCAACTCCATCTCTCTATCGATCCCTCTCTCCTCCTCTCTCTCAAGTCCTCTCTCTCTCTCTCTCCTAACTCCCTCTCTCTTCCCTGATGTCTCTCTCTCTCTCTCTCTCTCTCTCTCTCTCTCTCTCTCTCTCTTCAATCCAATAATCTCTCTTCCCCCATCACTCTCCTCCTCTCTCTCATCCTTCCTCTCCTACCTTCCTCTCTCTATTCCCTCCAATCCTCTCTATCCCCCCATCTCGTCTCTCTCTCCCACACTCTCTTTCTCTATAATCCTCTCTCTTCCCCCCATCTCCCTTTCTTCCTCTCTCTTTCCGCCCCTCTCTCCTTCTCTCTTCTTCTCTCCCCCCTTCTTTCCATACATCTTATTTTGTCTCCTTATCTCACCCCCTAAAAATACACACTCTCTCTCCATCTCTCCCTTATCACTCTCTCTCTCTCTCTCTCTCTTTCTTCTTAGTTATGTAAACTAATGAACATAAATATTCGTAAATATAAAGCATATTATGGAGTAAATATGAAAAAAGGTTTTATTTACTTACCATACCTCTAGTTTATTTACATTTTTATTTATTTACCATACCTATTTTATTTACTATGGTATTTGGCCCAAAGGCTTGTTATATAATTAAATTTTTATTTATAATCCTATTTGATATATTGTTATTTATTTACCTTACCTTTTTATACATCTTTTATATTTATTTATTTACCATACCTCTTTATACCTATTTTATATTTATTTATTTATCGTAGCTCTTTATACCTATTTTATATTTATTTATTGACCATACTTATTTTATAAATATGGTATTTGGCCCATGGTATCATTATTAATTTGTCCCATGGTATTCGTCCCATAGGCTTCATCTAAATAAAACCTCTTTTTAAAGTTTTTTTAAATATAGAAAGGTTTATGGAGTAAATATAAAAAGAATTTTTATTTATATATCATACATCTCGTTTATATATAATTTTTTTTATTTACCATAGCTCTGGAGTACCTATAAAAATAGGTTTTATTTATTTGCCATTTCATTTTACAAATATTTAATTAAAAGAAATATTAAAATATTTTGGATTTTGATTGTTTGTGTTGAATTAACTCTTTTCCTTTGATTTAGGAAATGGTATTGACTTTAGTAAAGAGTAAAGATGTATAAAATTTTACTTAATTTGGAAATTCATTGTGGTAAATTTTTTTGTTAAAGGTAAATTTATGATCCATTCAAATTCATGTATATAATTTACTATCCATTCAAATTATATAAATAATACATAGTTGTATTTTAATAGTTAATATCAACCCATTAATAAATAAAAAAAGTTATATATAATCTAAATATTCAAGTTATGTAAAATTCAAGATTAGGTTAATGCTTTGGCCGACATTAGAAAAAGAGAAAAAATTTATTTTTTGAGAACGTGATATACCCGACATCGGATCATACTGGGTTGTAGATTGTGCCTCTCGGCACAATAAATATTTCTCAATAATTTTTTTTAATGATTTTTGGTTAGTTATCAAGAGTTTCTTCATATAGAGTAGCCACATGTAACTTATATTCAAATAATCCATAATTGTTTTTAAGAATTTCTGGTTAATCATTACAAATTTTCATAATATTTAAGGATTGTAACTTATATTGAGATAATCAATAGACATTTTGTAAATTGATTTATGATGATTGTATTATTCTTTCTAATATAGAAAGAGAAAGATAAACATCGAAGTATATTCTTATTGGAATTACATATTATTTTAGAAATGCTATTGTGATGCCCTTAAGAGAAACATAAAACTTTCTAATATAAAAAGAAAATGAGAAACATCAAAGTATATTCTTATTGGAATTATATATTATTTTAGAATTGTTATTGTGATGTCCTTAACAGAAACATCAAACTTTCAAATATAAAAAGAGAAACGGAAACATCAAGGTATATTTTTATTAGAATTATATATTATTTTAGAAATGTTATTGTGATGCCATTTAAATGTGTCCAATTTAATTTTTTTTATATAATTGATTGTTTGTTAATGGTTTTCATATAAAAAGATAAATATCTAAGTATATTTGTTTTCATGTTTACCGGAAATAGGTATATTTAAAATCAAATGTTATCTATAACACTTTAATTTTAATGAAGGTTTGTTTTAATAAAAATTCAGTTTTTTTTTTTTTTTTAATTATAAGCTTAAATATTAATTTTTGGGAGAAGTTTAGGGTGGAAATCAATTGTTATGTTCAAAAAAATTATTGAACAGTTGTTTTTATTAAAAAAAAAAAGTCAATTTGTGTTGTGAATTTAGTAGGCTTGTATTTTGTTTAATATTTAATAGGTTTGTGCTTTGTTTAATATTTATTAAGTAATAGGTTGAAAAATTAATTTTATGAGAAATAATTTAAAGCTGAAATTAGTTGAAAAGATAAAAAATTGTCCATAAAAGTTCAGGTTTAATCCAGCTTTACACAATCTCAAGCATCTTAGGATTCGACAAATAAATTTTCAATATTAATTCCAAAATAAAATAAAAAAACTAATTAGTGATAACCTTGTTTAGAACGCTAGGTAGGAGATCACTTTGCAGAAAAAGTTTATCTTGCCTACTAAATCATAACAGGTAACTTGCACGTTTAGGTGTCCGAAAATATTTGAACTGACAAACCGCTAGGTACTAATGATGAGGAGATCATTTTGCAGAAAAAGTTTATCTTGCCTGCTAAATTATGACAGCTAACTTGCACGTTTAGGTGTCCGAAAATATTTAAACTCACCAACGTGAGTCCACTAACAATAACAAGTATGGTAGGTGAAATGAAAATATAATTGAAATAGTATGAACAACCAATGATCTGTACGGGATCGGTACAGGTTCAAATATGTATTAAGTCATTTTTAACGTATATGTGAGTGTCGTCTCCAATTTTTATTGCAAGTTTTAGTTATGCGATGGTACGGCCATCAATTTTGATTTTGTGAGTGACCATCGAAATCCTTCAGTCAACCTAAATTTAAACACGCGCAACAAAAATCACCATCAGAGAGGAAATGTTGCAAACCAGAACCAAAATGATGATTTGACCGTTTCTATAATGGAAGAGAATGGTAAAGTAAATAATTAGAAATAAATTTGTACGCGGGAACCCTTGGTAAAATATTTATAACAATCAAAATTGTACGCCGAGGTGCAAATCATTGTTACGAAATTCGCCCGAATCGGTTAAATAAGTACGGAAATTCGTGACTTCGATTCGAATATCGAATAATTTGTTAAAAATTCGATCCGTTTCATAGTGATGCATGGGTATCACGGTAGCTTGGTATGGATAATCGAAATTCATGGTTTACCGTTTATTAATAGAAATGGAAACTAATTGGAAACGAATTGTAGCACATGAAATGGAAATCAATTTTGAATTTAGAAATTTTTTAATTTGGTTGTTGTTTTCAATAATTTAAATAGCCAAAAAAAACTTAGAAAACCAAGAAAGAAAATCTTGAATTTGAAATTTTGAAGTTTTTTTTATATAAATTGTTTAGAAATTTTTTAATTTGATTATTTTCTTAATAATTTAAAAAGCTTTGAGAATTAGGAAAGAAAATGTTTTGAATATTTAATTTTTATATACATATTAATTACAAAAGTATAAAATTTGAAATTAACCAAGAATGTAGTTTTACTTTTAAATATTTTAAAAGTATTTATAGATATTAAATGAAAAATTAGATAAGATATGTAGTTTTGAGTTTTGAATATTTATGTTTTAAATACATTTCGATTATAAAAAGATTTTATGATCTATTTAGTTTAGAGTTTTGAAAAGAATAGAGATATTGAAGATAACATATAAGCGTGGTTGTCATTTTGGTTAGTATATTGTAGTTTTAAAATTGTTTATATTGATTAAAATTACTAAAATTTATTTAAATTTCAAAATAAATAGGAAGAAAATAAAGAGTAACATATATATATATATATATATATATATATATATATGTTTAAGATGTATATTGCCAAATTTTTGTTCTAATTGAAATTTGTTAATTCTAATTTTTATCTAATTTGTCCAAATTCGAATTCTAACTTGGTAATTATGAATTGCAAATTAACTGCTTCAACACCTCTGTAATTGCATGATGTATGTGTTGAATGATGTATGATACTAATGATCATGTTTGAACTTCTCAAACATTTTAAGGCTACTTGCTTTTTCTTTCTAAATTTTTAGATGGAAGAATATTAAATTGCAGTTATCAATTATACAAGTAGCTCAAAGTACATTCAAAAACATAAAAAAGGTTAAATTTACTTTAAGTTAATTTCGAAGAAATCTTTTGTTTTATAGTTTTGTAGATGTCGAGGAATGATAAATCACAAATTGAACATCTCCTTATCATGAAGAGAGAGAGATTCAATTAAGAGGAGGGATTGATATTCAATTCCGTGAATCTTTATTAGTGTGGCTCTCTAAGGCATGGACTATTAGGAATGGATTTTTGCAGTGACATTACTCCCGTCTCAAATTAATTTATAGCTTTTTTTAGTTTCATTTGATACAAGAGTGTGGTTTTTACGTTCCATTTCATATAACAATGTATCAAATTTGTGCAAATTCGTGTTATGATTTTCCTCATCAATAAAATTTGGCCTCTTCCCGAGGAGGCCCTTCATATTCTTCATATAAATTCCTAGTTAGAGCATGTAAATCCACATTTTTCAGTTAGCGGCATTACTTCATTAGCATTAAATAATATATGTTTGGTTTCGAAATATATATTTTCACCTGCCACACCACATGGCTTGTCGCTATCTGCATTTTGAAAACCCATCACTACCTGTCTACTACGTGTCTCCACTTCACATTTTCTTTACTACCAAAGCTTATATCACAACCTGCCAACTACGTGCCTCCACTTCACATTTTCTTTACTACCAAAGCTTATATCACAACCTGCCAACCTGCCAGGAGGCTAGCTTCATTCGATTTCATAGACAAATATTTTCTCGGACGCTAGATGCTTATGCTTCTCATGGCAAGATGCTCGAGTGCCATGATGTTAGAGCTACGCTATAGATACTTTACACAACCTTTAGCTACAATGTATATACATCACCTAAAATTTATGTTTTTCCTACAATTAGATGTTGCAGTCACAAACATTTCAGATTTCTGGTCCAAACGCCAACCTTTCTTTTTTCCCTCAAAAGCTTCCAGAAGGTTTTTCTTTTGAAAATTCTTCTACAATTGATAACGTTTTGGGCTCGACCAGAAAAACGTACAACCCAACTCCTTTTTCATATTTGGATCAGATTTAGAACCCTACCGCCTTGCTTCTTGGACCAGCCTGGCGATATTCCTTTTGCCAACATGCAACAATTGCATCAAACATACTAGTAAGCATAACTATTACCATAACTAATGAAGCATTTAATTCATATGACTGATTATTATGTTAGATCGATATCAATTCCAAGCAGCACTAGTACTACAAAGAGCATATATAATGGAACATGTTTAACATAAATATCCTTAATTATCATGTTTCTCTTCTAAGGTCGCCACCAATAGATACAACACCATATTCGTACAAAAAAAACTAGCATCTCACCTCCTAACTCTGTTGTGGTCTTCCTCAGAATTGACGCAATGAATTGTGGCAAAGAAAATAAGCTACCCAAAATTTCCTGATCGAGCCAGGGTACGTTGTTATTGTCAGAGCTCGATCGACAGGTCTGGTAACTTAACTCACAAGGCTTGTGTGGTCACCAACTCCCTTTTCGAATTGAAAGTTGGTTCCCACTCCTTCACTGCCAAATATTTGTTGCTCCAGAACCAGTGCCTCGATCTAACAGATTCAATGTCCCTTTGTTTCTTTATTACAAAAGTTATCCAACCTATGGCTAAAATGTGGAACCATGGAACATACCCTTTCATCGAAGACCAGTTTTATTCCACCGATTTTCTCAAAGTAACTTCTGAAATACATCTTCCATTCAATTTTTCGAGTAGTGCCTTGTCTTGGTAGTGTGTTATTTCCTCCAAAATAAATCGTTCCCTATTATTAGTTTCAATCTATACTCCCTTTGCTTTACTTCCGGAGACCTGTACTTCTCTTAAATCTGGAGGATCTCCTGTTATCTGGTCTCTCTCATCTGGCTATAAGTGGTTTTCAGCCCCATCCAGTCTCTCTCTCTACAATGAAAGAATTGGTCATTTGGGTCTTGCTTGCTACACTGGGTCGTAATGGACTCACTTCCCTGGTTCTGGTTTTGGATGTGGATGGGCGGGTTACACGTGATGTGATGTTGGGCGGGCATCTAAAAACATAGTGACCATAGAATTGTCAGAGAAAGCACGTGGGCCACATGTAGGGCTCTCATGCTAACTCTACACCATCTATATTTTGATTAGACTATATCCAATGTTTATTTTATATTTTCAATTATTATTATATCTGGCAAATAACATTATTCTATATAGTGAGGACTGCGATCTGTCATCTCACATGTTAACCACTTTTCCTATCCCATACTTGTGTTCGGGTTGCGCAAGCGAGAACCTGAGGCACTATATTGGGACATTGAAGAATATAGGGCGTAGGGGGTGGGAAAAAAAATTCTTGCGATTTTTTATTTTTTTCATTGCAATTACAAGTGAATTAAAAATGGATTAATCAACTTTAAGGGTTCACTCCTAATAGAAAATTGATTTGGAAAATTATCTATATCACTTCTATTAATAATATAAGGGAAATTTTGATTGATTCAACACCCATGATCGAAATCCATAAGCAAAAGCTGAAAGCATATTTAAACCTTGAGTTTCATTATATCGATGACTCATGTGCACTCAAAATATAGATATTCGTGCCGATTTCTTGTGTTTTATTTGATTTAGGTTTATGTTGGATTTAATCCTAACACTAATTTTGATGTTAATTTCATGCAAATTTGTTTTCCATTGTCTGACAATAAAGGAACCATGCTTAGGCTTTTAAGTGTGTTGGAATTCAGGTGACTTCTTCCTGTGGCAATAGCTTGGATTATGTTCATAAAGTGGAATCATGTCAGTTTTCTTTAAAAAAAATATTGAAGCTAGTGATTACATGGCTTGTTTCTGGATACTTCCTACTCAACATCCCATAACTTCTTTTGTTGAACTAAAATGGAAGACTGGGGTTTTTGTTAAGGATTGGACTCAAATTTCCAAGAGAGACAAATTTGATGTACATACTAAACTCATTCTTCCCCTTTTCGTAATGTATTAGGTTCTAGGCCATTTTAGTTCCGTGTAGCTCCAGAATATTGGTTTTAACTTGGAAACATTTCATACAAATCAGTCATGAATATAACATCTTAATTGGTTTCCTTATGTCACAGACCATTCTTTAACACGTCCCATATAGATTTAAAATTAGTTGACATTTACCAAATGATATGGAGAGGGTTCGTCTTCTCTTCAGGGCATGCAAAGAAGTACTGAAATTTTACCACTCACTCCCATATAGATTTAAAATCAGTTGACATTTACCAAATGATATGAAGAGGGTTCGTCTTCTCTTCAGGGCATGCAAAGAAGTACTGAAATTTTACCACTCACTCTGTTCCTTTCATGGGAAGGTGATTTGATTTCAAGGTTGAAGGTCACTATGAAAAAAACTGTAAGCCAATAGACCTCAATGATAAAAAAGTATAAGGGTACAATACAGAACTTCCAAGCCTTGTTAAGAATGTGGGTGCCTAATATTGAAGTTTGTTGAAAATATTATATTATAACCTATCTAAAATATTAGCATAGCTTTTGCTCCACGCCCCTAGGACATGGCTTAAATCTAGAGTATGAAAAAAACCTTTTTTTTGTTGATACATTGGCTAAAGATTCCAATGGTCAAAGGTGAAAAGGAAACCAACAATGACTTATCTTTAGATATATCTGTTTTGACTATTCTTGTCACTTTTGCAGCTAATACAATGGTTATTATATTTCGCAGATTGATCAGCTATTATATTAGGCAGATTGATATAATCTTTATGGTTTGCACGTAGAATTAGTTTATCAACAATGTACTTTCACTTAATTTTATCACCATTGAAATTCCTTTATGATATTGTGTGAAATTTGATACAAGATTTTTAACAATTTTATGAATACCAAAAGATTGTTACATCTAATCTTAAAAATGAAATAGTGTGGATATCAATTATCATCTAATTAACCATAGGTGGCATTTAATTCATATAAATATAATAAAACATTGTTTAATTTATATGACTAGCTAATTAGGATCGCATGTGGAATATTCTATATTTAAGTGTCATGTACGATAGATACATCAATAGGAGATATAAGTGCAAAAAAAGTCAAATACTAATTTATATTATATAACAAAGTGCACTTTTATAAATTAAGAGATAAAATATCACTTTGAAAACTCTATTCAAATTCTATATTATTAATCAAAGATACTACACACATATTTATACATGAAATAGTCTCAAGATAGGAAATCTATCTTGGACTTACAATAATGTGGTTGAGAGATTCTCTCAACCACACACTAAACTAGGAAAAAATATAGTTCTAGCTACTTCCTCTTATGTAGGAACAGACTCCTCAAATAGAGAATTACAACCATAGACAAGTAGGAATTAGATATTCCAACTTTAAAAATATATTTTCCTTGGTTGAAGGAACATTCAAAGTGTATTTTGACAAAATTCCTTAAAGATATTGGGTTTAGGGTTTCTCATCCATTTATCCTTGAAGATATTTCATAACAATTTGCAGAAAAATACAGTTGACAACCCTTCTCAAACTCATCTTTGTCTCGAATGAAATTGTTTTACAATTACCATTTTAAAATTTTCTTTGTTCAATCATTATTTATAAGCTATTTTCCTTCGTGAGAATCGCTAAGAAAATTGTCATCCTCCCTCCTCCCCCTCTCCCCAAAAATAAAATATAGTTGCAATGAATTTATAGTAAAGTGTGCCCCTTGTATGACTAATTGAAACTAATTTTGCATCTTCTTTTCTGATCTTATAATAAAAAAAATTTAAGGTTTTCTTGGTATGCCAGCAAACTATTTACAGAGAGGAAGAGAAAAAATGCATAACTATATGGAAAGGGTCTAGACGAATCCATGTATGTCAATAATATCAAAAATCATATATTCAGGTAACTATGAGTTTACATGATTGAAACGTGTCGCATTAATGAGCTGAGTTTACATGAATGAAACGGGTCGCATTAATGAGCTTGATATTCTCTACTGTAGAGCTACAATTCAGACTCTTCAAGTTGAACCTTTATCCTTTAATGATTTTTTATTATTTAAAATAATTATGATAAGATCATTTTTATATTTACTTTTCAAGTACTACCAAAACACGTGATTATAGTGACTAGTCCATTATATGCAACTCCCGTGGATTTCATCTTCATATTTTAAGAGATTGTTATATTAATTGATTTAAAAATATTCCAAATTATTATTGTTGGTACTCGAAGGAGTGAAACAAAACATTCCACTTTCTTGTAAAACATGTTATGTTGAAAGAAACGTGTTTTCTTTTCTTTTGTGGGACTTGGTGGGTTCTCTTTTTAGCTAAATGTTATCCTATATCGCAAGTGCATTTCACTTTTTTGTGAAACATGTTATCCTATAGTGCTATATAGCAAGTTCATTTCACTTTCTTGTAAAACAGGTTATCCTATAGTGCATTTCACTTTCAGCAGCCAATGTTCCTAACATACCATTGGCACTAGATAAAATATTATTTTGTACCAAGACAAACTCTTCGTCATTTCGTATATCATTTATAATCTCCTGCCGTTAGGTGTTGATTATTTTGTTCCTGATAATTTTGACATCCTTAAAAGAATAGTTGAAGTTTTCATACATGTCATACATGAGCATGCCATGGCACCTCCTATTGCAAATTCAGGGAAAGTTACTTCTCAAATTTCCTAGGTAGGATTATTGACAATAAATAATGATCAAAGGTGGTGAAGATTGTGAATTCTAAATATGTACACAGGCCACTTGACTGTCCATTTGTTCAAATCATCTTCTTCGTTTCTGATTTGAATTGGTCAATCCCTTATTGTATCAGTTTGCTACTCCCACCTATTATCACTGGAACTTCTTTATTTTAATTATTATGCTTCTTTATTCAATACAAGATGCTTGGGTGTGTTTTACTTCTATATGCTTTATTAAAACTTGATTGATCCCAAGCATCACTTTGGCATGGAATTGTAGTACAAGATCCTCAATACCAAAGAAACTTGCATTTGAAGAGCATGCAACCATTCTTGTTTACTCTCGAGTCTTCCTCAGTCTCGTCTTAAACTTGTTCAGTCTCCTATCAAACAAGTTTCATAGTCTTTGGAATCCATACCTTGATTTTTATTTACTCATTGGCAGGGACTCGATGCTTCAAAACCTCCCTTGTTTCAAAATTGAAATGTTAGAGGAGAAGTGTATTTGTTTCAGAATTAAGGTGTTAGAGGGTAAGATGATTAAAGTGTAATTTATTTTAATGATATGGTGTGGGGTCGATATGGAAGATGATAAGGTTCTAATTATATTTGATTATACCCAGTGATCAAATTGATTGGAAAGTGCAAATGTGGTTGTACATTACTACACACAAAGTCTCTCAATATAGTTTCCTAACCACATTTGTCACCCACGAATTTAGTGCTAAGATTCTAAATGCATCTAATTATGGCCACTGATCAAATTGATTGGAAAGTGTTATTGTGGTTGTACATTACTACACACAAAGTATCTCAACATAGTTTCCTATCCACATTTATCGCCCACAAATTTAGTGGTTGGAATATTAATAGTGTTCTCCATGAAATTATGGGTTTTTCATAGAAATTAAATTAAAGGCAAAATTTACTTTTAATCATATATTGTGTGAAAAAACTACTTTAATTGTAATTTTTTTTATTTTTTTATTTAAAATTTTTGGAAACATATACAAACAATTTCTTTATGTGGTATTTTTTTATATTATTTGGAAATTATATTTTAAACATAAAAGAAATTACAACTCTCCACATTATTAAAATGTTTTATTTTTTTCTATATATACATATATATTTGATATTGAAATACTTCACTTTTGTGGATATTGAAATATTTTATTATAGTTAAAACTTAAATATATTTTTTTTCCATTCATATTTTTAAAAGTAGAAAATATATAAACAATGAAGAAATTATAAATCATCCTTAAATAGATAGATAGAAAGTAAAAATTATTGATTAATTGAAAAATAAATTATTTATTTTTATATAGTTTGTATATCACTATATGTCTTCATAAATTTGATGTAAAATTATTTTATTTGAGGTAGATATTGTAACATTTTATGTGTGAATTCACATTGAAATTATTATTTTTTAAATGCATGTGTTAAATATTTGATGAGTAGTGAAGAGATTACAACAATAGACTATAAATTAAAATGTCATTTTTTCAATTTTATATTAAGTACCAATTTACCAATATATAAGATTATTCTAAAATTATTTCATTTGATACAAATACTAAAATGTTTAATTTTATTAGCATTGAAATTGAAATATTTTATCTATGGTAAGCCTTTCTTTCTTTTTTGAATTTTCTTTTTTAACATTACATGTCAACTATATTAACATGAGAATAACTATACATTTCCCAAATAAAATCTCAACTATCTAAATATTATATATTATATCGTATAAATCCTATCTTATATGTTATCCACACATGTTATATATTATTTTTTTGGTCATGTAAATATGTAGTCATTTATCTTTTTTTCATGTGAAAACAAGCTTAAGCTTACTAGCTCATTTCCATTTTGGACTTTGACTAGCAATTGAGTGGCCTGAACCAATACAGAGTTTTCAGTGTCTTGAAGAGAGCGACATCAAATGCTTTCCACCCATATATGTCAAGCATGATGGCGAGAAACTCCTAAAACAAAAGTTGGTGGAAGAGAAGGTAACGGTTATATGCCTCTCTGATCTCTATAACGAATGCTAGAGGAAAACGATGGTATCAGATGCATGAACAGAGTGGGGATCCTTCCCAGTCATGAACCATGGATATTCTTGAGAGCTTCTCATGGTTGGCCGTTAAAAATAGCTAATAACGCTTGCGTGCATAGTTCTCTAAATTTAGAGTGTTAATTAACTATGTCAAGAGTGAGTGAGTATGAGTTTAGTCTTATTTTGGATAAATTCAAATTTATTTATAGTGTGTATGTTAAGTTATTTTAACTAAGTCACTAGTCAAAAGTTTAAATACACTTCAAGGTTCATTGTAATCTTATGTGATCAATAGAAGAATCACAACTCATGTTATTGTTTGTGTATGAAATTTTGTGTCTTTCCTTTTCTCCCTTTCCAACAAATTCATATCAGAGTTGAAGAAGGAATATGAGATCCATGAAGTCTGGAGAGCCAATAGGTAGAGGAAAAAATAAAGACCGATGATTTAAAAAAAAATCACATTATAGAATTGTCACATAGTTAAGGTGCAAACAAGGCAAGATAGAAGTATTAAAAGTGCTTACACGTTTGCAATTTAGAGTGATTCATCGGACCTCCACCCTATCAAAAGATATAATGAGTCCATGAAAAAATAAAAGTGGAAAGTCAAAGCCCGTGACCAAGTAAAATGTTCATTTTTTTTTTCGGTAGGCATATTTTTTGAAGGTCATGTAGCTATATAATATATGTGTATTTTTTTTATTGAAGTCCTTAAAAGTACATGACAACTTCTTTAAATGATTTTTTCAAAACGTAGTTTGAGTTTTATTGCATGAAATAAAAAGGATTTATTAAATGGTTTATCAATATTTATAAAAGGGCGTTATAAAAATATTTTTTTTATTTTTTTTTAATATTTTTTTTTTTATTATAGAGGATTATAAAAGTTTGAAAAGGGGTTTTATTATTTGAAGAGAAGTTTTCGTTTCAAGATGGTTTTATCAAATTTTTAGTCCCAGTTTCCACTATTTACAAGGAATAACTATGATATATGGGCCATTAAAGTGTAGACCACATTTAAGGTTGTTGATGTTTGGGTGTATGTGCATTTTGGGTCGTTGGAACCTAGGAATGAAGCAGAAGAATGAGTCCTCACTAATGCATAGAGGGAGAAATGGAGAAAAAGAAGAAAGAAATGCACAAGAATTGTAGCTTATCGAGCAAGGAGTGGACCAAGCAGTGTTCCAAAATATTATGACCAAGTTTTCAGCCAAGTCAGTGTGGGAAAAATTCACGAATACCTATAAAGGCATGACCAAAGTCAATACTATTAAGTTGCAGAAAACTAGGAAATATTTTGAAAGTCTACAGATAAAGGAAAGATAGGATATCGATTCATTCATGAATCATGCTATCACAATTATAAACTAGTTAAGGATTTATGGTGATGATACAAAGTATAAAAAAATGGTTGAAAAGGTCCCCAAATATTTTTTTACCATGTTTGATTTTGTAGTAGCAACCATTGAAGAAGCCAAGGATTTGACAACATTGACAATTAATGGATTGATGGGATCATTGTCATCCCATGAGGCGAGGATAAAAATAAATGAGGATTCCACCTTAGAAATCACTTTCAAAAGTCAGGTTTCTATTTCAAGAGACAAAGGTCGAGAAAGAGGTAGATCGAGAAGTGTAGGACAAGGTGGAAGACATGGTGGTTAGATAGGTGGCAGCGAATAGAATGAAAAAGAAAGTGGAAGCAACAATAGAATATTCTACAAAACTCCAAGAGTAAAAAAATGCAAGATGAGATGTTATTATTGTAATAAGTTTGGTCACTATGCCCGTGATTGCAAGAAGAGGATAGCTCATCAAGGAAAGAAGAGAGATAATATCACTACATAGAATACTGACTCCATGTTCCTAGATATCCATACCATGCATGAACGTTCTAATAATGTTTGGCTATTAGACAATGGTTGATGTAACCACATGATAGGAAATAGTATTTTGGTTCCAAATATGGATCAATCTACGAAAAAAGGTAAAACAGTGCAATGACAAGACTGTGGATGTAGATGGAAAAGGAGTGGTCAAAATTCTTACCAAGTAGGGGGAGTCAAAGACAATCTTAGAGGTATATTATGTCCCTAGTCTCAAACATAATATGATAGGTATTGGTCAATTAATTCAAAAGGGATACAAAGTTATTTTTGAGGGACAAAAATGTGTTATATATGTCAAGCCTCCAAGCAAGAAACGGGTAACTAAGTTGCAAATGACGGGGAAAATATCATTCCTTTAATCATGAATTACAAATATTGGGTCAATTCATTTACATTTTCATGTTCTAATGATTAGTGGTTGTGACACTTTGAGTTTGGACATTTGCATTTTTCTGGTTTAATATTATTGCAGCAAAAACATATGGTTAGAGGATTTCCTCCCATCAAATAACCTTCTAGTACATGTGAGTGTTTCATCTCAGGAAAGCAACATCGAGAGATGTTTTCGAAAGTAGTTGCATAAAGAGAAAAGTAGCCAATAGACTTGGTTCATACATACCTATGTGGATCTATGAGGACAAAATCGATTAGTGGAATTTGTTAAGTCCTCACTTTCACTGATGTTTTTAGCAGAATGACATGGGTTTATTTCCTGAAGCAAAATTCTGAGACTTTTGCAAATTTTAAAGAATTAAAAGCCTTAGTAGAGAACCAAAGTGATTATTAGTTCAAGGTATTGAGATCATATCATGGTGAATAATATGATTCAAAGACATTCCATGCTTAGAGTAAACAACATGGGACCAGAAGGAAGTTTACAACCAAATACACATTGTATCAGAATAGTGTAGCAGAGAGAAATAACAAAACAACTATGAACATGGAAAGAAGCATACTCAAAGGAATAAACTTGTCTAATGATTATTGGGAAGAAGCATTTTAATGTGTTGTTTATGTGATAAATGAATCTCCTACAAAGAGTGTGATGAACATAGCAACAGAAGAAGCATGGTCAGGTATGTCTTGTAGTGTGTCTCATCTCATAGTATTTGGAAGTGTAGCTTATGCACTCCTGCCTAAAGAGCTAAGAGGAAAGTTGGATGATAAAAGTGAAAAATGCGTATTTACTAGTTATAGTGAGAAATCAAAAGCTTATAAATTATTTAGCTCTATCACCATGAAGACTATAATCAATAGAGATGTTGTGTTCAAAGAAAAAAATTCATGGAATGGGAATGTGGAAAAAAAAGTTGATGCAAGAGTATCATTGATGGAAGAAAATGTTGTAGCATATAATGAACAAAAAGAATCATAAGTGAAGAAACCAAACATAATCATGCTAGAAAGGACTCCAAGGTATTTTGAACAACATGGATCTTCAAGAAAATCAACATATTAGAATTATTCTAGTAATCAGTGAGGTGATGAATCATGTAATCAAGTGATGCAATCAATTCTTATAATCTTCGTTAATCAATTCAAAGTACCGTGATCCAAGTTTAAATAAATGATATGGAGTTGAATGTATAAGATTTAGACTGTAAACCAATATATCCAAAGTTATGCTTAAACTGAAACATTTGACCATAATGTTGGAAGAACATCTAACATTAAAGTACATTAATATAATGTCCAATGGATTAGAAGGTTAATATTGCTAAATCATAGGTGAGTAGTTAAATTGTTTTTAACTGTGTAAAGATTGAAGTAAGTATATGTTATAATCGTCTTCAATTTTAGTGTAAGTTTTAGTTATGCGATGGTCCAACCATCAATTTTGATTTTGTGAGTGACCATCGAAAGTTGTGATTTCAAATATCGATGTGAAATTCATGTCAACATTCTAGAAGATGTTATTTAGTGGCTTGGGGACACAAATACAATTTAGTACTTCTTACCATCCGTAAACGGATGAGAAAACAGAAAGGGTGAATCAAATTCTGGAAGACATGCTGCGCATGTATGTAATATAACAACCAACAAAGTGGGAGGAGTATCTAGATTTGGGCGAGTTTTCTTACAACAATGGGTATCAGGAATCCCTTAAGATGAGCCTGTTTGAGGCATTTTAAGGAAGACAATTCCAGACTCCTATGAACAAGAGCAGTCCAGAAAATAAAATGATGGTTGGACCAAACAAGCTAGAATAAATGGAGCGAGAGGTGAGGAAAATCAGGCAAAACTTGAAGGCTACTCAAGACCAGAAAAAAGTTTATGTGGACAAGAAAATAACTTTTCGGGAATTCGTGGTAAGGGATCGTGTGTATGTGAGGATAAAACCAAAGAAAAGCACATTGCGGTGGAATACTTGTGCTAAGTTGGCCACTAGATATTGTGGGCCATTTGAAGTTTTGGAATGGATAGGACCAGTGGCCTACCGACTGGCTCTACCCAACCATATATTGGTACATAACGTGTTTCATGTATCATTACTGAAATTTTATGTACATGACCCCAAACATGTGATACAATGGTAGGGTATACATGTAAGTTAAAAATGCATTACAATTGTGAAAAAAGTAAAAATTTTGAATTGAACTAATGATAATACTTGTGATATGCATGTATAACCGGACGACGAATTCCTGGTAGAACCACAACATATCCTAGATCGGAGAGAAATAGCACTCCGGAGGTGAGTCATCCCCCAAGTTAAAGTGCACTGGAAGCACTTTGGCCTAGAGGAGGTTGCTTGGGAGGACGAGCATGTTATTCAACAAGCCTACCTAGAGTTGTTCATCTTGATTAAATAACACTGAGGACAGTGTTTGCTTCAGTTGGGGAAGACATAACACCCTGATTAAGTTAATTCTGGACTTAAAAATTGGTTATGATATACTTTGAATAAGTAACGAATTAGAGTATTCGTTAACAATATTTTAATAAATCATCTTTGGTATTGACAAAGAGAGTTAATGAATAATTTATCTAGAGTAAAAAGAAATAAGTAACTGATTGGTAAAATGTTTCCAAGATACTAGGGTAAGAAGGTAGAGACAGTTCTGACAGTTACCATATCCCAAAGAAAGTGTTTAAGGGAAAATCCTGGGAGGAAATGGGGTTCTGTGTAGAAGGTATGAAGGGTGAAGCAACAGGAGGTTGCTTTGAGTAATCCTGAGCTGGTAAAATGACCAATGGAGCTCAAGAAATACCTGAAAGAAGATATACTGGATTTATTCCTGAGGTCTAACTTCTGGTCTCGTTAAGTACCTAGACCCTGGTGAGGAGCAAAGGGGGAGCAGAGGACGTAATCGCCTCGCTCACGGTTGGGAGGACCATTAGACTTCAGAAAGAATTTCGTCTGGAATTAGGTACTGTGGTATCTTAGAGTTATGCATTATGTTTTCGTTTATGTTTTTAAAGGTATGTTTTCTTTTTTGTTTTAAAAGTTTAAAATATATCGGTTATTGCTAATTAATGCAACAAGAAAGAATTGGAATTAGGAACATAAGCTAAGATAATCTTACAGAATAAACTGTATTAAGTTATACAGGATTGAGTTCCAACCATAAATGTATATCCTAAGAAATTATTTCAGCAATCATATGGATAAGGAAACAAGTACATAAGGGGTTCCTGTAAATGGAGAAACAAAAGGAAAATTTGTGAATCATGATTGTGGAGAAATATTGCAGAAATTTTATCATAAACAGAGAACATCATTTACCATCTATGATTTAAAAGACAATGCAACCTTTTCTTTTATTATATATCTAAAAAGAGAAAACCAATAGTTGAGATAACTTTATGAGGTAACCCATGGGGTACCAATAACATTATTTATATAAACATAGTGGGTCACACCAAAGGGTTTAGAGTCTGTAACCCCACATTGAGGGTTTGGACCCCTGTCCCTGAGGGTAGCATACCACTATGGAAAAGAAAATTAGAAATGTAAAACCCATGCAGGCAAACCTTTTCCATCCCCAAAACACCAAAAAAACAATATTGGAAAACATGTCTGCGAATATATATGTCTTTATATATGCTAGAAAGAAAATGATAAACATTGTCCTGTAAAGGATTATAGAGAAATTAATATAGAATAAACATGATTAACAAGAAATATATATATATATATATATATATATATATATATATATATATATATATATATATATATATATATATTCAGGAAGGAAAAATAGTACCGAAGACTAACGGAGTATTTTGTATGAGAAATACCAAACTGTCAATCTAGAATAAAATATTATACACCTTCTATAGTCCCAGGGATTCCCCATATCCATAAAATAATTATTACAATTAAGAATCGATGAACGCCATACCATCAAATTCGGTTTTAACATTACTGAAGGATTCAAAAACAAATAAAGTATTTATCTTCATGTACATAAAGACAATTACAGTGTAGAATACTGACGGGTCTGCATTTAATAACCTTTGGGAAAGGTATGCCAAGAAAATATGAGTGGTGCACCCGATAAGGGGTGAGCCTCGCTCAACCCACTAGCCTTACATGAGAGAAAAAGGTAGACAACGATATGGTTGAGAGAAGAAAACCTCTCTTGTCATGCTAATAACCTTTAAAGGCGAGAATGTGTATTGAAAACCTTTCCAGAGCAAGAGAGACTTAAAAGAAGGAAAAGTATAAACCCTCGGCCAAGAAAAATGTTTATGTGAGACATACCGTGGAAGAAACAGTAAGGGGTGAAATCCCAAGCTTTCATGGTTGGTAGCTGTGGTTTGGCTTCTCACCTATAGAAAAAAATTCACAACAATGAAGAAAATATAGCAAATGATGGGTATGTGGTAATAACAACACAAAGTTGTAGGTGATTAAATTGGTAAGTTCCATACCATACCTGAGTGCAAAGGTTGGACCCAAGACCAGAGTTAAACCCCAATAATTCCATGGATTCAAGCATAATAGCTTTAAAACCATGACAGAAGGTATGTATTGCACTGAGATAGTAGTACTGTGAGAGAGTATGGAAGAATCGAGATGAAAAACCATAAGAACTTCAACCCCCAAAAATGATAATGGAAAAACAACCTAAAATTTTGGTAAGAATGGTAAAGCGGTAATGTTGTGGGAAGGTTTGAAGACATATACCGTGACAATGATGGTAAGGAAGATAAACCTTCCGATCTGATGCAAGAATCTGGTGAGCACCGTCGCGAGAAGACAAAGGTAGTTGCAGAGGCAGAGACGCATTAGATAGAGGAACAAATGCAGGAGTGGATGGAGGGTGTGGTAGGTGATTACCCTAACCATCCCCCTACAGATCTCCACCGTCGATCGTCGGATAGGGTATGGACGGTCCAAATGTATCTGTGCAGATTCGGATAGGTGTACCAAATAACAAAGATCTATGCAATTAATTGTTATAATCTATGTTAATCAATTCGAAGTACCATGATCCAAGTTTAAATAAATGATATGGAGTCGAATGTATAAGATTTAGACCGTAAACCATTATATCCAAAGTTATGTTTAAACTTAACCATTTGACCATAATGGTGTAAGCACATCTAACATTAAAGTACATTAATATAATGTCCAGTGGACTAGAAGGTTAATATTGCTACATCATAGGTGAGTAGTTAATTTTTTTTTAACTGTGTAAAGATTGAAGTAAGTATATGTTACAATTGTCTTCAATTTTAGTGTAAGTTTTAGTTATGCGATGTTCCAACCATCAATTTTGATATTTTGAGTGACCATCGAAAGTCTTCAATCAACCTAAATTTAAACACGCATAACAAAAACCACCTACCAGGGAAGAAGTGCTGCAAACCGGAACCAAAATGATGATTTAACAGTTTGTATAAAACATTGTTACTGATGAAACGAGAACTATTACCTCAAAATGGGAACTCTAGCCCAAAAAGACTCAAAAAAACATGAAAAAACGCCCCAAAAACAAAAAGTGTGTATTCCAAAATGCATTTGGTTTTTTCTCAAGGTCAAATTTCAACATTTTATAAAATTATGCTAAAAACAAAATTGTTTCTTGAAAAAAGGATGGAAAAAACACCCTCAAAACAAAACGAGTTGATGCTGGAATAACAAAAAAAAAACATTGTGTCACACTTTTGAGACATTGGACATTGAAAAATCGTAAAATTGTAAAGTTTTTGATAGATGATGTTAAATATAAACAAAATCATGTTTGAAGGTCTTATCATTTTGAACAATTTTTATCCATGTTATTAAACATAAAATATCTTGACTTTAAACAACCCTAAAATTGTAATTATTTTCAACCATAACATTAAAGATAAAATTTCGTAGCGCATAAAAACCTTAATGACAAGTTTTAAATATCAAGTTTTTAAATCTTAATTTTTCAAGATACTTGAACCATGAAATTATGGAGAAATTATATGACTTAAGAAATTTTTAAAACTAAACATGTAAATGAAAATTTTATTATTCCAACAGTAATTTTAATTTTAAAGGAGAAAAATATATCTCTTTTCAAATCTTAGCATAAGACAATTTTAAATCTAATTGCAACCAAAACCTAAAAATCAAGCATCAAAACAAAGTGTCCCCTCTCAATGAGGCATATAATTTTTAAAAAATTTAAAAGTATCTTATGCCAAATGGTTACAATATATAATATCATGGTAATATCACTGCATAATCTAAACATTCAACATTAATTTCTATTTTCTCTTTTACTTTTAATCAAAATATCACCATTGGTACATTGAATATAACATAAATTATTTTTGTAATTCATTTTTTCGCTGTGCATATTCTAAAGAGATGAATTCTTCATAATTAAAACATATAATCCAACAAACATATAAATTCCTCATAACTTCATGAAAAATGAAATGGAAGTCAAAATTTTGATTTCAAGTTACCATGCAAACATCAATTACATAAAAGTGTCTTAGACAATTATTCAAAATCAACCATAGGTTCTGGCACACCATCAGAACCTACATCTTCAGATGAATGACTCGATGCAGATGAAGATGATCCATATTTTTCTCTTTCATCAACTAGTGCTCCATCTGAGTCAACATGCATGCCCACCATTTCAAAGTTCAAATTTCTTGTAGATCTACGACTACTTTCTTGAGAGTCCCATCTCAACAGTAATTGTTCTGGTAGAAATTTCTTCAAAATATTTATGGTCTTCAACTGAAGAGTTCCTCACTTTGGCAAATTGAAGTCATACAAAAGTATGTCAACATCTTCCAATTTTAGGACATCTATGTGGCGACAATTTATATTTGTGCCGTTTCTTTTTCTCTTTCTGCCAATTTTTTTTTCAACTACCATCTCTGGCTTGTACACACCATTGAAAGGGTGGGTACTTGTTGCATGCCAATGTACATCAACATCTGTAATATCTTCATTTTCATTAATGACCTTTATAACCTTCGCAATCCAGAATGGATAGCCAAGTGGATCTTCATCTGCTAACACTGCTATCATGCAACCATCCCTAACATCTTGCACAGAACCCCTATAAAGGTCTTCCATGGCTTCACATTGTGCTCGTGATCTTCTAGAACCAATATAGATTTCTCTTTCCTCTACCCGTGGAGAATTAATAATAGCTTGAGACTATTTTTGTTCAACAATGTGTGTTTCACGATGTTCATTTGGCATGTTTTTTGGCCAAAAAAATGAGTCTTAAAAAGCGTATCCACATTTATTGATCTTTAAATCATATCACTTTGATTACTAAAAAAGACTCCCACCAAACTAAATCAGCAACATCGAAGTACTCAAATGTATATCTAATACATCTTTTAATTTCCTCCAGACATTCAGAATAATTTATGTCTCTCTTATGCCTTCGTGCATTATGGAGTTCAGCAACTGAATATAATAATAATATCTTTGATGAAAATATTGGACAATGTGGAAATAAATTCAAAAATGCTAAACCTGATGATGGACCCCATTCTGCAACAGTTGAATACTTCTTGCCCCATATAAGTGTTATCACATTAATTTTTTTGATACAAAATTGATGTTGGAAGCTATTTTCGTTAAGTTGTTTAATTCATTTCTCCTCACCATGTGATCCCAAAATAAACCTTCGCATGTCAATAGTTTCTTCCAACACATGAAAAATAGGCTCTGGAATGTACGATTTTTTAATACATTCAATTAATGATGGCAAGCACCCAACACCTTTCCTCCTCAATGTTACTAAAAAATTATTGAACATTTAATCAATATGATCATGAGTATGCCCAACAAGAAGGAAACCAACCTTTATCTTTTTAAAAATTCCCAATTCAACAAGCATGTTTAGATACCCAAAAAGAACTTGATTTTTTTTTCACGACTTGTGTTGTCTAATTGTAAATACAAAACTTCAGGAAGAATACCAGACCAATGAGTAACCACATCATGGATTATAGTTATGGTCAGATTTGCATCAGTGTGAATATTTGGAGTTGTGAAGAAAACTCTTGGAAACATATTCTCATTAAATACCATACAACCAACCAAGTGAAACTGAATGAAATTTTCCTCCTGTGATTTTTTGGCGTGCGGACAAAATATGGAAGAAGTGTTTTCTTTTGGTCCATACCATCAATTATCAAACCCAGATATTTATTTGGATGACCATAACACTTCTTTCGATGTTTATACAACTTTTTCCTTTCACTTGTTTTCTGATTGCGATGCTCTTGAAGTTCTTTGAAAACCGAATTTGTACATAAAATAAAAGAAACATATGAATAAATATATTTTCATAGTTGATAACTATCCATTTTTTAAAAAAAATGTTTTGAACGCATACCTCTTTATGCCCTTTGACATTTATCTCTTTTGCTTTAAGAGAAGCACATGTGCTTCAAACCCCCATCCTTGTCTTCTTAGGAATACGAACATTGTTGAATTGATTTTTCCATAACCTTGTATAATAAGAATATGTAATAAAATTACCAACTCCTTAAACAACTTCTGCATAATCTCTGTAAAAGATGAATATTTCTCTTCTCTAGAAATTATCTGGAATATGTATTGTGTCTTTATTTGGCATACACTCTCCATGCTTTGAAAAGAAGTCTTTCATCCATGTCTTAGCAGAATTTTCAAACGGCCCAACCTCCCATTTATAACGTACTTCTGAATAATATGTGGGATCCTTTTCCAGTTTTTCATGGATTCTTGACAAATGAAAATTACCAATTGAATGCAACATTTTGAAAGCCTTTCTGCAGAGCAATACATTCCCAATATGATAATCATAACTTGCTAGTGTAGATTTTATGCAACCCACTAAATATGAATTTTGCATGCTTTTATTCATTGACATATATCTTTTTCTTTTTCTCCAAAAAAAAATTGAAATCCATATGTTTCAAGAAATCCCTTCGACAACAGTCACTTGAATTCAAATGAACAACATAACTTCTTTTTGTGAGATATTTTTTCCTCACCCTCGTATAAATCGAAAGTTTTGGATTGATATGAAAAAATCTAGTCCTACTCCTAGTTACAATATTTTCTTGAAACAGATTCATCATTCCATCATCCTTTGTAGAAGGAGTTTCATCACCATTAGGAGGAGTATTGTCCCCACTATCATCATTCTCAACATAGTTAAAAAATTCATCAACATCTTTGCCTGGAAAATTTTCATTACCATCATCACTTGAACAAAACATTTCACAAGAATCATCTGTGCTTTTGTAACCTTGACTCAGATGAAATTCTTCACCATCTTGGTCCATGCTTTCAAATTATTCCCTAGGAGGATTCAATTCTTCATCACCATGAGAGTCTTTGAAACGATCACTTAGAGAAAATGCAGTATTCAGATATGTGCCTCTAAAATTATCATTTGCAAGAAACTCTTCATCCTCCCCTTCCTCAGTGGTGCTCTCATAATCCTTGGGATTAGGCCTAAGTGGAAGCTTTGAATTTGTATTCACTAGAATTTCTTCATCTCGCCCCTCCCCTTCCTCACTAGTGCTCTCATAATCCTTAGGATTAGGAATAAGTGGATGCCTTGAATCTATATTTATTGGAAATTCTTCATCCCCCCCTTCATCGGTGGTGCTCTTATAATCATTACGATTAGGATGAAGTGAAAATTTTGACTCTAGAAATTCATCCCCCTCTTCATTAGTCATGGTGGCATATTCCTTAGGATTAGGACGAAGTGGATATTTTGATGCTGCAACTTATTCATCCCCCCTTCATTAGTGGTATTGGCATAATCCTTAGGATTAGGACGAAGTGCATATTTTGACTTTCCAAATTATTCATTCCCCTCTTCATCTGTGGTGCTTGCATAATCCTTAATATTAGGACGAAGTGGATATTTTGACTCAGTAATTTTTTCATCCCCCTCTTCATTAGTGGTGCTCGCATAATCCTTAGGATTAGGACGAAGTGGATATTTTGACGCTACAAATTTTTCATTTCCCTCTTCATCAGTGGTGTTGGCATAATCCTTAGGATTAGGAAGAAGCGGATGTTTTGACTCTGGAATTTTAATTCCCCTCTTCATCAGTGGTGCTAGCATAATATTTCTTTTTCTTTACCTCAAAAGCTAACAATATTTGTCTTTCAACTAATTTTAATCTCTGTCCTGATCTTTGTTTCTCCTCTAACTCTTCTATAGTAGGTTTTCCAGCAACCGGTGTTGTTAATCCTCTGGTTGGGGGGTTTTGTTTCACAAATCTACCTTTTTTATCTCTATTTCTAGGCATAAGAAAACATTACTTGAAATAAAAACCATGCTTTTGGTGATTTTATATTTTTTTTGTGTTTTAATTTTTTTGTCTTCCTATTTTGACCATTTTTTAAATATGCTTCCCCGGCAACAGCACCAAAATGTTGGGTCAATTTACTGTTGTAAACTAACCCAGGTATTTATTATCAATCTGGGTTGGTGAACTTAGAAGCATCCCCAAAATATATGTGTTTCAGTTGTGATCAATTTAGAAGATGGTTTTATTGATGATTTAAGGAAATTCATATTACAAATATAAATCTAACTTAAATAATTTCTAAATTCTAAACAGTAGACTACAATCCATGAAGTAATAATTGAAGAGGCTCTTCACTAAAAGAGGTCCTGGTTGTCCTTAATCATTGATTTCATTTATCTTCAATACTATTGTGAAAACATGAATTTAACTAAACAATATATTAAGATTCATGAAGTAATAATTGAAGAGACTCTTCACTAAAAGAGGTCTTGGTTTTCCTTCATCGTTTATTTCATTTATCATTAATTCTATTATGAAAGCAGGAATTCATAAAAGCAAGAAAGATGAATGTTAATTTTGAACTCTTAATTAGATAGAAGAAGTATTTAACTTAAATATGGGTTTGTCTCTTCGTATGCAGAATAGAAACAAGATTAAGATCCATTAGCAATCAAAGCATGTAAATGCATGTAAATATGAATTCTAATGGAAAATATCGTGTCTATAGAAAGAGTGCTTAACTTAAACACTTGTTTGTCCTTTCAAATGAAGTTTAAGAATGATCATTAAATTCATCAAGACTTGAAAACAAATAGATCAAACATAAGCAAACTAATTCAGAAATTGCAGCTATGAAATAAACTAAGAAGTGCACTTAGCTCAGTGTGGGGACCCTCCACCCTTGTCTCACACACTGAAGGTAAAATCAGCTACTTAAAACTTCAATCACTCAATAAGCATGTAACAACATCAAAATATGGTATAAAAGATCTTCAATTATGTCTCCAAGTCTTAGAAATAATAATAATAAGTCATACAAGTTCCAATTGTCAAAGCCTTCAAAGTGTTAGGCTTAAATAGATAAAATATCTAACAAAATCATCTAAAATAACTCAAGTAATCATAACTATACTTATCCTATAATATCAGGTTGAATTCATCTATCATATCCATCATAATCTGGAAAATCCCACAAAATAAGAGTTTTGACCTAGTTTCTAGGGATCCTCCAAAAAGACTGGTCTTTTTTGGTCCCACCTTTGACTGGGCCTATTAAAGCTCAATCTGACTGTGCCAACAGGTGTAATCTTACTCTTAGTTCCCAAGCTTTATATAAACATATCCAGCTCAAGCCCAAGTGTCCTGCACATATGCAAACCATAATTCCATTACAGTAATTTCTACTGTTGTCCAAAAATGTACTTAGCTTCCAATTTTCACAAAAACGTCTAATAATTTAAAAACATAAACTAAATACCTGTATATGCATCTTTGGGTCAATGTAAGGTGCATATGATAGTAAATTTATGGATAATGTGGCAAAATAAAGTGTATTTCCTAAACAAAAAGAGATAAAAAACAAGGGCCAACAGGCCTTAAATCTGATATTGAAAATTTTGTCGCAGAACGTTTAGTTTTCCAACAAAGTAAAGTTGAGGTAATTAAGACCTTAGGTCTCTTACAACCTTTATCCATTCCAATTCAACATTGCGAGGAGGTTTCAATGGATTTTATCATAGGTTTACCCAAGTTCGAAGGAAAGACTATCATCATGGTGGTTGTAATACCCCAGATTTACAGTTATGATGTTTTAAGTTTAATTATGTTAGATAGGAAAAATACGATGTGGACCTATGACAAAATTATAATGTTGGAAGAATTATATTTTAATAATTGATTGAGGAAATTTCATACCGAATTGGAAAAGATAGAGCGTTAAGAGATCCAAAAATTATAATCTGTGAGGATAGGATGGAATTTTCATAATCTCCCAATCTCCAAAAAAAAAGATTCCCTTGGAGTGAAAGAAATTAAATTAAATTAAAAAATTAGATTGAAGAAAAATATATAATAATACTCAGTGAAGAGGAAGTTTCACTCAGAAGGGGTAGGAAAAGAAACGATGTGGAAAAGCGAGCTTTAAAGAAAAAAAATAAAAATTTTGTGAGAACACAAAATAAAATCCTAGGCTATGGGCAATAACATCCCATAATAATGGGGCGTCATTATGAAAACTTGCTGGGGAAATTTCACATAAAAGTTCCTTCACCGGGATGACAAGGGGGTTGTTAGTACTGGGGAAAAAGAGATCTTTGTTCGGGGGGGGGGGGGAACTCTGGGGAGGAGCTCGTCGATTGGAGGAAATTAGTATTTCCAGTTGGTATGTGACATCTGTGTAGATGAGTATTCATTTTTTTTATGTCGTACTATTGACTAGTTTATATGATGCATTCATAAGTCTTCATTATTCAATTTTTTCCTATATTGGTGAGGAATGATGATTATTCTCTGTACTATGTAGTTAGAAATTTATACTAGTTAAAGTTCATAAGGATTAGGAGGGGGAATTAATTATATGTCGTTGAAATCTGAATCTAGTACTGTGTATTACTCCAATTATATGATTTAGTTTTTGTATACTATGGTGAAAATTTGGTACAATTCAATACGATGAGAGTGTAAGAGGGGATGTTGAAGCACCCTTGTATTCTCTTCAATAAATTAGCATTGAATAGAATGTAGTGTAGTCATTTTGAAATTCAAATAGATTAGGCATACGATTATATCTGGACAGGTAGACTGAAAATTAGCAAGAAGAAGGAATCTCACAAAATGAGTGCTAAGTATAACTTAGTATAATTCCTAGATTTGGATAACAAAATGACTGTTACCACCATTCCATTATTAAGGACATATATGGTAGTAAAACTTAGTCCTAATATCCTTGAAATAATATAGAGTATTGTTTTGAATGAGAAGATTATTATCAGTGGTACTCTTTAAGGAAAATTTGTTATTAAATTCTAAAAATACCTGTTGGTGCTATGATAGTCCATTATCTTCCTATTTATATACTAATAGCAGAGGTTACTATTAAAAAATTATTTACTTTCTTATTTATATAGATTCATGCCCAAAATGTGTATTTAAAAAATGATGTTTTTCCTATTCATACTACTAAATCATTCTTAGATTAATTAAGCTCATAAAAATATTGAAATAGGAAAACATTAGTTTTAATATAGTCTAGCTCATTACCCTGATTATCGCATCCCTAGTTGGATAAGAAGTTTGTCATTGCATTACCTGAGCATCACACATGCCTCGGGCTAATATAGTGCATTTCTGATATTAGTGTGCCTATCTCCTAGGTGAGTCTAGTTGTTCTCCAATTTTTTCTTATCTTTTCCCATTTGGATCCTTGATGAATTTTTTTTTATTGTCTCTGTCACGAAGGTGGAGACTCCTTCCACCTCGAATTTCTGAAATCGTTCTCATTGTGCCAGAATTAGCCCTTACTTTACTGCATTAAATTACGCCTCATTTTTCTTGCTATACTACAATCTGCTGCAAACACTTAGACTACCTTTATCATGTGGTCTCTAAAGATGCTGCAATACCCTATTGCACCTGGGTTTCCTTTCAAGGTGCCATCGAAATTTAATTTTATGAATCCAACTGGCCGATTCTTGAATTGGGCTGGCTCTAGGGTCATAAGAGCTTGGTTCTAGCATCTACAGTGAAAGGTTCAACATGATGAGTATCCTTGATTCCTACCTCGATGTTTTCTAGTCATCCTAGTGCCATTTATCTGCTGGATAGTTTCCTGAATATTTTTTATAATGGTCCTATAGACTTCCTTCTCTACCTTATTTTCCTCTTTAAATATTCTCTTATTTCTTTCCTTCTATACTACCTAGAGTAGAAACCCCAAGGATATTCCCCACGCTCTGTTTAGGATTGGGTTCTTGTATACTTTATTCATCTATTTCCCCATAGTGGTTGGGACACTGTTGCGATCATGATTTGAGTACCCGAAGAGATCTTCATGGTTTTTCCATAGTTCTTGGGCGCAAGGGCATGAATTTAGAAGATGTTCCAGTGTTTCTTGTTGAGACCCACACGTGGGGTATATTGAAGGTCCACGCACCCTTGTATTTTAAGTTGGTCCCAGGTGAGGTCACGGTCATGATATACTAACCAAAGGAAGAAGGCAACCTTAGGCCAGAGGTTTTGAGTCCATATTTTTTTCCAAATAGCTAGGAGGTTTTTCCTTTGGTGTTCAGCTTTAATTTGGTATCCTTCCTATATAGTAAACATCCCCTTGTTCTGGTATCCCCATCTCAGAATTTATGGTCCCTATGTAATGGATATTTTCTGGGATTGCATCTACTTCTCAAATTCTCTCTGCTGTGGAGAATCTGATGTACTATTCCACTATTCTCTTAATTTCCATATATTCCATTATTTCCAGGTTCTGTTTGCCAGTATTTGTTAACCTTCCTATTATTAGGTATGTTCGTGAATAAGAAGATTTTATCCATCTCAAGTCTGTTAAATATATTCTCTCGTTGTTTCCAAGCCTCTTCCTAGAACAACGCCTTATCCCCTCCTCAAATTTCCTAGAAAATTTGTATATGCATTATATCCGCTTGGTGTTTCTTGAATTTTGAGTCTCTCTTCCATAGATTGTGGCTTCCTATATTTCCTTTCCGAGATTTTTTTTCATAGGTTTTCACCCCATTGAATCCATCCAAACCATAACTTTGCCCCCATCACATGGTTGAGGGTATCCGGGTCTCTAAGTCCCAGACTACCTTCCATCTGAGGTTTGTAAAGGTAGTTCCATGACAAGGGAGCCCATTTTTTTTATTTTTGTGCCACTTGCCATAGGAATATTTTAAAGATATTATCCATTTCATTGCAGGAAATTTTAGGAGTCACTAAACCTAAGAGCTAGTAGATGGGTATAGATTGTAGCAGTGTTTTTTAGAGGACAACCTGACTAGCCATATTGAGGGCCCTGAAGGTTGATTTTTGTTGTCGCCCATGACTCTGAACTAGAAGGGGCTTCCTTTTTGAGGCTCCAAGGGAATTTAGGCTCAGGGGGATGTGTAGATTTTGGCTGGGAGAACATCAATATGAAAACCCATTATCTTGGCTAAGAAGGTTTGAGTTAGGGAAGTGGTATTGAAGAAATAGATGTCATATTTATCCTTGTTTATCTACGTTCTAGAGGCTTGCATGAATTATTGGAATATTTTTAAGTGGCACCTTGCCTCTTTTACGGTAGCCTGGTATAACATCGTTATGTAATCTACGAATTTTTGGTGTGTGAGGGATACTTCATTACCCCACATCCTCATGCCTCTGAATTACCCTTCTTGGGTTTTGGTTTGATATATCTCCCCTAGCCTTTTGTAGACAGAATGACCATTAAAGGGGATATAAGATCTCCTTGTCTTAAACCTCTAAATGCATTAAAGGTGTAGGTTGGAGGTCCACAGGGGATAATGAAGAAGAGCAGAGTCAATATTAGGGAGGAGATCCAATGGATCCATCACGCGTCAAAGCCATAAGCTTCGAGTATCCGGAGGTGACAGGTCCAACTTAGAGGATGATATGCTTTCGAGAGGTCCAATTTAATCATCATTCCTTTTGATCAGAGGGTCTTGAGGGAATGTATTGCTTCTTGAGTAGTCACAATTCCATCCATGATTTGATGCCCTTTTACAAACCATTTTGGTCAGGGGAGATAGATCTAGGAGGAGCGGTTTCATATGGTTCACCATGATGGTGTATATTATTTTGTAAATTACATTACATAAATAGATTGGACAAAAACCCTAGGGTTCTTCAAAGTGATTCAGTTTTGGAATCAGAGCTACAAAAATAGAATTGAGGGTAGGAAGTATGTTTCTCATTCTCCTTAATTCTTCTACACCTTTAGATTTCTAACGCGATTATTGGCCACGCTACTTCGTAAAATTCTGCTGTGAAGCCTTCTAGTCCTGGCGACTTATTTTTAGCTAGCCCTTTGACTACTTCCTCCATATCTTCCATCATGACAGCTTGCATTAGTGCAAGGTTTTGGTCCATGTTTACTAACCAAGGTATGTGCTGAGTGATACTGTCAATTTCCTCTGACCGTTCAGGGTTTGGTTTTGACAGGATATTTTAGAAAAGGTTTATCATGAGGTTTCCCATGTCTGCATGATAAACCACCCTAATTTTGTCTGGTTCTTTCAAGGATAATATCCTGTTTTGTTATCTGTGTTGAATCATTTCCTTGTGGAAAAATCTGGTGTTCCTTTATCCTTCCCTAATCCATTTTACTCGTCATTTGCACCTCCATAATATCTCCTCCTACTTCCTTATTTCATCCATCATATTAATTAGTTTCCCTTCCTCCTCTATTAATGCTTTCGTTCTCCCTTGTGTGATCATAATTTCTTGGATTCGTTTCATCCTCCCTTGAAGAAGTTCTTGTTTTGTTTGAATATGCCCAAATTCTTCCTTATTCCATTTCTTGATTTTTTATTTTACCTCCTTTAGCTTCAGTTTAAATGTGTGCATGTCATTTCTCCTTGTGTTACACTAAAAAATTTTCACCATGACATTTTAGTCTCCCTTAGAAGTCTACAATATCAAAGTTCCTAAAGTCGAGCCTTTAAATTAAGAGAAAATCTCATAAAAGTCTTTAAAACTCTAGTACCACACTTTCTCTTAGTTTTGCCTATGGTGCCGCACCTTTTGGCTATAAATCCTACGGAGCCAAACGCACTGTTTATTCATTAAGGGTGTGGACCCGTGTAAAAGATTAAAAAGGCGCAAGTAAAATCTAGAATCTCAGTTTGAGTCATTTTTGGAAGCTTCTAGAAACATTCCTACGGTGGAAAGTACGCTCTTTTCAGGTTCATGTATCCCATCGATTAAGGAGCTAACCCCTTGATGTAAGGAACTAAAGGAGGATTCTATCCCTTCTTGTATGGAGCTATAACTTCCTCTCTTTCACTATAAAAAGAGGCATAGGGCAGCCTCAAAGGGTTACAATTGATGAGTTGAAGTTTTAGTATTGTTGAAGACGAAGTGTTGTTGAAACTTAGACCCTTTTAGCTAAGATTTCATGTGGGAAAGATTACATACCTATATGTATCTCAGTTGGAAGACTGCAAGGCTGGTCAGAGTAAAGGAAACGCCTATTCCGGACCTTAGGAAGGCCTGTATGACATCAAGGCAGACACGGTTGTAAGGCTCTTCCTTATTTAAGTTAATACAAATAAATCTGTTTTTCTCAATAAGCTGTTAATTGATTGGTTTATTTTATGGATTCCTTCATCACCATAATAGATATGATTTATGAATATATGCTATGCAGGTGTTATTTGATGTTTTTTTGTTTGTGACTGCAGATCTTCAAAGGCAACTCTTTCGGGCGACTGAAGGACTACTACTACAAACAAGCATTGGATCAAAGGTAAGATCATTAAACCTTTATAGCATTTAATTATGAATCAAAATATATCTAGAGAAAGATAGTTTTGTTTGTCCGTTTGTTGCTAGCTGTCCATAGGACACTTGGGAGGTTTATCTTGTCCGCAAGAACAACTTATTTGTCCAACAAAATGGTGACTCCACTGAGGAAGGATTTTGAGCTTTGATTTCTTTTACTTTCGATTTATGAATTTATGTTTTCTGATTTTGATTGATTGATACTGGCTTGGGTGGTTTATCCCTGTAGAATCACTGAGAAATGTTTGAGAATTTTTTGTTTTTTCTCTAGTTTTCTTGTGTCCACTCTTTTCTTTTAGAGACAGCGCGGGCAGTTCTGCACTTTTCTTGTATTCACAGTGCGGGACCGCACTGGTTTTCACTGAATCCTGCAAACCTCGTGAAACTTTTTGAAAAATATTAAAAGCCTCTTTTCTGGTTTATTTTGTTAGATTCTCAGTGAATACCCAGACTTGTCTCATCTTTCCGAAAGCCTTGGTTAAGAGTTTATTTCAGCATTTTAGTTTTGAATGATTTCTTGAAAGATCTGCCTATTATGATGATTTTTTCTTTGTCTTGCATCCCACTCAAAGATTAGAAACCCTGCTATACCTTTAGATCACTGGTATTTCCTTTTTTTCTTGCTGAGTCTGACATCATAGCAGAAACAGTTTTATGAGACTTAGATCCCATTTTTCTCATTTGCGAATCTTTAAAAACTTTTGTTAATAAGTTTGCAATTTCACTTAAAAAATGAAAATTGGATGTTTTTTCGAGTTCTTTCTGATTCAAGCAAAGAATTTATTAGGTAGATTACAAGCTAAGTAATACATCCTCAAAATATTTGAAGTTTTAATTCAGATTTAGTTTTATAATTTTAGATTAATGTTTTTAGCTTTGAGTGTTTTTATATAAATTGTAGTGTCTTTTGAAGAAAAACTTGGTTTGTAGATTCGATCTTGAATAAAAGGGGTTTCTTATTGAGCATTAGATCATTTTGAGTTCTCATTGAAATTAGATTTATTTTCGTTTATTCTTGTTTGAAGGAAATATTTGTTTATAAAAGATTGCATTTCTCAACTCTTCCTTTAGCTAGAATTCATTGAAAGAAAATAGATTGTTTCTCATAATAGATGCATTTTTAGTATGTTTTGAGTCGGGTCACTACATATCATCAGTTTCACTTTCGCACCTATTGTCCTAAGAAACTAATTTTTAAAATCAATGCTTAAATTAAAATTAATCTAGTAACTTTTATATTTCTAGGGCGCTTTTCACCAATATAGCTTAGTCTAGTGTCTTGGAGTAGGGACTAATTAACTCTCCAAGACAGTTAAAACAAACAAGTAGTTGATCTTGCAGTAAGAAAAAAACCAATAGTCGCTTGTATGCTCTGGGAAGCTCCTCTTAAAGGAGTCAAGCACGAGGTCATATCTGAACCAATGGGATAATCAATTCTATCTCATTGGGAACGATAGAAGATATGCGCGTATTAACAACGATAAACCTCGGATAGACCATTATCGAGGATCCTGGGGTCACTTGTTGGTATACCTTGGATTATGTCAAGGAGCCTTCAAGGGGATTGAGCTTTGTTACTCTGCCCTTGCACGTATGTCGGATCGTAGACTGTTCCCCCAGGTATATTAGTTCCTGTTGGTAACCATAGTGACCATTATCTTACGGTTTTTTCCTAAGGTGACGGTGGAGGAAAGATCCCACTAAACCTAGAGCAGACGTCGACTAGACTCACTTGGACTCTCCGGAGGGTTATCTTCACTCGAGATGGTTTAAGTGGAGAAAATTGCACCAGTCTGTTTCATTAAGCAGGTTGTCGAGGTAACTGTTCCAACCGCCCTTTCTACATTAAATACTACGATGTTGGATTTCATCACCAACTAGTGTTTTTAGTGTGGGAAGTTACTGTTTGTGTGTGATTTGATCTCCTAGATTTTTAGGCATGTGATTCATTTGTTTGTTTCCTTCGTGACTCTAGAAGTTTTCATTTGATTATGTGTGATTAATAATTTTTAATCATGGATAAATTACCAAGACAATTGCATAGCCTTCAGGGGAAGCCCCTCGAGTATACACCAAGCCAACTTGAAGGGCTGCGAGCTCTAGTATCGCCTAATGACAATAGAATTAGATCAACAGAAGCAGGAGAGTAATCTATAGTTGTTCATCCTGATTATCAATTACAAATAACAGAGCATATTCAGGAGCTGATTTCTGTTTCCGAGCTTACTGGTAGTATTTCTCCTTCCAGTGAATTCGCTGAAGAACCTGAAATTTCTGAACCTGACACTGAAACTGCTATTTTGGAACCATCTTCAGGATTTGTTCCTCCGAATTCTAGTGATCATGGTTCACCTAGGGTAAGAAATATCATTACTAAAAATATTCCTTCTAACCTCATTTCCATTAAAGAGCTTGTCGGTCCAGATGAAGAATTAACTCTTCTCGAAACCCAACAGACTTTGAATCTTAGGGAGCGTGAATCTATATTTTACAGTCCTTTTAGAAGTGACGCTTGGTATTTATCATTGATATATTTTTTAGAAAACCTTGGTCTTAGTTTTTCACCACCCTGAATTCCTTTTCATCCTACACCAAGAGGATATTATCCTTCATCAATTATGTCAAGTGAGTCATCTATGTTTTCCCAATCACCAGAAACATTTTTAATTCGGTGGTCCTTCTGTTCCTTTGGGGTACCAGTCACTCTCTGGTACTTTCTCAGGAGCAACTCCTCGACCAACTGAACAAGTGTTATCATCTGGTATTAATGAACTAAAACTAAAACGTTAAACGCAGAGCCAATTTTTATGATGTCTGGTAATATTCCAAATCCTCAACCTCAAGGTAGTCAGTTACCACCTAGGGGGCAACCTCAAGGTAGTCAGTTACCGTTTGGGGGGCAACCTCAAGGTAATTTTTTACCAGGACAGACTGTAGGACAATATTATTTACCTGGAGAACAACTTCAAGGATAGTACATACCTCAAGGTTATCAACCTCAAGGACAGTACATACCCTAAGGTAAACCCCAGACTCAGTATATTCCTCAGGGTCCTTATCAACCCCAGATTCAGTACATGCCTCAAGGTTATCAACCTTAAGGTCAATACCCAACTCAAGGTTTCCAACCACCTTCCGGTCAATCATTTTTACAAGGAGCTGGAAATTTACCACTTAATTATCAACCCTACATTCAACCAGGCTATGGTCCTTCATATGGAAAACCTTCTACGGGTCAATACCCTGGAATGAACATGGTGTGCAATCCATCTCAAATTCAACAGACTATGCAAGCTAATGTGCAGTTACCTAATCAACCTGGACAACTTTAGTTTTTGGTCTAACCCAGCAACCTGTCTAGCCTACTATTCAAGTCCCTGCACCTAGTTTTGTTCAACAGCCTAGGCCTTGTACACCTCAGACTCCGCCTCAAACTGCTGCAACTACTGCAACTTTTGTTCAACCTACAACACCTATTTCTGGAGTATCTGTAGCTCTGGTTTCTTCTATCCCTGCATCAGTACAAATTCATCAAGCCTCTGTACTGCAGTCAATACCTACAATTCAGACTACAGTCCATATGCCTACAAGACAAGCTGGTACTAGTACGATTGTCTCTAGTCAACCACAATTTACTTATCAACCGTACCAGGGACAATATCAAATTGGTAAAGCTACACAAAACCCAGCATATCAGTATTAGTTGTACCCTGGGTATACTTATCAAATACCTCAACAACCCCAGTATGGTCCGGTTAATCCTGGTTACCCAGGAGGTTTCACGATTCCAAATGCACATCTAATTACAGGGTATCCTGGATATCCTCCTCCTGGCACTGGTTTGATCACACAAGGTTATCAAGACGATTAGCATCGGTTACCATTCATAGCAACTTTAGATTTACCGGATCTGTCGTGCCTTATGAACGATCCCATTCTTTATCTTCCATATTGGCCGCCAATGCCTAACAAGTTGCCCAGTGATATTCCAAAATTTGAAGGTAAGTCAGGAGAGGACCCATATAATCATGTTATGACTTATCACCTCTGGTGCGCATCCAATTCACTAGTCGATGATTCAATTTGATTACGTCTTTTTCAGAGAACTCTCATTGGTCTAGCTGCCAAATGGTACATTGAGTTACCGCGCGGCTCTTTTAATAATTTTAATGCACTAGCTACTGCTTTCTTAGCCCATTTTCAGTTGCGTGTCAGATACGACAATGGCACAGAATTGCTAACTTCATTAAAACAGTCTACGTCTACGTACATATCTGATCACATTCATGAATGGAGACATAGAAGGCATTTAGTGAAAGTCTTTATTCCTGATCAAATTTTGGCTGAGTGGTTTATTAAATCGTTATTGCCCAAAAATACTGAAGATGTGGCCAAAGGAGGTGTTGTTACGGAAGATCAAGACATTGCTTAGGCTCAGTACCTTGACCTTGTATATACTTATTCAGGTAATATGTATGATAAAATCCCCAATTTACCAAGACCTGGTCAGTTAAATGCAACTCCTTCGGGCTCTCATGCCGCTGATGGTGTAATTGGTTCCGTTAGTACTGGTAAAAGTAAGAAGAAGTCTTCCAATACTACTCCTATTATCACTTTACCCGATTCACCCAAAGGAGATTCTTTCTTAGAAACTTCCGCCGATATCCATGTTGTAGAGACATCTACGACAAAATCTAAAACTGGTGGTAAGAAGAAAGGTAAGAATAAAAAAAAAAAATCTTAAAAAGAGAAAAATGATACAACTGAACCAAATGATGAACAACACAAACCTCGATATCCTTGTCTCATTTGTGACCAGGATTATTTTACAAAAGAGTGCCCGCATAGAGCCGAGGTATCAAAATTCGTTAAGGGTTCACCTATACCAGCTGTCTTGAAGGATCCCTTTCCGACTCAAGATAGTAACATGGTTGGATCTTCTTCCAATCCGGTTGAGGATATCTTGATGGTTGCGACGCGATCGCAAGATTACGGTAGTAAAAATACTGGTAAAGAAGTATAAACATCCAATTCTGCATTGACTGCATCTCCCTCAACTTCTGATCCATTACAGATCGAGAAACAAAATCCTGACTTAGTGATTAAACCGCCTACAAAATGTGTACTTCGTAAATCAACTTTCAATCCACATGCGATAGCTGCTCAGAATTACAATATTGTTGAAAATTTGGCAATCTCCCCTTCAGCAATGTCGGCTTTGGAAGTATTGCAATCATGCCCAGCCTAAATAAAATTGCTTTTGTCAGCCTTAGGAGCCGTAGATCTCCAATATTGGAACCTCATGATCTTCAATTTAGAGAATTTTACACCCTACCTACCCAATCAAATGGCTTTTCAGATTCTGGTAATAGTAAAAAACAAATGTATCTTTCGTATTGTTGTTGATGAAGGGGATTCTACGTGTATTATGTCGTTAAAATGTTGGAAATCACTTGGTTCTCCGACTATTAACCAATCACCAACTATTCTCAAAGCTTTTGATGGAAGAGGTTTTCAGCCATATGGTATTTTACAAGATCTACCAATAGAGGTCGAAGGCAAAATGGTTAATCTAGATGTGGAGGTGGTTGATGCCCCTCTGGATTACAACCTTCTCTTGGGTCGCAGTTGGTCTTACGCCATGACTGTTGTTGTATCATTGATATTTCGCCTCATCATGTTTCTTCATAAAGGGAAGATCGTTAAGATAGATCAGCTCTCATACTATTCATCTGACCCAGCCTCTACTGATAGCATCCAACATATCGGAAAATCGACTATCCCTTATAAGGATGTCGGAGTAGGTTTGATTAAAGATTCAGCTTTAATGGGAAATTTTTCCCTGCCTCCTCCCAACGTACAAACTCCTATTTCTAATATCAATATGATTACATCAAGTACTATTTCCTTTGATGATCCTTGGATAGCACCTTCAGAATCAGAATTGGATTCTTTCGATGGCCCAATGCCTTTGAGTCCTTTTGAGTTAGCATATCAACATGTACAGTAATTTTTTGATATTCCTTCAACTGAGTCTAATCCAGTGAATGTGATCAATCAGGAGTCATTTTCAATATCAAGTTTAGCTTCGACACCAATTCCAGATCCTGCTCAACAAGTATACAATACTGATGAAAATATTCATGAGTTCTTATCGGTAGATGAGTTACCATGGGAAGATCTACATCATAGATCTTCGTTTTTACCTGATCTCGATCATTTTGAGAATGATTTTTCCTCCATTTTTACCACTGATTACGTCAAAGAACCTCAGAATCCTTTCTCGCATTCCAATTTTGAATTGAATTTAGAAAATATTTCTACGAAGGTTACTCTTGAAATTTCAATAAAAAATGGAATTGTTGAAAACATTCACATAGGTGCTTCTTGTACACCTGAATAAATTCAAGCATATAAAGCCCTATTTCAAGAATTCAACGACATTTTTGCCTAATCATATGAAGAAATGCCAGGAATTGATCTATCGATTATTGTTCATGAAATTAAGACATACCCAGATGCTAGACCCATTAGACAAAAATTACGTCAGATTCATCCAAGAAAAGTTGCCGCTATCAAAGCAGAAGTTGAAAAATTACTTCGTGCAAGTTTTATTTATCCGATCCCGTTAACGGACTGGGTATCTAATATTTTTCCGGTCAATAAAAAACAAGGAACAATAAGAGTATGTATCGATTATAGGGATATAAATCGAGCTTGTCCAAAAGACAATTATCCAACCCCTTACATCGATCAAATTATCGACGATTGTGTTGGAAGTGAAATGTTCTCGTTCATGGATGGATTTTCCGACTCCAATCAAATAAACATACTCCCTGCAGATCAACCTAAAACAACTTTCATTTGTCCATGGGGGACTTTTGCTTATCGCAAATTACCTTTTGGCCTTAAGAACGCTGGTGCCACTTTTCAAAAGGCTATGTCTTATGCATTTCACGACATTAAACACATTGTGAAACCCTACCTCGATGATTTTCCTGCTCATTCTTCAAGCAGAGCAGATCATATTACTCATTTACGAGCCATCTTTATACGATGTAGGAACTATAAGATTCGTTTCAATCCTCACAAATGTGCTTTCTGCGTAGAATCCAGACAACTATTGGGATTTATTGTCTCAAAGGTAGGCATTCGTGTCGACCCATCTAAGGTTGAGGCAATCATGAATTTACCTCCTCCTTCTACTCTTTTCCAACTCCAAAGTTTGCAAGGGAAAGCAAACTTTTTACGTCGTTTCATTCCTAACTACACCGAGTTAACGAAAGGTTTCACTAGGTTGTTGAAACAAAATATTCCTTTCTTTTGGGACGAGGTCGCTGATAGATATTTTGATGCTTTGAAAAACGAATTGACCCATGCACCGTTACTACATCCTCCCAACTACAACCAAGTTTACTTTTTGTACCTCACCACTTTCGATTCCATGATAGGGATGGTCTTAGTTCAGGAAGATGAATTCCATAGTGAACATGTGATTTACTATCTTAGTTGAAATTTGCATCTGACTGAGATCACATATTCACATGTGGAGAAATTGGCCTTGGCAGCTGTACAAACTATCCAACGTTTTCATCACTACATACTTTTACGCAAAACGATAGTGATCTCTGATTATAACCCTATGATGTATATCTTGACCAAACAATTGCTAGGGGGGAATACTCTAAATGGATATTTATCCTACAGGATTTTGATTTGGAGTTTGAAAAATCCAAATCAAAGAAAACATTGATATTTTCTGAACTTATGTGTGATTTCCCATGTACTGATACAGAAACTGTGGTGGAACAACCAATCATGGATGAATCCTTGTTTCTTATTAGTACCATTGATCCTTGGTATGGAGATATTATTGTTTATCTTCAGACCCAATATTTTCGGCCTCAGCTTTCACGGTCACAACGATGAAAAATTTATTTCCAATCAAAATAATATCATATTGTTGGCGACACACTATATCATCGTGGTGCGGACTCAGTTTTTCGACGTTGTCTAACTCATGATGAAGCTGAAAAGGTTTTAAATGACTGTCACTCTGGAGCATGTGGCGGTCATATGTCTGGGTATGCCGCAACCCAAAAGATACTATGCACAGGTTATTTCTGGTTGTCCTTGTTTAAATATTGTATTTACGTGGTCCGAAAATGTCATAATTGTCAAATCTTCGACCGAAAAATGCGTGCACCACCTGCTCCTCTTCACCCTATAATTGTTGTCGGTCCTTTTGCAAAATGGGGCATTGATTTCATTACACGTAACCCTCTCTCAGTCGGGGGGCATGGGTATATTATTCTAGCAGTAGATTATTTTACCAAATGGGCCCAGGTGATGCCTACATTTGCGGCAGATGGAAAAATTGCAGCTACTTTTGTATTCAATCATGTGATTGCTAGTTTCGGTGTACCCCAAGCAATAATTACTGATCACAGGAGCCATTTTCGAAATATCATGATGACCGAATTAACAGACCAACTTGGCCTACGCCATGACAGTTCTACACCATATTATCCGCAGGCCAGTGGTTTAGTTGAAGCGATTAATAAATTTTTAGTCACCATGATCAAATGAATCATTGGCATTCATAAGTCGAATTGGCATACCATGCTATTTTCAGCACTTTGGGCATATCGAACCTTAGCAAAAACATCGACAGGTTTTACCGCTTTTCAACTAGTTTATAGTTTAGAAGCTGTATTACCCATTGAATGTGAGATACTGTCACTCCAACTAGCCATAGAGTTACTACCAGACACTTCTGAAGAGGAGAAATGTTTTTTATACTTGGCTCAATTAGATGAGAATCTGCGCACCACTACATTAGCTATCGAGGCTCATGTGAAAAGAATAAAAGCTCAATATGATAGAAGTGTTACCCCTTGTAATTTTTTAGAAGGAGAACTAGTTTTGATTTATGATCAAGTCGACGATAAAATAGGGGCTGGGAAATTTGAACCCATGTGGCATGGTCCTTATATTGTCAAGAGACAGCTTGCAAAAGGGGCCTATGAATTCATTGATTTTGACGGGGTCTCTTTAGGTAAACCCAGAAATGGATTTTATCTAAAGAGATATTACACTTGATTTTGTGTGGAGATCTTTTCTGTATATTAGTTACATTTTAGCCAGTGTGCTATAGATTAGAAATGTGTGCCTAGCTTAAGTGTGCTCTTACTATTATTCCTTCTTATCTGGATACTTTTGATATCACAGATGTCGACGACCTTTCAAATGTATATTGGTTTTGTTGATGGTGCTTGTCGCAATACACGGAACATCTCTTCCATAGCTTGGGTTATTTACTCACCCACTGACGAGTTAGTATCAATGCATGGGGTAAGCCTAGGTCAAACAAAGAACAATATTACTGAATATAGTGCAGTTATTGAATTATTATTAGAATCCATTTCATTTTGAATTCAGAGTTTGATCGTTAGGTTAGATTCTAAACTCATTGTATTACAGTTAAACCGAGTATATGCCATTAGAAATCCAGTATTATTAAGATTATTTTTAAGGGTTCGTCTCTTGGAACGAGAGTTCGATTATATTAAGTATCAACACATTCCAAGAAATTTAAATACATTAGAAGATGCAATTGCTCTAATGTTATAAATAGACATTTGTGATAAAAAAGTAATAAATCAACATTCCATAACATGATTGAACAGGTAACTGAAGTAATAGTATATCATAGTATAGATGTAGTGTTCAAAAAATAGTACATCGTCTTCGATCATAGGCAAAAAATGCCTTATGATCGGAAAAAAGTGATACAAAAAATGAGTCTACAAGTCAATCATCCACTATCTGTGGTGATGATCACGATAATACACTACTGCTCGTGCCACCCTAGTCAAAAACCTCCTAAATGGTCCAGGAACACCAATGACATATCGTTGTAGACGGAGTGCGATATCATCTATGTTGGTCTCAGGAATATCCATAGTGAGCTGCTCCAAATGGTGCTCTAAATCAGTCAGGATCTCTACAGTCTGATCCTATGGGGGTGGGGGTGCTGCTGCTGCATCCCTTTGCCTACGGTCAAAGGGGCGGAGAATGGCTGGTCAACTTGGACGCACATCTTCATTTGAAATTTTTCTTATCAGTTTTGGACTATTTAAAAACAAAATAAACATTAGAAATTAGAACATTACAAAAGATATTTTTTTTACCTGACTCATCCCACTGAGCTCCTGGAGGAAGGGGCATGTCCCGGTTGCCGCGAAAATCCATGCCAACGTAAGGAAAATCCTCTATCACAAAAATTTGGCATTCTAGCCAACAAAAATAAGTCGAAGGAAAACGAATAGTCTCCCCACCCTCGCTGTGGCAGGCCATCAAAGCAACCCAACGAACCATCCTAAGCTCTCGAGGTCAACCAGCATGAATAGGAATATGTTGCGAGGCTAACATAGGGATCCTCTCTAGAGCAAAGGTGATGGACCCATATCCAAAGTTGTTTAAATTTCCATTCTTTTCTCTGGTGAGTTGGCCTTTCACATTTGCCAACACAGCCTCACACCAGTTGAATATGGTGCCTCGAAAACAATCTACTGCGATGCGCATCTGAGATCCAGTGGCTACATGCAAAGCTGCACTTTCGCACAACTTGTAAATGGTAAAAGAAATCACTTTTAGCTCAGGACAGATGATAGTTTTAATGTCAATCCATCTATCTCTAGGATTGGCTTCATCATTACAAAACTCTAATTGCAGGCTGGAAACAGACTGGCCACCTGGCCTAGCCCCAAATAGAGATAGTGCTTCACCTCTCCTAGACAAACGAGTCAAGAAATATATGTCTTCCAGCTCAATCTCGAGCCTGTGACCTCCGATCACGAAACACTGGTCCTGAACATCCCATTTACTTACCAGCCAAGTAAGAAGATCCACTTGAGCTCTCATGCCACTGATAGCCCAAAATTTGAAAATCATGCATGCTCTTAAAACTTGCAAAGTTGGTTGATGAATCATTACTGCTTCATCTACCTCCTCATGTTCTCGTTCTCGCCAAATGAGCATTGTAGATATCCTACAACAAGTAAAATTAAGGATTAGAAACATTTTGAAGCAAAATATTTGGGTAATTTAGGAAGAAAATATGTTTTTAAATTCATTACAGCGCCCTCGCACTTTACGCTCAGATACAGTGTGTATCTCTACACGAGATCTATGTTAAAAGTGCGAGGCCCTGACATTTTCCTTTGTGGGAAAATGTCGGGGTCCGCAGGTACCTAGTGTCCTGCCTGCGAACTCTCGAGGGCGAATTTTTCAACCTATTTTCCTCCCAAAAATGAAATTTTTACCCTAATTTAAAAAATTGAATGGATGAAAAGCAAGGTAAGGAGGTTCTGGATTACCTGAAGCAGATGGTTTTCGATTCTGATGGTCGGTTTGCCCAAAATCTTCTCCGAAGTGTTTTTTTCCAAGAGCTCTAAAATCTTCACTCCAAACTCAAATGGTAAAAATGAACTTGAAAAACTCCTTTTTATAAGTTTTTTCGAATACATGAATTTTAAATTTGTTTATTTTTCACTTTAAAAAGTTAGTTCCACCATATTAATTTTATTATTGAAACAGGTATGTTTAATTTTTCGAGTTTTCGTGCAGAATAACGGATTTTTCAGGTAAAATGGTCATTTTTGACAAAGAGTAAACTTTTATCACTTTTTCGGGCTCTTTAAAATTTATGAAAAAGCGAAACCATGGAGTCCTCTTCTAAGCCCTTTTCAGACTCTCTAAAAATGAAAATATTGCCGAGTACTTGACTATTCGAACTCGTTAAAGTAAATGAACGGGTCCCTTCAGTATAAGTTTACCCCTTTTCTGAACTGAAATGGAGTATTTACGAAAAAGGTATACATTGACTAATCATGGTCAATAGAGTTCTCTCTTGCATTATTTTATCCTTTTTTGGGCCTGAGAGACTAAATTTACGAAAAAGAACACCCATGGAGTTTTCTTAAGTTTTTTCTTTTGACTCCCTAAAAATGAAAAACATCGAGTATGTCCTATATTGGACTCGTTAAAATTTAACAGTAAAGGACCTGTCGATTACAAACAGGAACGGACCACTCCTTCTTAGGGTTCGATTTTCAACTAAGTTGGACTCATCCGAAGGATGAGCTTATAAACAAGAAAATGTTATCCTCCTCATGCTTGTCAAAAATAAAGAGGTACTTGCCATAAATGGTGGGGGAAAAGAGAGAAAAAAAATTTGTTTGTTACACTTTGATTTGTAAAAAGCATTACACCACTCTTGAACACAACACCTGGGTTGGGAAATCCTTTGCCTATCAGTTAATAAAACCACATTGAAAGTCTTCAGACGGTTTCTGGGTATTAGCTTAGGACAACTGTCACCAAACCATCTGTAGTGTTGTTATGTGTTCAAGAGGTCAGTCAAATAAACCATTCATATGCAAACATTTGTCTCCATTTGCATTGACCATCCCTGAGTCAGTGCTTGCAAAAAATTTCTTCAAAACTTGATCTATGGTTTTGCGTCGTAAGATTTCTTACAACGGATCACTTTCTATCGACAACATCTCATCATCTAGGAAGTTGATCTAGAATCCATCAGTACCTTGGAGTATGCATGCCTTAATGGCAGGTTTCTCACCTTCGACGATAGGTTGCATCATTGACCATCGATCGGATGATTCCGTGAAATGTTCGACTTCAAATCACTTATTCACATTTCATGGATTGTACTAAGTACTTTGAGAGCCATTGTCATTATTGGTGGTTTCTCTCACACTTGTTAACAGTTCACATCATTGACTGGTAATCAAGTGGTTTCTACCATGTTCGTCTTCAACACATTTAATCGCATGGATAGAATCGTACTAGTTCGAGAAGCCGAAATCAAGACCCTGGATTTAGTTTCCACCATCCAGGCTGCTAGGATTTTTATTATTCATTATGTAGTAGATGATTCATTACAGATGGTTTCTTCCATGCTGTGTCTACACTATTGATGTAATATTAAAATCATTTATATATCAGAGCAAGTTTAGTTAGTTTTGATCTGAGTATGGGAATGCCTACCTCAGCGATGATATGTGTGTGTGTGTGTGTGTGTGTGTTGCGTTGAATATTTTTACAGGGTTCCGACTGGGGTGTCCACAAGCTGATCCTTGAAATGATAAAGCACATCACTCTTCGAATATTCTCAGACTTCACACTTTAGGGGGCAATTTGTTACACTGAAAATTTGTCACCATGACATTTTAGTCTTCCTTAGAAGTCTACAATATCAAAGTTCCTAAAGTCAAGCCTTGAAATTAAGAGAAAAGCTCATAAAAGTCTTTAAAACTCTAGTACCGCACTTTCTCTTATTTTTGCGTGCGGTGCCGCACCTTTTGGCTATAAATCCTGGGGAGCCAAACACACTATTTATTCATTAAGGGTGCAGACCCCTGTAAAAGATTAAAAAGGCGCAAGTAAAATGTAGAAGCTCAATTTGAGTCATTTTTGGAAGCTTCTAGAAACATTCCTCTGGTGGAAAGTACGCTCTTTTCATGTTCGTGTATCCCATCAATTAAGGAGTTAACCCCTTGGCGTAAGGAACTAATCCCTTTGAAGGAGGATTCTATCGCTTCTTGTATGGAGCTGTAACTTCCTCCCTTTCACTATAAAAGAGGCATAGGGCAGCCTCAAAGGGTTACAATTGATGAGTTGAAGTTTTAGTATTGTTGAATGCGAAGTGCTATTGAAACTGAGACCCTTTTAGCTAAGATTTCATGTGGGAAAGATTACATACCTGTATGTATCTCAGTTGGAAGAGTGCAAGGCTAGTCAGAGTAAAGAAAACGCCTGTTCCGGACCCCAGGAAGGCCTATATGACATCAAGGCGGACACGGTTATAAGGCTCTTCCTTATTTAAATTAATACAAATAAATCTGTTTTTCTCAATAAGCTATCAATTGATTGGTTTATTTATGGATTCCTTGATCACCATAATAGATATGATTTATGAATATATGCTATGCAGGTGCTATTTGATGTTTGTTTGTTTGTGATTGCAGATCTTCGAAGGTAACTCTTTCGGGCGACTGAAGGACTACTACTACAAACAAAAATTGGATCAAAGGTAAGATCATTAAACCTTTATAGCATTTAATTATGAATCACAATATATATAGAGAAAGATAGTTTTGTTTGTCTGTTTGTTGCTAGCTTTCCGTAGGACACTTGGGAGGTTTGTCTTGTCCGCAAGAACGACTTATCCGTCCAGCACCCTGTTATGTACTTGAGCTCCACCATTCTTTAACTTTGTTAAGGAAAGTTTGGGCTCATAGCTAGAAGTAATCGAATAGGAAGGGCATGTTCCTATTCCCTTCTTTGAGTTCTACCTCTAGCGTGATGGGCTAGTGGTCGGATCCTGAGCATGGAAGTATCGAGGCTTCATAATAAAGATCATGACTGATGAGGTCCCCTTAAGCCATGAAATGATCGAGACATGAGGCAACCTAGTGTCGCCCACCTCGTCTATTATTCCAGGTATAGAGGTTGTTGATGGCAGTTAAGTCCAACATATGCATTTCAACTTGCATATTTCTAAATAGTTCCATTTTTTGTTCTTCTCTTTACATTCCTCCTTTTTTTAGCCAGCGATGTGATCAGGTTGAAGTCACCGCCGATCAACCATAACTTTTCGTCATGTAGCTCTCTTACCTTTCCCAAGGCCTATATGAAGGTCTCCTTCTCTCTTGGAATGTGAGGATTGTATATTTTCGAGATAAGAACCCATTCTTTGGCTTCTCTGGGTTAGAATCTTCCCGATAATATATGTGGTATAATTATCCACATATTTATTGTTACTTATGTGGGGTTCCAGAATATTGCTCTTCCTCCTACACTTCCCTTTGCATCTATTGCTACTACTTCGTATCAGGGTTTCATTCGATTGAGAATGGTCTCAATTCTTTCCTCAGATATCATGGTTTCTTGGAGGAACATGATCTGGGGTTTCTCCTTTTGCAGCCTTTCTCGGAGGTAACTCTATTTTTTGTGGTTGAAAAGGCCTTTCACGTTCCATGAGACTACTATCATTGGGAAACCTTGTGACCGTGTTGGAATATCCCTGATAGCAGTATTACCTTGCCTGAATTCACCAAATCTTCTCCTACAATTTGTATTCATTCCTGAATATTTTTCCTTCCTTTCTTTTTTTCTCATTTGGCCCCAGGGTAAAGTCCTTTTTGTTCCCATTGGTCCGCAGTTTTTTGTCTCTGTTTAGCTTCTGGAACATGTCTTTGTATAGCTTCTGGAACATGTCTTTGTATAGCTTCTTCTGGTATTTTCGTATAAACCTTTCATCGAGGTGTCTCCATTCATTTAGTAGCCTCCTAAGCATTGTTTCCTTCGAACTCATTTCCTCCTTGGAGGCTTCTATTTCCATGGTCAAGTTGTCTAGGGTTTGCTCCTATTCTTCCTTATCCATTGGTTTCATTTGGGCTTTCCTTTTCGGTGTTGTTTCTGGTTTGTGTTGGTCCTTTTCTATTACCTTTTGTGGGTCCACCTCAATCTCATTAAGCCTCTCCTAATCGAGCTCTTGATCTCCCTCATTTATCTCATGCTCGTCTTTCGAGGTTTTCCCTTCCTCCAATAACACTTCATACCTGTTCTTACTTGTATGTTGTTTAGGGTGGTTAGGGTTTAGGGTCGGCGACCCTTTTGTATTCATCTTCCTTCTTTTGACCTCTTTGAACCCATCCTCCTCTTCTATTGCATTCGTTGATCTCTTATTCTCCTCTAATTTCCCTATACCATGATTGTTCAGAGGGCATGATTTGTACAAATGGTCATACGCATGGCACCGTCGGCATCTAAACGGGATATGTTAATAATCCAGAGGTTCTTTCCATACCTCATCATGGTATTCCAGTTCCACGGTATCTGTGAGAGGATTCGCTATATTCATATAAACACAAATGTGGGCGTACAAAGTATATTTACCACTGCGTGTGGAGTCAACTATCTTCACAAACATGTCGATGGAGTTTCCAATCCCTTCTAGTAATTTTGGATCCTAGAAATCTACAGGTAGGGCGAATAGCCACACCCATACTAGTGCCACTAGGAAATACTCCTTATTTGGGTTGTAGCATTCCTCCGAGTACCTCAATCCAGAATTATGGTAGATGTACCGCCATTACAACCCATTTTCAAATATTCTCTCTTTTTCTTGTAGGTTCGAGAATATGACTGTAAAGAATCATCTCGCACCAAGCTTTAGTTCGATGTGGCCTTTTAGCTTCCATTTTAGTTGGATCTATTTGATCAGGTCCTTTTCCACTCGCCATGTTCCTATAAACTTACAGATTATTCCGTGATCCTTCATATAGCTACAATATTTTTCTAGTTTGTTTGTTGGCATCACAAACCTCGACTTCTTGGTTGCCTGCGGAAGACATTTGCCTCGCATTTGGGCCTTCTAGCTTGCTCCAAGAACTGGACCTAGGTCTTCATCATTTTTCTAGAAGTTTGATTGTTTTCCTTTGGTCCCACTCACTTCTCTCGTTGTCACATTAGTGTAGGAGGGGATCCCAACCCCCCAGTTGGTGGCCCGATTACCTCTGTCAGTTTCCTGCCCTTTGTGGTCTGTCGAGCTTCTGACTTCTGAGTAATATACAAATCCTTGAAACCCTACCCAATGCTTCAAACCCTAACCATGCATGTTACTTGTTGAATTTTAATTGCTTGGACATTAAAAATTATATCATTAAATTAATTAAGTTTACTATTTTATTAAAAAATACACAATCAAATTTGGTAATATATAAAAATTCTTAAATTTCTAAAGAATTCCATATGGAATAGATCTATTTTTACAATCAATTAATTCAAAATATTTTTTTTATAATCAATATACATTTTTTTTTAATTAATTGATTGTATTAATTGTTCCAAAAGAGAAATAGTTAATGGAAAAGATATATATATTTTACAATAAAATGTTATCCGCGATGTTTTATCTGGATGAACATGCTTTTTGTAAAAAAGTTAATTGGCTTATTTTGGGTTAATCATCATTAGGTTAGTTAGTTTGTTGTGGATGAACATGTTTTTCGTAAAAAAGTTACTTGGCTTGTTTGGGCCTAATCTTCATTAGGTTAGTTTGTTTTGGGTTGATCGTGATAACTTAATTTACGAAAATAAAGAATTGTTATATTTAAATACCAAATATACATTTTTTTTTGAACTGATTGATTGTATTAATTCTTTCATTACAGAAAGGGAAAAGTATATTGTTACAATGAATTATATATAGAAAGAGTAAAGTTTTGTTTGTGATGTCATTTGGTTGAACATTTGTTTTATTAAAAAAGTTAAGCTGGTTTGTTTGGACATTTGTTTTATTAAAAAGCTTAGTTTGTTTGTTTGGGTTTTAATTTTTATGAGGAAATAGGTTTTAATATTAATTTTATAAGGAGAAATATAAAGATGGAAATCAGTTACCCAGAATAAAAGCATTGTCAACCACTTTTCTTAATAAAAAATTAATGAGAATGTATTGTGTTTAATTTTATTAGGTGATAAGCTCAAATATTAATTTTATGGGAAAGAGTTTACGGTGAAAATCAATTTGGAGAATTAAAAACTATTCAATGCAAAACTAACCTGCGTACACAGCGGGGTGGGTGATGCCTGTGCTTGGCACCCAAGGTAATAATGATGGAGGGGATCATTTTGATTAAAATAATTATCAGAAACACTTCATCGTGACTACTAAATTAAGACAACGAACCTGCACGTTTAAAATTTTGAAAATATTTGAAATTTTTAACCGATAATCATGAGTCCAGTAACAATAACAAGTACCACCAATGAAATGAAAAAATAATTGAATTAGTATGATTTCATATCAGGGAGTAAGATCCACCCGCGATTGGTACAGGTTTAGATATGTATGAAGTCATGTTGAACTCAGTGTTCGTTAGATACGATGTTTATCTTCAATTTTACTGTAGATTTTAGTTAGTTGAGGGTCTAACCATTAATTTTGATTTTCTTAGTGACCATCGAAAGTCTTCAATTAGCCTAAATTTAAACACTCGCAACAAGAATCAGTCACCTCGGAGGAAGTCTCGCAAACCATAACTAAAATCCTATAAAATTGGAACGATACAGACAAGATTAGCGTGGCTGCTGCGCAAGGATGACACGCACAAATCGAGAAATGGTCCAAACTAAAATAATAAATTGACCGAGCTTCGTTTACAGTGGAATCATGGCGGGTCTCGGAGGGTTGACAGCCAGTTGGGTCTTTACTCAATAACATTTATGGGTGGCCGGTATACAAGTATTCTTGCATATCCTCTCCTGTTCATGTCCCCATCTCGCCATGGAGAGTGAATCTCCTGGCTTTTTGTGTCGGCTTCTTGATTGGTGCTCTTTTCCTATTATGTCTTCTGATTTTTTTTATTTGGATGCTTCTACACATCATGATACTTGCTCTTCTTTTTCTCGCCCACCTCCTCGACCTCTATCACCTAGTTCTTTGGGGTGGTTCAGTGCTATTTTTTTTCGCTCTTTCTTTTTCTTTTCTCGGCCACCTTATGGACCTTTATTACCCAGTTCTTTGGAGCGGCTCATTGCTGTTTTTTCTTCGTTGTGGGCGGTGAGGGTTTTCATCTATTCACAACCTCTATTCTTATTAGCCTATTCATCTGGGGGCTCCTGGTAACGCTTCTTTGATTTCCCTTGCCTCTGCGTCTGGAATGTGAGAAACCCTTCATATCTTTCTTCTTTTCACGTGTGCTATATGCATCGTCACCCACAAGTATACTCATTTCCACCACCTTTTTCGTTCTGTCCTCTGAAGTCCTTTACGCCACCACCTTCGTTTGTCCAGATGTTTCCTTCGACCCAATGTTTCAAGTCTTTTATTGTTGGGGGTTCCATTACTGACCTCGAAGCGGGTTCTGACCGGTCCCTACCCGCTCGCTAGCGTCGGTGGCGTAACGCTTCCATTATCTCAGAACCTTTCCGCGACTTCAGTTTCAGACTTTGCCATCACTGTTTTGGTATCTTGGGGTACTGGTGTTGTTGTTTCTGTGAATAGGCCGATACTCTTGTTTCTGGCTAGGGTTCATTTCTGCTACGGGGGTGCTTGTGTCTCTGGGGTGGCGGTGGTCTTGCTGCGGTGACGTGGTTGTGGTGGCATTGGGGTGATGGCGTGCTAGGTGTGTTTTCCGAGCTGGCGGTGGTGTGACAGTGAGGATAACGGGCATGTGCTTGGACTTCCTCGTTCACCATTCGGCTAGTACGTGATTTCTTCGCCGAAAGTTTTTCCGGGGGACGCGGGATCCCACCTACTATCTGCACTGCACATGGGACCTCTCGAGGTTATCAGTGCCTGATTTGGCCACTCTAATCTTTAATTATTTGCATTGGCTCTTGCCATATTTGGATGCTCAGGTAGGTTGCCACTTTCATCTCATCTGTCGACTCCCTCGGGATCATGTACATCACTGACACCGGGGAATGTTTTTTAATTCTATTCTCTCATCTACATGGCCCTAAGATCTTGGGCATGTGGGATAAACCTCTCGCCTGCCTTCTGGTGGAGGTTGATATGATTGGTGGGCTCTTAGATCAGATTATCCTTCATTGGGACTCTCAGTGCATTCATCAACAGGTTGATTATTGGAATGTGTCGTTCTGCTGCCTCTGATACCAGCAGATTGGATATCTCTTGGAAAGGTGCTCCGACGACTACACTCTCTTTCAAAGTCCGTGGACGATCATCATTAAAATGGTGTTTATGGAGGAGACTATCAACAAGACTCTGCTTCTAAACTAGGTACATATAAAACCTTCAATGACTCTATTGATAGTGATTTTAAAGTTCCACCTTCACATCTAGATTATCCCTCCTCCCGTGAGGATCTTAGCTTGGACACCATAGTGCCCATATCTGTGGATGTTTCGCCTTCTATTCTCACCCTTGCGGACCCCCCCATTATACTATTCTCATCTAGGGGATTTTCCACCTCCATGTCTTACCGAACATAATTCAACTATTGACCAACCTAACCCCTCATCCCTGATTGCACATGACTCTTTATACCCACTTTCAGACCCTATCATACTATCATCCCCCCACAACTTTGTGGACAGTGACTTAGAATTCTTGAAACACGATCCTCACATTGACCTTGCTACACTCACTGTTCATGAAGCAGGCCCGGGAAAACCCTCTCCCACTATCAGTCCCTGTTCTTGTAGGAAGATCACTATCCGCAGGGAAAATGGCGAGGGCAACCAGCATTTCCCTGGGAACTAGAACGACGGGATAGAGTTCGTCTCGAGGATTCTGGCGCAACTTGTTTCATCAAAATCTGAGTTCGTATGTTTGAGTTATTGTCTGTTGTTCGTTTTCCAAAACAGAAAAAAAGGAGGAGAACAAATACAATGATGATGTGGCAAGTACAGTGATCATTGCAAGGAATATTCTCCAGATTGCATCCAGTGACACTGTGACAAATGTCGTCTTCAGATTCCGTAGATGGGTTAAGTGGAGAGATAAATTTCCCAATGACCTCCATTATTCATCCTAAGTTTGAATTTGAAATTTTTTAGGTTGGAGCACAACCCAACCAGAGGGTGCCACGTGTCCTCTCTGGTGGGCCCTCTCCAACCCTTGGTTTGAATTCTTATTTTACATATTGCAAAGTTGGACAGTATGGATGGCGCATTTTTTTTTTATATCCTAAGTTCCAACCTAGGCTAAGGATTCTACTATGGCGGACAAACACATTTTGCTTGGGGCGCAATGTCTTATTTCTATTGTCTATGGTCTACATATATTATTGTAATATATATGTTACAAACCTATGGTTTTAGAAAAATATGACAACGGACCCTAACTAAATCTGGAGGCAATGCTAGTTATATCTGGAGCAACCCTACATTTGGAGTAGTTCTATACCATATGGCAGAGTCAGCTACATATGGTGAAGGTGCTAACTAGCAGGTGGAGAAACGCTACTTTGGTCTCAGTCACAAGTATGGCGGAGTTTGCCAAAGTTTATTTGAACAAAAGTTATGTGGCGGAGTGGGGGTCGAACCCCTAACCTCACGCCTACCAACGGCGCGACTTACCACCTCTCCTCCAAGGTGTTTCTTAACCCTTATGGAAACCTCATCATCTCAAAGTTTAATGACCCGACCATTGGGGGTTGGAGGGGGCTAGCCCCTCAAGCCAACCCCCTCGCCATGTGGCCATAGTTCTAGACCCGGGTGCTAAGACCGTTGATCCGACGGATTTTATAATGACATTTAGTTAACGTTTAAACATGGTTAACCAAGGATAAACCGTCATTAACGCTAAAACAAACACTTATCACTGAACTGTGCTTATCTGCCCATAAGTGTGTTTAACGTTAATTAATCTTGAATGCTAAGTTGGCAGAAATTATGGAGGGCATGCCAATTTTGGTGGGTTTCTAATTTGGGAATGTTAATTGGCAGTTCCTCCCATTTTAGAGGAGAAATTGGGGCAAAATTGGTTTTGGTCATAACTCACTCAATTCTCGACCAAACTGAGATGAGTGAAATTCATTCTAGGATAATTGGCATGTTGGGAACTTAGTGGAGCATGTTTCAGAGGCATAAGAGGTCATCTATAGGTGTTTTTGTGCATTTGAATATTTTTGAATGGTAGGGCCACTAGGTGTTAGGGTCATTGCCAAAGCATCCAAAGTCCAAATTCAACAAACAAATAGCCATTTTTGGGAGATTATCATGTTTTAAAATCATTGGAATAGGTTCCAAGAGGTTCTGAAGCTTGTAACAACAATTTTAGTACACTTGAAGCTAATACAAACGTCACACTATGAAGCTGGACCAAGGAGATGTAGCCGAGGAGGGGTGAACTCCTTTATCAAAATTCTCTGTGTTAAGCTTTGTTATGTGTGGTTGGTTTGCTTAATATTTCTACTATTCTATCATTTAAAATTATTTTTTTTAGTCTTATGACAGACTCATAATTTCACAAAGTACACTATTTGACAATCACATGCTCATAAACAAAACCTACGAAGGATAAGTAAAACAAAGCAATGAAAATTTTATATATGAAAAGAAACTAGCACATTAATAACTAGCATTCATTTTCAGATCAATGTTTTTCTTCAGATGTCCGTGAATTGCTTAATGTATTGTGCATCAAGAAACATGAGGCAAGGAAATATAAGATTTTAAATATTCAAGAGAAAACTTCACGTTTAAAATGCCGCGCTACTTGGATTAGGGAGGGTGATAGAAATACCAAGTTATTTCATAACTTTGCTAATCAAAGAAGGTGAAAAAATTCCATCTGGAGCACAAGGGAGAGGATGGATCATATAAGTTCTCGGATTTCGAGATTCGAGCAGAGAAAAAAAGCTTCTTTCAGAGATGCTATAAGGAAACTCTCGAGGATAATCTACTAGACCGACTCTAGGTGATACAGAATTATCCTACTATGTTTGATGAGGAGGAAAACAATGTACTATTTCACCCTGTCACTACAGAGAAGATTTTACATGTCCTTAAATATTTTCAAAAGGACAAGTGTCCAAACCCTGATGGGTGGACAGGTGAGTTCTTCTGTCATTATTTCCATATTCTGGGAAATTATATTTGTTCTTTAGTTGAAGAATCGAGATGCCTGGGGCAGATCTCGAGAGCTCTCAAATCCACTTTCATCGCACTTATACCCAAAACTAGATCTCTAGAGTCTTTTGGAGATTTCAAGTCAATCTCTATGTGCAACATTCTCTATAAGGTGATATCAAAAGCCATAGCGAAGAGACTCAAAACTACTCTCTCCAACCACATTACCCCGAAGAAATTTGTTTTTCTAAAGGGGAGATATGCACATGATGTTGTGGTTATTGCTTAAGAATGTATTCACTCTGCAAAGACAGAAAAAAGATCGTTGGTGGTAATGAAAATCGATTTTAAAAAGGCCTATTATTGTGTGTATTGACGTCTTCTTAGGCTCATTCTTCTTAACATTGGTATTGATTCCCAAAATATGGAATGGATCATGGCGTGTGTGATTGACATATTCTATGATGTTATTTTCAATGGAAAACTGTGTGAATTCTTCCATGGTGAAAGAGGGTTTCATCAGGATGTGAATTATCTCCTCTACTAATTATATTGGTCATGGATGGTATAAGCAAGAAGATATCTGAGGCCTGGGATCTTGATCTATTCCGTGTTTTCCATATCTCCTCTTCGATATTCATCACTCACCTCTTCTTTGTGGATTACATCCTCACGTTCAAGGAATGTGATAATGACCAATGGAAGGTTATCCACTACATCACCACCAGGTACGGGAAGGCTTCGGTGCTTCTGATCAATGCACATAAATCTTTTTTATATCAATCGGAGGGGGACCTGCATGTCCTCACACATATTGCTGAAAATTTCCAGATACAACTCAGACAATTAAAATATGGATTTTAAAATATGGGTTATAGATTGAAGCCAAATTCATATAAGAATGGATATTGGGACTGGCTCCTAACTCGCATTGATCATAATCTTAGTTTGTGGATCTTCATTTTCACTCCATCCACCAATATTTCCAATGGTCTATCAAATGTAGGATTTCTGATTCTCGTATTCCTTTTTTTACTCTTTGGGAATTATGGAAAACTAGAAATAGTGTCATTTTTTATGGTTTTTCTCCTCACCCTTATCATGCTCTATCCAAAATTTTGTCATGGGCTGATTCTATGATCCTTTGAAAGGTCCATAATCACGATATGTGTGTGTGTTTGCGGCACAAAATTATCCTAATGTCGGCTGCTTTCTTTGATGGGGCAATGAAAGATGGTTTTTGTGGTTCTGGTGTTGTCTTATACAGGGAAGCGGTGGACAAATTCTCTCTATCTTGGGGAGGTGGGGAGGGGCCCAACACACGGGCAGATTTGTTGGCTCTATGGGACATTCTATGGTTTTCTAGGAGCAAGGATATTGATTGCATAGACATATATGGTGATGTGCAGTCCATCCATTGGGCTTTCAATGGCTTCCATTCCTTCACGCCTCCACAACTCAGATATTGGCACAGAAGAATGGAGGACCTCCTCAAGACTTCCTGATGTGCATCTATTGACCATATCTACCAGGAACAAAATTCGGAGGCTGACAATCTGTCAAAAAGGGGATTGCAGATGATGGTGGGTACCCAACACTATGTTAACACCATTTCTGGTGGAGAGGTGGACCGAGGATGTATACAAATACCATGAGTATCATTTCACCTCCTTTTTTTGTTCATTTATAGTTTCATTTTTTTTATATGTTGGATGTTAGATGACTTATCTCAGATGTAAGACTTATGAATTGTTCTTTTTTTTGGATCCCTGTCACATGTGTTTCTTATGCACTATATGATGTTGTTTGCTTCTACTTTTTTCGCCTTACATCTATTTCATTCTTTATCTCTCTCTACTGCTAAAAGAGTGGTCAGTGTTTCCACCACTTTGAATGCATGTAAATGGCACAAGAAATGCAAAATATGATGGGATAAGCATAACTTAGGTAAATTGTTTTTTTTTCTTTTTTTAAATCTTTAATGAAACAATTTGTTTTTCCTTCTTAAAAAAAATCACAAGAATCAATTTTTTACGATGAAAGAGTCTCGTAACGTAAATTAATATAATCAAAATTGTAGACCAAGGTGCTATTTAAATTCTCCACCCCATTCGTAATTTCTTGATGTATGCTGCAAATGATCATGTTTGGACCTCTAAAACATTTTTTTATAAGATTATGTAGTTTTAAAAACTATTTTCTTTCTAAATTTCTAGATAAAAGGATAGTAAATCTGAGGTATCAGTTACACTACTTACTAAAAGTACATTCTAAGGAATTATTTCGTCTTTTAGCTTTGTAAATGTATTGTATTGTATGATAAATGGCAAATTAGGCATCTCCATATCATGAAGAGCGAGTTCCGTCAGAATTTAAATGTGAGAGGATAGGACCAGTTTGTCTAATAAAGCTTTGTAAATGTCTTGTATGATAAATCGAAAATTGGACATCTCCATATTATGAAGAGCGAGAGATTTAATTCCGTCAGAATTGAAATGTCAGAGGATAGGATAAGTTTGTCTATATTTCAGAATTAAGGTGTTACAGGTAACTTCTTTTTCTTCTTTGGACAAGGCTGATATGTATGGTCATTATTGATATGTTGTAACTGTAAGGTTTTAGTTTTATATGATTATGACCACTTATCAAACTTGATGGAAAGTGGAATCATAAATTGACTAAGTCTCATTGTGGTGGCTTATTTACATTTTCTAACCAAAAATTTAGAGGCTACAATAATAATGTTAGGCATGAAATATGGTCTTTTCTTTTTCCTCTTACAAACAAAATTAAGAAAGTGAAGGTTTTATGTGATACATTATAACTTAAGATAAAATGCCATTTCAAACCAAAATTTGTTATTTAAATATTTGTAATTTAAAAATAATTACTATTGCATCATCTATCTCTCCAAAAAATATATGATTAATTTCTTTGTGTATCTTTCTATATATCCCAAATTAAAGTTAAACAATAAAATATGTATATATCATATCGAAAATTTTAAATATTTATCTTCCATGGCTATTGAACATTAAAATTTTAAACAATGAAAAAATTACAAATCATTTTTACATTGAAAATTTTCTATTAAAAAGTAATGTTAAACATTAAAGAAATTGCACACATATATATTTATCTTCCATGGCTATTGAACATTAAAATTTTAAACAATGAAAAAATTACAAATCATTTTTACATTGAAAATTTTCTATTAAAAAGTAATGTTAAACATTAAAGAAATTGCACACATATATATATATATATGATATAGAAATATTTTTCTTCCATGGATATTAAACATTAAAATATTAAACAATGAAAAAACTAAAAATCATCTTTATATTAAAAATTGCTTATTAAAAAATAAATGATTTACTTTTATATAGTTTATATATATATATGAATATCTCTCTATAAAGTTAATGTAAATTAATTTAATTTAATTTATTTAAGGCATATATTGAAATTTTTTATTTGTAAATTAACATTGGAATATTTGGAATATTTTTTTGATTACTAATACTTTTTAAATGTTACTCGTATAGTTTATCTTGGGTAGAGAAATTACATTGAAACACTATTTCAAATATAGAAATGTGTCAATATTATATTATGTACCAATTTACCAATATTTAAAGTAGATATAGAATTATTTTATTTGAGAGTAATACTAACATATTCAATTAATTATTAGTATTGAAATTGAAATATTTTACATATGGTAGGCATTGAATTTTTTTAGTTATTTTCTTTTAAAATATGAGATATTGAGCATGGAAATAATTACACACTTTCTTTATATAAAACTCAATTATATGAATGTTATATACTACACTACATAAATTTATCATCATCATCATCATATATATATATATATATATATATATATATATATATATATATTAAATTTAAATTGTATTTCTTGAAAATGACTTCATACAACAATAAAATATATAATTTTTTATGCTATGTCTAGTCATAGTTTTCCTCAAGGGAATTCAAAGATGTTGACCATGAACAAGAGTTCAGATAATTCATAATCATAACAACTATCACTATGAAGGTCATTAAACCTAACGTAAAATGAGGTGCAGAAAGTAAAATACAATAATTGAGTGACTAAACATAACATCAAGCATCAAATGAAGTAACTTAGGATGGATTTTGAGCATCAGTGCAAGTTAGCACAAGAGAATTAAAATCACATTCGAGATGACTTTCTAGGTGAGAAATCCAAGAATCCAAACTAGCAAGACAAAAGTGTTGGTATCATTGCAAATGATTGATTTAATTCAAGATATTATATCATTTCAATCTTCATGTTTCTTCTTCAAGACCTTTCCCAACAATGTCCTCATCTTCCAATGAAGGGTAATGGAGTTCAAGTATTACCTCCATCTTTCCTTGGTGCATCCAAGGTCAGGAATGCAATTGGCTACCTCGTCTTGAATTTCTAATTAAAAATTGGCTTTTCGGTTTAACATTCCTTGATATACCTCGTACAAAATACATAATATTCAAATTTTGTTTTCTTTATTTACAAGTTTTATTCGCATATAGAATCCCATGTATGAACTATCACATACTCTTTAACTAATCATCAAATGATATTATCAAAATAGTTAAGTGAGGTAACCCCAGAAATGGAATAACTATTTGTGTAAAGTAATAATAATTAGTGCAGCTTGTTAACATAATGCAATCTGCAACAAATTTGCCTCATTAACAACATTTAATTAATCAGGGATTATTAAAAAACGATGAATGGTATAATTACCAATGGTATGCAAGATGACAATACATTAATATAATTCATAGGAAATCACACAAATCAACACCAAGGTTACCTTGGAAACCCTGAAGGAAAAAAGTAAGTAGTGCTTTTCTTTATTAAAAATGCTTCACAAAGGAGTTCATCTCTCATTCAATGACAACAAGGGATTCCATCGCTTTCTTTTTGTTGATATTTTACAAAATAAACATAAAATTTAATTTAAATATTATTAAATAAATGCCCATACATTAGACATGTTGTCATGTTTATCAAACACATTACCCAATAGTTCTTAGAGCACAATATGATTGTGTCATGATTTTTTTACAGTATTAACCTTCTTCCCCATCATGAAGCACCGTTATCAAGCCATAACAAGTTAGCAATATATCTTGTGGGCTTAAGGGGTATTGACCCATGTTCGGATTTTATGGATAAACTAACAAACCCTCCAACTACTGACCCTTTGGGAAATGATCTGCTTGCGCAGACCAAAGTCTCACTCGAAGTAGTATGGGGGGGTGCTTGAACCTAGTTTCTGCACCCTAGCAGAGAATTTAATGAAGTGGTCCTCAACAAAACTCAATATGAATTTATACAAATGCACACAACAATTTATAGCAGAATCACAGAGAATGTGAAATTATCAGTCAAAATAACACATAAATATTGTTTCTATTTAGCGCAGATACAGATCAGAACTAGATCTAGCTCTTCATTAATGTAAAAAGTTAACCGATCATCAATAATTATGCATAATCTTATCAGATAACTTTGCACAATCATTAATCAGTAAATAGATAATGTGATCTTAGTCAAAGCGTAAACAGTAAGAAATATAGATGCATGCACAAAGAGCTTTGCCAAAACTATTCTTTCTATTATCTTTCATATCTGTCACTACATCAACTGCATTTCCAAAAACCCTTACAATTCTTACCAACCCTTCCACACACACAATTAACAAAGTCTGCACAAAAACCAGGACTAGGTCTCCGTGCACACAGCTAGTAGGAGCCTTTCAACCCAAACCAAAACCCTTATAGACACAAATATTATCAGAGCATCAATATCTCATAACATTCATTGAATTACTTAGAACTACTTAGCTTAGACTCAATATATCTATTTATAATACGCTTAGTGTACAGATACTATTGTCTCAAACCATGGTTTGAGGCCCGAAGTTTACATTTATGCCTAATTACATCCAAAATTGGGGAAATAAGCCCTTTTTCTTCATTTTCACATCATGCACATACAAAAATAATATGAAAAGTGTCTTAGAAACTTGTGCCTCAGGGGACCCTGCTCCAAAAGGCTCCCAACACAAACAAGTGACTCGTCCCGAGTCACTGAGATGTTTTATCCTTGGTTTTATCCTTGAGCGTCTTGACAAAATTCTAGAGAGGGAGCACTAACTCGAGGCTCTGTGTTGCTGCACCCTGCACTTGTTGAACCATATTATCTATAGTAAGCCCCTCAATGGCCATCTCCACGCTGCGCTGAGTCTGCTGAATAATATTTAAGGTATTGTCCAGTGTATGGGATAGTTGCAATGCTTCATCTACCCATTGTTGCATGTGTTCTTTCAACGCTTGTTCCTTGCGGCAAAAGTCTGCAATATCTGCTTGGATTTTGTAGCCTTCTTATAGTGGAGAAAGTCTCTATGCAAGGACAAAATTAGGTGTGACTGTTTAGATCTCTTCAAATTGCTTCTCATTTTCATTGAGTGCATTGCGTAGGTGCTGCATGACTGGATCATTCTCGATAGACGCCCAAATGTTCATGGCCTTGTTTAATGACTTGTCATACTAGGTGACTATTGTGACAATGTTGTCTTGGGCCTGCTTTACTTCTTCTACTCTCTTCGGACGAACCTCAAGTCGTGTCTCTAGCTGTAACTTGGCTTGGAGGTACGCAATTTTCTACTCGTACTCTATTTAAGTTTTTGTAACCTCTTCGTGTGCTGCTTTGACTGCAACAACCAATCCCTCTAACTTCTCAGTAGATGCAGTTGTGGCCAACACAACTGGAATATCTCGGCAACCCTGATTGATCTTGGCCTCTAGCGTAGCGTGTTGGGAGTCTACTTCTCTGCACGTTACTTCTACTTGTTTTTTATGTTGGTGCTCTTGTGCAGCCTGTTGTTGTGCATCTCGAGTCTTTGTCTCCATGGTTTCTTCTTGGAACTGAAGTTCTTCTGGAATCATTGAATGCAACAAATGTATTTTTCCTGTAGGAAACACTTAGAGGTTAACATTAATATCACCTATACCCTTAAATTAAACGTGCTTGTTAGCGTCCATCTGTATTGATGGTAGGGGGATGTGAAAAAATTGAGCATCCCCTGATGCGAGCAAGGAAACATCCAATGGTTGTGCACTAGCAACCTGCACACTGGTCGAGCTCACCTGGATCATGCTCTCCTGGATTTGGCTTGCCTACACTTTTAATTCTTGCAGCCCAACTTGGAAAATCTCTAGCATGGATTTATATTGGACCTCCATGTCCATCCATCGATCTTCCTGTGCAAATTTAATTGTGTTCGCGACCTCATTGAGATTGTCCTCGGTAAGTGTCTAGACCTCCTATCCTGCTTTCTTAGAGCCTTTATGCTTTTTGCATGATCCACTCGCAGCCTCAGTGCCACACTTTGTGCCTTTTGATGTTGTTGCTTCTCCATTCTCCATCGGCTCAGAGCCATTCTTCTCTGGCACTGTGGTGGTGTCTATGGTTTCTCTTGTGGTAGTCGAGGTTGGTTCCTTCTCACCAGGTTTCTCTATGACCATGGATGTCGCTTTTTATGTCTCTGCAGGCTTGTTGGTAACCTTCTTCGTGGATTTTCTCATCAGAGTGCACGAATTTTTAGGCGGAGTCAACCAAGCCGACAACCATTTGGTTGTAACTCTAATAAGGTCATATTCAGTCACTAAATAGGGAATCTCATACCATATCCCCTCTACATATCCCTTGGCACAAATATGGATATTATGGAACGTAGCCTTAAAGTCAGCTATCATCTTTTATTGATCATAGAGAGTGTGTGACAGTCTAGGCTTGGACTGTACTGCTTGGTTCAATGTCTCACCATATAAGACCCAAAAGATCTTATCCTCATTCTCACATTTTGTCTGACGAATTCCAGAGTGTTTCATAGCACGCAGCTTCGTACATCTTCTCCTCAAGCTCAAGGAACTACATGTTTTTCGGGGTTCACCATTCAATAAATGCAATGAGTAACAGGAGCCAAGCGTATTAGAATTTCTTTCCCTCCTCCTAGACCTTGCACACATTTTTAAGAAATTCCTTGCACAGCTACCCACACCAATTGTATATGACTCCCTTCTCGGATCTTCTAGCCATCGCAATCACATCTACAAGCACCTCCTTGGGCCTGCACTTGCACATCATCTTGCAAGCCAAGATGAGCATGCCAAAACAGGAAATGGGGTCTGTAATCTCATCCACAACAAAACCCTAGGATTTGCAAGTGACATCATATTTTTTCTTTATCTAATTTGCTAGCAATTTTTCCTACACTTTGCCTCCAAAGTCTACAATAGAGTCGTCCTGCTTATTCGGAAGACCTATGATTCGATGAACCAATTCTGTATCAATCGGTATGCGCTTGCCCAACAAGAGCACATCACCATGAACCAACCCCAACCAACCCCAACAACTCCCGTACGCATATATTATTAATGGTATTGTGCCCAAAATGAGGGATCTGCAACATATTGAGTAGGCCTGCCTTGTGCAAACCTAACATTCCCCTCTTTTTCTCGAGGCACACCATGCCTCCTTCATAAGTAATCTGATCTAAAAAAAGTTGTGGCGTGAGCACAAGAAAATGTTTGACATCTGCGATGTCCTAGTTATAAAACCATAGTTGTGGGATTTTTGCAAGCATATCACCCTCCATTGGGACATTCTATGGGTCAAAGGAAATTGGGTACTTGCAGGCACCTTATCCAAGTCCTTTGATGCTTTGAGAGTAGGTTTGTGCGGCACAATATAACTCGGTAGCCACGAGAATAGGGCTACTTCAACAACTTCATCATCCCTTTCTTCAATAATCTCTGAAACTTCGGCCATAGGCCTCTTTATCTTTTCTCCTACAGAGTGTCACGGTCTTGGAGTCTTTTCTCTAGGATATCTATGCGTTCTAGAGGTTTGACCCTTCTTGGTTTTGACGGTGCAGGTGTTTCTCCAATGGGAACTTTCGGTGCAGCATGGTCATCACCTAGTCTTGTGGTTGTCAACTTGTCCTGAATTATGTACCCTAGCCCAGCTCGATGCAATGTGTCCTCAAATACCTGGTCTAAACCAGACATAGACGCAACAAATGCAATGGAAAACACAGATCTTAGAGCATTAAAATCACTTAGAATGCAAGGGAATTATTTCGACCCCATAGGTTTTATTTATACTTGTGGCACATCTACAATAGCTCCTTGTGCATTAATGATGCTACATTACTGACAGAACGGTCCTAAATCTGGGAATATCCCTTCATGAATTGTATCTTGGATGCTTCCAAAAACAGTAATAATTCTGTCTTATCCAGTTTTACTGTTCCAACGGCTAGTTTTTGACACTTCTGCGCACTAGTCAATCTCTTGGCGCAGATACCGCATGCATGTCACACCTTACCTTGCATATAATCTGGAGCTAAGGTTAACCATCTACAAATCCTACCCCCCCAGCATAGGTTGGTTGACCAGGTAATTCAAAATATATCGATAGTCTCCATCATATCCCTTAATGACTACAAAATTCTCTGACATTCATCATCCCAATGGAATTTCGCACCTCTTCTGAGTAATCTCGTCATGGGCGCAGTTATCATTTCATTCCTAGGAATGCACGTTTTGTAATATCCCACTAGGCCCAACATGGAGCACACATTTCTGAGATTTGAGGGGATTGAGGTTACTTTCAATGTGTGTGGTTCCCTAACTTCCATAAATTCCAATTGTCTATAATGCACGATCTCCCTTATTGGTGCATTAATAATTTCTGGGATCAAGGCTTGACCAACTGTATGAAACTGATTTTCAAAGCTAAAGGTAAGAATAAAATTCTCTATCAGCGCAGACCACTCACTATTTTCTCTACACAACTCTGTCTCCAAGTACCATTCAGTTGGCACCTTTCCCAATGTGTGAATAAACATATGGACCCATTCAGGTATTGGTTCTACACCCCATACCTGATTCCACTTGGCCAAATGTCTATGCATATCTTATTTTCTAGAATATAAATCCTCCATTTTAATTACTAGGCAATCAAACCGCTACCTCATCATGTGTGCACATTCCTCCCAAAATCCTATCTTCTCCTTATGTTTTTCCCACCATCTTGTTGGAGTAGCGCACAAGCCAAGATCCAAAGCATGGAATATTTTCTCTACAAGTAGAGACCTTTCCATCTCTCCTAGGAACATTTTTACATCAGTTGAGCCATAATAATGTGGGAAATCACGTACCTTAGATGTTATACATTGCACAGTGTGGGTCACATGATTGCAATGTAGCGTAGACACTTCATGTAGTCTGTCTTGCCAATTCTCTAGTTCTTCATCAGAGTCTAAAAAACAAGAATTATCCTTCTCACATTTAAGGTTCCCATCTTCTGTTGGATTCATCCAGTCTTCCTTGCACAAGGTTAGCTTATAGATTTTATCAATCTTTTCCTTAGCACACACTGGCTCAGTATACCTTTGGCCTTATGCATGATCCAGAGGAATGATTACCCGAAATCCATTTCTCTCAAATTTCATTATCCTTCTTTCCATATTGATAACACCATAAATGTCAATGGCCCAATCCAATCCTAACAGTGCAAGATAGGGATCAATATCATCTACAATTTGTATGACTTCAAAGTCTGCCAACACCTTAACACCTTCTATATTGACCACAACTCTTGACAACCTTCCCAAGGGAATGATCTTCTGTTGATTGGCCATGTGGAGTTGGATATTAGACCATTCCATCTTGGGCTCTCCCATGTGCTACCATGTTTTTTTAGGTAGAACATTAGCATCTGATCCCAAATCTATAACGACGTGGTCCATTTCATAAGCACTAATTTACGCAGTCATACGCATCTCTCTACCCATTCTCTTCTTGTTCTTATAGGTTTTATTGTATGCTCGTTGTTCTACCATGAGTTGTTCTTTCTCTGCGTAATTATCTATTATTGCCTACAAATTCTCAACAACCTTATTTTTGCACAACATCTTTATGCATGCTTTTAAAAATGGGTTAATCTCTTATTTTCCCCTTGATTCCTTCAGTGTTCCACCACTTTTTTTATTATATCCTTCTGCAAATTCTTTCCTTGCTTCAATAAAATTTTGTTTGGCGCGTTGAAGATTAAATCCTTTTTTATTTTTCAGGTACTTTACCGATCCATACATCAGTGGAAGGTTTCTTTCCCTTACCTTCATTGGTAGCTACACCACTCTTGGTAACTACAGTCACACAAGGATCTTATTCCCAAGTTTCGACGCAAACCATCTGAAGATTTTGCGTCCGGGTCTTCTTTTCCTTCATTTTAGCAATCAACACAAGAAAATCTTCTATAACATGATCAAAGTGTCTACAGTACCTACAAGACTGTCGCGCTGGGTTCGGACAGTCATGCGCATAATGACCAACATCACCATAGTTATAGAAAAATCACTTGTCCTCTTCCTCGACCATCTTATCCACCTCCTCGGCATCTTCCTCTACCTTGGAATCCTCCATGATTAGAAGGGGATGCTTTTGATGTAGTCTCAACTTGCATTCGATAGATCTCTGCTTTATCCAACATCATATCATAGGTATGGAAATGCTGCTCATCATACCCCAATGACGAACAAAACTTGAAAAGTAACTCCTTTAAGTCACGCTGGTATTTTCCAATCCTTGGGAAATAATCTATGTCATGTAATCCATCATTTTGACATATTGTGCACCATACCAGATTCTTCAATGGACTAGGACCTTCACCATTCAGATAATTTTTGAAAACAATACACTGGTCTTTATGGTGCCCCGGAGCTTTTCATTTGATACACTATATCTCTACGCAAACCTCCTTGCCTTTTTCCTTACGCGGACTTTGAATTTCCAGATGCATTGCTTCTAGCTAACTCTGAACCTATTGAGTTCCCAGTGCAATAGGTGTTGGGGTAGATTCCAGTTTCATTGCAGCTTATACAGCCTCAATTTGTGTGGCAATATTTTTTTGACCTAATGGATGGCGCAGATGTGGGAGAAACATAGCAATGAACCATTCTTTATGCTGAGTGTCATCAATAACAAATCCACCATCTCTGGTGGTGCACCTCAATCTTTGATCAACCTCCCATACAGATTCATTAGGTTCTTGATGAATATCCTTCATTTCTGTCATGAACTGCGTGTATGACTTAGGTTTCTTAAACTACTCTTTTAGGGCTTATTTAATTTCTTCCAAAGTAGCATTATTGTTTTCTTGCACATATGTAATGTACCAGTCTAGCACACGATCTTGAAATGTAGTAGCCATCTGCGCTTTTCTAATATAAATATTGTTCACTTATTGAGCCTGCCATACGACCTCAATTACAAACCAGAAATGATCAGTGTCCTAATTTCCAATGCCTCCGAAATTAGGTAACTTCATGGATGCAGCCATATATACTTTAGGGGGAGGTGGATATGGACTGCGCGGTGGGGTGGGTGATCTGTGATGTGAGCTCAAAAGTGGAGTGGGAAACAAATTCAAGGGTTTATGATATGATGATCTTTCTTCCTCATAGTCACTCGAGCTAGCAGTTCCAGGTTTACAATCATATCTAGGATTTTAAGGGATATAAAGGAATTTTTCAAAGTCTTCACAGTAAATTATTCCACTGTGTGTAATTGAACCTCTTTGATGCATTTAAGCAGTATGTTTTCACAGACAACCCCATTCAAAAAATTACATTTTTGGCAATAATTTCAATGAGCGCAGGAACTTACCGCTAGAGCCTTTGAAAAACCTTCTTTCTGCTTCAGAATATGACAGAAATTGGTCCAAAAAAAATTCATTCACAAATCCACCGAGAAGGCAATCGATCTAATGATCTACCACACAAGTGATCCTGTTATCAAAATTCTCTACTTATTGGATCAATTCAGGAGTACACTCAGTGACTATGCTTTCCTTTATGCAGTGACTGAATTCAGCTAAGCATGACAACCACTCATGTAGTTCATGCGCAAAGGAACAAAAGAAAATTTCATGCACTTCTGTATAAATATAATTTTGTACCCACTGATCGTCAGATAATTTAGTGCTTCTATTGTCCTGCAAAAAAAATTCAATGAGCTTTCTATCTAACCAGTCTAGTAACTCATTGCGTGATGGCTGCCACAACATCAAATCTCCCTCAAAATGATGATCCTGGTCCTAACAACGAAACCATTTTTTGGCTTGAGGGGTCCTAACTGAGATTTCTGAGTTTACATATAAACCAACAGAACCTCCAACTACTGGACATTTTGGCATTGATCTGCTTACGTAGACCAAAGTCTCACCTGAAGTAGTATGGGGGGGGGGGGGGATGCTGGAACCAGGTTTCCACACCCTGAGAGAGAATTTAATGAAGTGGTCCTCAACAAAACCCATTACAAATTTATACAGATGCACGTAACAATTTATAACAAAATCACAGAGAATGCATAATTATCAGTCAGAACAACACATAAATATTGTTTCTCTTTAGTGAAGATGTGAAGATACAAATAAGAACCAAATCTAGGTCTTAATCAATGTAAAGACTTATCATATCATCAATAATCATGCATAATCTTATCAGAGAACTTCGTGCAATCATTAATTAATTAATAAATAGACAATGTGATCTTAGTCAAAGCATAAATAGTAAGCAATATAAATGCTTTCATAAAGAGCTTTGCCAAAAAAATTCTTTCTATTATCTTTCATATATGTCACTACATCAAAATTATTTCAAAAAACCCTTGCATCGTTACAAACCCTTCCACGCACACAGTTAGCGAAGTCCGCACACAACCAGTACTAGGTCTCCACGCACACAGCCAATAGGAGCCTTTCAACCCAACCCGAAACCCTTACAGACACAATACTATCAGAACATAAATATGTCATAACATTCATTGTCTTACATAGAACTACTTAGCTTATACTCACTATATCTATTTATAATACACCTAGAACGCAGATACTATGGTCTCAAACAATGGTTTCAGGCCCACAGTTTACATTTAAGCCTAACTACATAAAAAATAGGGGCAAAAATCTCTTTTTATTCATTTGCGCAGCGCTCACATACAAAAATTGTCTTAGGAACTTATGCCTCAGGGGACTCCGCTCCAACATATCTCAACAAACCAAGTTATCCATTGTAAAGCTGCATTAAACGATTTTTCACTCTACATGTAACAATAGTTATATATAATGTTATCATCACCTACAATTGTATTAGTTATAAACCATCATTTGATCATTGAAAAGTAGATTAGTTTAAAAAATATCGTTCAATTCCTTGTAAAGGTCATGATTTCGTCATTGAAAGCACTATTGTCAGAAAAAATATCTAATGTCATTATTACATGTAATTCATGAAATATCAAATTATTAAAATCAAAATATTATGACTTCTCATCCAAACAAAATGCAATATAATATATATATTTGTATCCCAATGATTCAATCTCTATTGTTTATCATTTCATGTCAGAATCACTATAAAATTCTATGTATTATATGTATTTGCGTGAAATCACTATCTTGCAAATGCATAAATAAGAGAAAATTCATAAGCAAATCCAACCCTTTTACTTTTAAATGTATTACCAAATACATTACCATATCTATTATTCCATTACATATGCAATATGATACCTACTACTTTGCAAAATCATATTGTTATTTGTTTAACAAAATACACACGAAGTGTATAAATTCACAAAACCATGGTATTAATTCTCACTATTTTTGTTGCAAATCAATGGATATCAATCTACTTGTTCCTTTTAATAAAAAACATTCTTGATATTTTCTCCAAAAATACACGGGCCTTTGACCTTGCCTTTATTTATAGCCACTTTCATAGCTCTTCCCAGACCCTTGACCATTAGAATGAAGAGAAAAGTGGAGAGGCAATCACCCTCACATAGGCCATGGGATGGATAAAAACTAGAAATTAGGGATCAACTGAGGAAGATTGAGAAGAAGGAAGAGGATATCATTGAACCAATCCATTCAATAAATTGCTATGAGAATCCAAAATCATGCAACATGTGGATACAATAGGTCTAACTCGGTCTATATTAGGCTTTTTATAAGCCTAGGTTGATTAAAATCCATTCCTTCTTGGATATATTGAGGGAATGCATTATTTCATGAGCCACTATAATGGCATCCAATATATGTTTCCCTTCGAGAAAATTGTTTGCATAGTAGATTGAGAAGAGGATAGACATGGTTTGTGATGATTGAGTGATGATTGGGTGATTGCATGAAATCTTCTAGCTTCATTTACTTCCTTTGATATTGGAACTAAAGTGAAGAAGGTGACATTTAAACTTCAATGCATAGATCAGAGATGTCTACATTCCTCTACTAGTCTGGGGATCTTTGGACCCCAAAATGTCCAGCAAGCTTGGAAGAAATCATAGGTGAACCCATCCAAACTTGGAGTTGTATTTTTTGGCATGACGATAATTATCTCTTATAATTTCATTAAAGGAATTTTCCTCACGAGAGCATCATTTTGGGATGGCTAGACAATAGACATGATATTTATAGTTATTTTCTGAATCACTATTTTATCTTGGAAAGACATTTCAAACAAGAGATATTGATAGTAAGAATTCATCTCCTCTTCTAGCTATGCATAGGTAATGAGGTGAGATCCATCATTTGGGTTAGACAAAAGATACCATTGTGATGGAAGTGATGGATAATGGATTTGTGGAAGGCCCTAGTGTACAAGATGTATCAACCTATCTTTCACTTTTTAAATATTCATAAAAGAGCTAATAGTTTTCCCAAATCCCTCCAAAATCTTAGGATCCAAAAATTCCTTGAGAAATGAAAATAAGTAGAACCAAGTTGCCAAAAATATCTCTTTGTCTAAGCAGTATCTTTCTTTCCAAAATCTCACGAAGAGGTTTGCATTGCTGAAGAAGTATGGTCCATTTTCAAATATTTTCATTCAAACCAACCTTTGGAACCTATTTCCAAGTACACGTACTTTTTAGTTGCCATTATTGATGGATCCAATGCACCAAGGGCACTTACTGGACCAAAATGCTATAAACTTATATATCTGCACATGATCCTTGATGTATTGGATATATCACGCTAAATTAGGAGATATTACCCCATACTTGGCCTTTTTCTCTTCTTTCGCTTTACATCTAATTTTAAACTAATATTGTCACTGAGCTCGCAATGCAGGTGAGTTCACAATGGGGGTGTCGTTGTTGGATTGTTGTTCTCTCATAGATCCAAATGACCATATTCTGAAACTACATTGTGGTAGGAGAGGTTTGACCGGCCTCCCCCCTTGAGACAAACATCATCAATCATTCACCTTCACTTAGTACTTGTCATAGGAAAAAGGTCATCACTACCTACAACTTTTGCCAACCTAAAAGTGAAAAGCCATTACAACTAATTACATCTATTCTATTTTTTCATTAAATTGATTAATTAAAAAATATTATATAAATATTAATTATGATTTTCCAATATTATGGTTTCATAATATTGCAACTAAATATATTTACATTTATGAAACCCTATAATAAATGAAGTGATTCTCCATAAAAATTCAATTTTTCACACATTAGGTGAATCTCCATAAAAATTCAACTTTTCAATTTTTCAATTTTTCACACATTAATTCTAGAATACTTAATTTCACGTGATGAAAACTCTGCTGGAATTGAGATTCCCGAGGCAATTGACTTTGAGGTCCTGCCAACTCAACATTAATTAATAAACAGCCTTTTTCCTTCTGCTGAAACATGCCGTGACATGTTATCCACTTTCCAAATATTATAATTCAGGACTATGGATTCAACGATACGTACTTATTGCATGTGGAACATTATGCTGCTTCACTTTTAATTGGAGCTAACAGTTTGGGATCCAGCAAAATTTCCCAATCAAAATTTATATACTAATAAAATGACACTACAACATTTGACAGAATTCATATAACCTATGAAATTCTCTGCATTTTAACCTACTGTTTTTCTGAATAGAGCGAAGAGCACGCGTATCATATATATGATACTTTCTTCCAGTGATGTTTACGTGTCCCATCACATAGACAGGCTGTGACGTATGTGGAGCAGAGAGAATTTGTTAGGCCCCGTTAGTATTTATCTTCTTCAGTTGAATTATTTGCCAAGACTTTAACGATATTCACAGATTTAGGTGTACACTAGTATTTCTCTTCTTGGTTGAACTGTTCGCTGAGATTTTAACAATTTACATATTGGTTGTGTTTATTATTTTTTTTGAACTGGTTGGAGTCCAGAAAATCCTCCTAGTTTCCCTTTCGGTGGAATGCCAAGGGTTTAACCTTTTAAACATTGGTAGGGTTCGGCAGGTTCAACGCTTTACACATTGATTGTGTTTTTCTGAACTTTTTGGTGGACAGAATGTCCGAAAACATTGGTAGGGTTCGGCAGGTTCAACGCTTTACACATTGATTGTGTTTTTCTGAACTTTTTGGTGGACAGAATGTCCGAATTGGATTAGGCGAGGTTGAAAATAAAAATAAAAAATATATATATATATATATAATATATATATTATATATATATATATTTTTTTATTTTTTTTTCAACCTCGCCTAATCCAATTATATATTATATATATTTATTTTTATTTTATTTTCAACCTCGCCTAATCCAATTTGGACATTCTGTCCACCATACATATATATATATTTTTTTTCAACTTCACTTAATCCAATTCAGACATTCTGTCCACCAAAAAGTTCAGAGGAGACGGAAGAAATGATGTAGGATGTTTATCTGTGGCATTGAAGATTGTTACGAATCTATTAGCCATTATATTAGCACTTGGTGAAAAGCACATTGGGTAGATAAAATCAGATTACGCACACTTTGTTATATTAATTAAAGAGATTACACATATATACATGAAGAATGGTCTCAAGATAGGAAAATTATCTTGGACGCACAATAAGGTGGTTGAGAGAATATCTCAACCACACATCAAACTAGGAATATTTAGATTTAGCTATATATATCCGAAGGAGAGGGAAGAAATGATGTAGGATGTTGATCTGTGGCATTGAAGATTGTTACTAATCCATTAGCCATTGTATTAGCACTTCGGTGATAATAAAATTAGACTATGCACACCTTGTTATATTAATCAAAGAAATTACACATATATACATGAAGAATTGTCTCAAGATAGGAAAACTATCTTGGACGCAGAATAAGGTGGTTGAGAGAATATCTCAACCACACACCAAACTAGGAATATTTAGATTTAGCTACCTTCTATAATATAGGAACAAACTCCTTACATAGAGAGTCAACACCATAGACTAGTAGGAATTACAAATTCCAACACACCCCCTTAATGACTACTTGTCTCGATAACGATTCACAAAATCTAGTTGTGGTCAATCATAACAGAAGATGTGTTTGCGACTCAGATCCACCACAAACGGGCAAATCCCATGTGAAAAACCAACAAAAGATGTGTCTGCGACTCAGATTCACCACAAACAGGAAAATTCCATGTGTAGAACCAACAAAAGGATATGTCGACTTCCATATAAAAGAGCAGCCATTCACCGGAATGCATGGATACCAACCACTGCAACTGCTAGTCTCGTAGGATGTCCTTCGCATATGTTAGGACATCCTACGAGACTAGCAGTTGCACCACCACTGCATACATGTACCTATATCGGTAAATTCTCCCCAAAATGTGCTCAGTAAACCGAGACTTGTGAGAAACTAAGTTTCTCCTGTGAGTAAAGTGTTTCTGTAGACCACCTACTCTGTTGTGAGCACGAAGGCTTCTGTGTGCACCCAGGGCACCGTATCCAGGAAGGCTCTGTAGCCATGAAGGATCTGTTGTCACTAGGGCTCGCATGTGGGATTTGGCTCACCATAAACCATCACTTCAAAGTGACAAAAGTGGTTTTTGGCTGACCACAAACTTGTAATTACAAAGTGGTAATTACAAAGTGGTTTTTAGATAACCACGAACTTCACGGGGTTACATATTTCTTTACAAGGCTTACATTATACACTCCAACTCTTAGAGTTACCAGGTACATACAATGACCACAACAAAACCATCCTATACATGTTTACCATTAAACCATGAGACTCATCATCAAGAGTCTATTTCACAAACTCACAAAACACTCACACAAAGTTGATTGTCCATCCTAATCCAATCTCTAATGTAGATCCAACCACTATCCTTTGATGCCATTTTCACTTTCGGTGTCTTCATCATATCTAGTGGTAAATAATTTCTGCAAATAAATTTGTCTATTATCACAAAGAGACTAAATATCATTGCCAATTCCAACAAAGATACTAAATATCACAACCAACCTTACTTTTTTCACCGGATTTACATGAATGCATTTACATGTTAAGTTGATCGGGCTCAACATGAAAAAAAAATAATTCACGAAGGCAATTTGTTTCATCAAAGCAACTATGTTGGAACTTTTAGTTTCATCTTCACCCTCCCTCCTTCCTTAGCCACAAACGCTGCAGAAAAAGCTACCATCAGTTGCAACTCACTAGAGGTCGCTCTGGTATATGAACAAGGCATGTCTAGACAGCTCAACACAATGCCCTCAGCCACTGCAGAAAATATGTTGTACCACACTTCACCACTGGGCCATGAGAGTAGGCTAAAAATGTGTTCAACCTTCAACCAGGTCGATCCCAAACACAAGAAGCTAGAAGCCTCCCGACAACTTCGCGTGCTCCATCATAATAAGTGTTGCTTCGTCTTTACCTCAACTTTTTGTCATTCACATGTTGGGCATCTTTGTATTTGACAATTAAATCTTGGAACTCCATGCTTAACCTTTCATTTTTTAGAGTCTTGAATTCTAACAACATAACTTTACCTACATTGAGTTAGATAGGCTAAATAAGGCACAATAATTTTAAACATGATTCCAACATACAAAATAAACTTCTGAGATTCACAAGAACATCAAATATCTCTATCTCTGCCCAGAGATGACTATTTCCCGAACATAACAACAACCATTCTTTTGCAACGATACCTCATAGCGGTCCACTGATGAAGCAATGGATCAACGTCTTTTCAACTAGTTTCAATGTAGTGCATTCCATCAAATACGATTCAGACGTGGGTACTCACATCCAGATGTGGGCACTCAAAGAATCCACCATCAGAACCTGTGACGCCCACAAATTCTCCATCGAAATATATAAGATTCGAGGATTTTTATACAAAAAAAAATTATCGTTTCTGCATCCAATTCCCCTTATACTATATTTCTGCCCAAAATAGGGCCAACAGAGTATATATGGTAAAAAATAGTAGACCAGGCATATCAAGCAAAACATGTAGCAAAAACACAAGTTTTATTTACTACACACTTCCGCGAAATATAAAGACAACACACCGAACTCCATTCACAACAACATTAAGAAAATGAAAAATTTTGTGTTGTGTCCCCCCATATTCTAGAACTCTGAGCTGAGTGACAAAAAAACAGATTTCTACACACTCGGGTATTGCCGCAGCTGCACCCATCAGTCGCAGCAACAAAATGTTCACTTGTGAAGACCAGCATTTCAGGTCTTGATGGGATGTTTTAGGAAGTCTGATCTTAACAAGTCTATCAATGAAATTATTTAAACGTGCGAAAGATATTTGCGTGAGAGGAGCCCGTGGTACGCCCATCCTTTGCATTTGGAGGAAATGCGTTGACCGAAGTGACATGAGCGGGTGATTCTATGAATGTAAAGTTCACGATTTTTGGGCAGATCATGTTTTATCACCAGGGAAACCTGCTGAACATCAAGACCACAAGCCCAAACATCTGTTGTGATTAAAACACGGGTTGCGTTGGAATGAAATTCTGCCATAATTGCATCAAGTTCTTTCTGTGGCATGTCTCCATGCATAGAAGACACAGTGAAATTCTTACTTCGCATCTCTTTTGTCAACCAATCAATCTTTCTTTTGGTCTTGCAAAATGTGACACCCTGAGTGATAGTAAGTGTATCATATAGATCACATAGGGTGTCAAACTTCCACTCCTCTCTTCATTCGTGTCCAGGTGCATGAACTATTCTCCCAGTTGCCTGTGCTTCCATCCCCCAGTTGGTCACGCGCAAACATTTTCCACAGGAGGCCTAGCCACGGGGTCCGACAGAGCCACAACCTGCAAACTTCATGAAATAGAATTCAAAGAAGTGCATATGGGTGGATTGGACAGAATTACTGGTTTAGAAATGGAAATGTATTCCAGCTTCGAGAAGGTACTAGCGTAAGGGAAACCGGCCAGTCCATTGGCGCTAACCTCGCCGCTGACAACGCTTCAAGCGTCAAGAGGCATAAGTGCTGCAGCCATTGAGACCCCACGACGGAACCGATCTCTCCACTGGTCCACGCACAGATCGGGTCACCAATCAACCTAACGACCTCCACGCTCCTTACGACGAGATGATCCAGCTCAGCAACACCAACAGGCTCACGAAGCACACGCAGTCACCGTATCACTGCTATCCAAACGCTCCTTCCACGACCTCAAAAAATGAAGCAGCAAATCAACTACTCACCAACAAATAAATTGCCTGCAAACAAGATCTCTGATCTGCTCGGCGAGATCTCTCTAGGTGATGCAGCAAAGGTTTTTCAAGCAACTTGCAGTCGCTCCCTTCTTCCATCTCCTCGCAAACTCGTCAAGCTTCAAATATCGCAGATGTTAGGCTTATTTTCCTCAGCAACAGAAGCCCCTGCCTCTGCATCTGATGTTCACCTCCTCGCACTAAATCTTCACGGCTTCAGGCATGTGACTGCACTTTATCTTGTGCAATTCACCACTCATACCATGGATCCCCAGACCCCCGCCGCCCGACGCCAACAAATGCAAACTTCACAGTAGTTCCGCAAGTCCTCTCCAGAGCACACAACTCTTCTCGACATGTGCAGGTTTGTGAGCAGGCATCGTCAACTCTTCATAAAATCCTGCCCACAGAGACTTCGGGCTCCCCACCAACTAGACCAATGCGGGCGCGGAAAAAACACGACTTCCTAGCTCCCTAGCTCGTCAGACTCCACGCACTGCATCACACTCCCTTGATTCTCATAACGCTCCTCAATCGACAAATTTAAAAAACTAAACCAAAAAGTATAGACTTTCTTATTTCCCTTAGCCAAGGAGGGGTCCAAGTTCAGGTTCGTATGGGCTTTGATATCAAGAAAAAATCGACTATTCACATTTTGTTATATTAATCAAAGAGATCACATATATACATGAAGAATTGTTTAAAGATAGTAAAACTATTTTGGACACACAAGAGAATATCTCAACGACACATCTAAATAAAAATATTTAGATTCAGCTACCTCCTATAATATAGGAACAACTTCTTTACACAGAGAATCAACACGGCAAACATATAAGAATTACATATTCCAACATGGGTCAATTCCATTTTGCACATTTTTCACATTGACTTGCAATGGAATGGCCTGAAACAATAGAGAGTGTTCAGTGTTTCGCATAGAGTGGCATCAAATGCTTCCCTTGCAGACAAATAAGGCCTCATAGCGAGAAGGCCCCAGAGCAGTAGTTGGTGGAAGAGAAGGTACCGCTCATAGACGTCTCTGATCTCTATGACGAACGCCCGAGGAAGACCATGGAAGAAATCTCTGGTGCATGCAGAGAGTGGGGATCCTTCCAAGTGATTAACCATGGAGTTCCTCCAGAGCTTCTCATGGCCGGACGTGAAGTGTCGATTGAGTTCTTTTCTCTGCCATTGGACGAGAAGCAGAAGAACGCCAATGATCCTTGTTCTTACGTTGGATATGGCAGTCAAATTGGTGTGCAGAAAATACGCGATGCTCGACTGGGGCGATTACTATTTTCACCATTTTTGGTCCATAAGAGAGGAGCACAAATGGCCATCCAAACCAGAGCAATATAGGTGATGAAGGAATAATCAGAATACCCGTTTCTATTCATTGTTCCAGTTTCATGCTTTTATTTGCACTTCCAGTAATGGTTGGCACAGAGTTTCATTAGTTTTTGTAGCCAACCTTAGTTGTGTTAAAATTTCATTATTGGGATGTGTTGATATTACAATGCTAGAATGGAAGAGTACTGCGAAGGAACGCTGGAGCTCTGTGGAACCTGCTGTTTGTGTGTTCTCTAAACCTGGAGCTGCCTCCCAACCATCTAAACGAAGCTTTTGATCGTCAGGAGGGCATTGGATTTTGCGTTAGACTCAACTATTCAGTGTGCCCACAGCGGGAATTGACCTATGGGCTGTCCCCACATACAGATCCTCGAGGAATAACCATGCCTGTGCATCCTGTTGCAAACGCTTTGACGAGAATAGTAGGCGATCAAAAGGAGGTCAGTGATTCGATTAGCCGTATTGTTATTGACCTGTAATTAGCTGTTGATGATCATGGACAGTAATTCAGTGGTTCTTTCTATTTTTTCGTGTAGCTATTGATAAACGGAATTTACAAGAGCGTGGAACACAGCTGCGTTGCTAACCAGAAGAAGGAACGAATGTCGATCGTGGCTTTCTGTAGCCCTATCAAAGAGCTGACCGATGAGTCCAACCCTGCTACATACAAACACATGACACATGACGTCGATTCGAAGAGTGGGACTAAAGGAAATAGCTACGTGAAATTGATACAAACACATGACGTCTATATCTTGTACTGTATTGTACTCCTCGAGATAGGAGGGCAAACATCACGTGCTGATTATTGCTATTCAAAATCATCAGAATTGAATTAAAAGTATTCGTAACATATAATTTTTGATCTGTTTAATATTAATTTAGATTAATCTTAATTTAAGATCTATCAAGTTTCGGAGAGAGATTATTTTATCTAGGTGTAAATCTTTCTTCAAGTTTTATATAGTTAGTTTAGGAGTGAGTTAAAATAAATTTACTGTGGTTTATTAAATTTAATAATATTAATATTTTTTGTCTCTCAAGTTATAGTCTCTTATTCTCGAGGCTTAACGTGTGTCCTTAGGCCTAAGAAGGCACGACCCAGAGGCATCTAAGTCGTCAAAGACATGCGGGCCCTTATACTAACTAGAATTTGTGTTTGTGGAATAAACACCCCTAGTGAGGTCTGATCATGGGTCACTCGTAGACCGAGCCCATCCTCAAGAAGGTCTGATCATGGGTCACTCGTAGACCGAGCCCATCCTCAAGAAGGTCTGATCATGGGTCACTCGTAGACCGAGCCCATCCTCAAGAAGGTCTGATCATGGGTCACCTCGCCGACCGAGCCCATCCTCAAGAAGTTCTGCTAGCAGGATAATTTTTTTTTGCATGGTATTAATATTAATTTGGCCGGTGGTATTTGGCTCATGGACTTGACCTAAATAAAACCTCCTTTTTGAATGCTCCTAAATATAAATAGGATTATGGAGTAAATATAAAAAAGGGGTTCTATTTATTTACCATACATATGGTTTATTTATATTTTATTTATTTACCATATCTCTTTCATAAATATGGTATTTGGCCCATGGTATTTAGCCCATGGTATTAAAATGGTATTTTTCCCATAGGTTTCACCTACATAAAACCTCTTTTTAATGTTTTCCTTAAATAGAAAGAGGTTTTATCTATACTTCCTCTTTATTTATATTTATTTTTATTTTTATTTTAAATAGAGCTGACATTACATTAAAAATGTTTTTTTTTTTTTTTGTGTGAATTTCGTAGGACCTGTCTTTTCTATTATAAAGAGCAGGTTGCTTAAATGATACAGCAAAAGAATGTGCCTCAACCTGCCCAAAGGGAAACCAGGTCTTTTGGCCATCTTAAACAGTTAAAGGCCAGCCAAAAACGATACTGTTTCAGTCTAGCTGTAGCAGTAAGAGCTACGCGACTATGTCCATAATACTGACATATACAACAACAACTGTAATATCGCTGAACAAAAAACATATATGAGCAAAAAGAAACTAGAAGGTCTAGACATCAGAAGATTTCACAGGGGCTGGATCTTCATCAGACCTAGGCAGCTCCACCCACTGCATATCTCACAGCTGCTCTTCAATACGTCCAATGCGGTCATTCTGCTGCTGCTAAACCTTAGTCATAGTAGTCATGTCCTGTTTGATATGGTTAAGCTCAAATAACAAAGAAGAAGGAGAATCCTGTTCCTTCATACTCATGAGGGCTATTGCAAGAACACATTTAAGGCGCCAATACATCTTAACAGTTTGCTGGAACAAAGATACCCTGCCCCTAGTACTGCCAGGGTCAAGCAGGAAATCCAGTGTTACTTGCTGCTGCTGCGGATCAACTTCTTCATCCAAACTACGCTGCTCCCATGCCTCAATTTGCTTGCGAATAGGTGGAGGGGTCATGGTTGTATAAGCATTAACCAGATTCTCGACAACCTGTTCATTTTTTTTATGCCCTCCTTTACAAGAGCACGCAGGGACCTTCGTTGCCTTACCCTTGCCTCTTAATTTATGATCCGGCGATGTGGATTTTGTCATAGTGGCTCCCAGGAAGCTTGTGAGAAAAAGATAAGCACCAGAGCGGAACAGTAAGGCAGATAATCTGTAAGAGACAGGCCGACAGAAACAGTTGCAAGGCTTAGCAGAAATACATATGCGCAGGACTGAGTAATAAGGGCCAGCTTGATGAAGGATGAGCATCATCTGGAGAAAACCGGACAAAATACAACAAAGCCCACAGAGTTGACATGAAAAACAGCAAACCCCTGTCGTTTCGCAAACCAAACAGGGAAAAATACAAAGAAACAGACAGAGTCGGCATACACAATACGAAACCCCTGTCGTGCCACAAATCATCCTTTCATAACCGTCAGGAAAAGCATTACAATGATAGAGGAAGAAGCTGTTAAGTAAACCCACATCTAAATCCTTCCAAAACCATATGATACGACAATAATTGAAAACAGGACTTCGGAAACAAGGATTAACCTCTTCATCTTCATGTAAACAGCATGAGGGTAAAACGAGTAAGACATCCTTCAGCGTATATTGCAAAGAATGCACAGAGTTAATAGTGTGAAAGTGAGGATGTACATACCGAAACCCTATTAACAGTCGCTGGCAGGAACTGGAAGCACCCACAGAATACCCTCCTGCGCTGTACCAAACCACAAAACTAAACCAGAGAACAATACAAATGCACATACAACCAACCTGGAAGCTGTTATGAAGAGCCATCGCGTCGCCATGCAATGGTATAATTACAAATGATCCTGTCCTCATACGGGAGATCATGGTCATAATTAAAAACTGACAGCTAGCTTAGGAAATAAAAGCCGCTGACGCTGAAGGGTCTGGCCCGCACCCCGAACGGGGGTTGTCTTGCATATCACTAGCTCGGAGATCTTTGTCTACTATAAGTTGCAAAGAGTAAAATTCAATATCCCAAGCCCTAGCGGAGGGGGTAATATTCAGATGTCGATCACAATTTTGACAACCCTAATTTGCCAAATAATCAGCCGCTTCATTGCAATCTCGTCGAGTGTGAGATGGAATGATGTAGTGTAATTGAGTAACCAGAGTCTCAATTTCTTGTAGAAAAGTTGCAGTGCGCCAAATTTTGATCATTTTATCCCAGTGTGTACCTTCTTGAAGTTTATTCAAAGCTCCAATCACCATAGCAGAGTCTCTTTCAACAATAAGCCGGTGGAACTGTTCGCTCTTAGCTATGATTAATCCATGTTGGAGTGAAGCCAATTCTGCCTCATTGTTCGTTGCATACCCCAAATCCAGAGCATAAACTCAACAGACTTCGCCTTGGGAATTCCTGAACACACCTCCTATACCAGCTTGCCCAGGATTGCCTTTAGAGGCACCATCGAAATTAAGTTTGATAAATCCCTGAGTAGGTCGTTGCCAACATTGAGGAGAATGTGGCCGAGGAGGTCTCAGTTTCCAAAGATTGCCTGCTAACATATGCGGATGGATGTTTAACTTATGTAATATTTGTGCTTCATATCCTTCAGCCTTCCAATCATCTTGAAGCCATTTTTCAATGAGGATAGTTTCTCTGATATTGGCAAGCACCTTTTCCCAGACCTTGTGATTATCATTTTCCTCTCCATGGAAAATCCATTGGTTATGTTCCTTCTAGAGATCCCAAATTAAAAAACCCAATACCAGCTGCCATGCGTGATTTAAAACCACATTGATAGCCACCTTTTCGCCAATTCAGAAGAGTGGTAATCACGCTGGTGGGATCACAATCTGTTTTCCTGAAAGTAAATTCAATACTGCGCCAAAGAGGTACAACATAGCCACAACTATTCAAAATATGCTCAGTGGTTTCATTGGCTTGTCTACAAAAGGAGCAAATTGACGGCCCTATCATACCTCGCTTTTGCAGATTATCCCACGTAATATTTTTTGGTGACCAACAATCCATAAGAAGTAAGTCACTTTTGGCTAGTGATACATGGCCCAGATTTTCTTCCAAATAGGGGAAACATGAGCATGATTATTATGGCCTTGTATATGATAAGCTTCATTAATAGTAAACATTCCTTTGGTGCGATGACCCCAACGAAGAATGTCTGTCCCTGTTTGTATCTTGATTTTCCTGGTCTGCATCTCCCGGTCATAGTTTCGCCATTGCAGAGTGTCTGGTGTGTCTGGCCATGCCACTTTGCCTTTCCATTTCCTCCGGTGAGTCATCTGATGCTGAGTCCAATAATTGGATACGAAACGGTGGTGTGGAGTATTGGTGAATAAGAAGAGTTCAGCAAGATCTAGACGAGTAAATAATTTCTCTCTTTGTTGCCATGAATCCTCCCAAAAAAGTGCAGTTGTGCCATCCCTTACTTCCCAAAAACTATGCTGGCGAATAAGAGATTGGTTACCCACTGCAAGATTCCATATCGCTGATCCTTTAGGAACCACATCAATTTTCAATTTTTCAGAAATAGAGCGTGGCATTTCATACTTAGTTTCCCAGAGTGTCTTCCACAAATCCTGTCCCCCTTGGAGCCATCTCCACCAGAGTTTTGTGCCCATCACTTGATTAAGTACGAAGGGATCACGAAGACCCAGCCCCCCTGTTGATTTAGATTTAATCATTGTCTGCCACGACACTAGGGGCCACTTTCGACTATTTTGCGCCCCTTGCCATAAAAAATTTGTAAACAGACTTACCAATTGATTATAGACACTTTTCGGGGCTGCTCTACCAGAAATTTAATATATAGGAATAGATTGCAGAACTGATTTTAATAAAAGTAGTCGCCCAGGAGCATTAAGAACTCAAAACGCCCAGTTTTGCAGTTTGTGTTCCATCTTTGTAATGAGATCACGCCAATCTGCAACTCTTAACTGAGTTTTACATAATGGAACACCCAAATAGTGCATGGGGAAGAAGCCAATACGAAAACCTAAGAGGCGAGCAAGATACTGCTGATAAGCATTATTAACATTAAGAAAATAAACATGAGATTTTTCATTGTTCACGACAGTACCTGAAGCATCCATAAAGATATCAATAATTGAAAGAATTGTTCTGATCTCACGGACTGAAGCTTGGCAGAAGAGTAAAATATCATCAAAAAATTGTTGATGAGTCAGGGTAATAGTAGGACCCCAGAGTTTCAAACCATGAAGCCTGTGCTCTGAGAGAGTTGCTTTAAGTAGCCGGCCAAGCCCTTCTGCAACTATGATAAACAAGAAAGGAGATAAGGGATCGCCCTACCGAAGGCCTCTTGAAATATTAAAAGGCTGAGATGGAATGCGATTAACGAGAATAGAGAAATTTGGTATGGAAAGAAAAGAGAAAAGCCACTGCAACCATCGCTGATCAAATCCAAAACTCTTGAGAACTACCAGAAGATAAGACCAGCTTATCCGGTCATACGCTTTTGCTAAATCTAATTTGATCATCATACCTTTAACCCTTTTAGACTATAACGTATGGATGGCTTCCTGAGCAGTAATGATTCCATCCAATATTTGTCGACCTGTAACAAAACCGGTTTGCTCCGGAGAGATAATTTGCGGAAGAAGGGGTTTAAGACGATTCACCATAATAGTTGAAAGAATCTTGTAAATAACATTACAAAGTGCAATAGGTCGAAATCCCACCGGTGTATCAGCATGCTCCTTCTTCGGAATAAGAGTAAGGAAAGTGGCGTTCAGAGCTAGGTATACCTTACGATGCCTCCGAGATTCTTCAACAACATCCGTTATATCCTGACCCATAAACGTCCAGGAAGCTTTGAAAAATTCCGCAGTAAACCCATCAGGTCCCAGAGCTTTATTCCTGGGCAGATGCATAACCGCTGCTTCAACTTCCTCGTAACTTACTTCTCGCAATAACGCTAAATTATGCTCTCTGGTAATGATAGAAGGAATATGCCTTGTTATTTTAGCAATGGCATCGTCCTGGTTTGGCATAGGCTTTGTGAGCAATCCTTTGAAATGATTGCGCAATTCTTGTGCCATTTCCTCATGTTGGACAAGGCAATTTCCATTCTCATATTTTAAGGAAAATACTCGATTATGCTACCTTCGCTGGATCATTGTTTTATGGAAAAAATTTGTATTACGCTCTCCTTCTCGTAACCATTGAATTCGAGATTTTTGTTTCCACAAAATCTCTTCTTGTTTTCTCCGTTCTTCTAAGCTACTAAGGGTCAGACCTTCCTCAATGCTCAAGGCTTCTGTTCGTCCAAGCAAAATCATTTTTTGCTGCAAGTCTTTCATTTTCGCTTGAAGACGAAGTTGATCCTGATGGATATTACCAAACTGTTCTCTGTTCCATCTTTTAATTTCAGTTTTTAACTGCTTAAGTTGGAGCTGAAAGGTATGCATTTTATTTCGCCCAACAGGTAAATGCATTTCCCACCAATGTTTAACTTTCTCTAAAAACTGTGGATCTCGAAGATGGGCCCAGATTTTACATCAATATCTAGACGAATGGGCCAATGATACGACCCCAAAGAAGGTAAAATTTCCGCTTCATAATAAACATCTAGACTCACTAGCGCTTCTGATGCTAGAAACCTATCCAAGTGAGAGGCTATTTGACGGCGCTGTCTGCGACGATTGTTCCATGTGAATTTACCATTTACTATTGGGATGTCTACTAGATGAAGATCCGTAAGAAGGTCTCGAAAGGACGCCATATCAGGGTCTTCGCACCTGAGTCCTCCTTTCTTTTCATCCAAATTCAAAATCATATTAAAATCCCCTCCAATTAGCCAGTACTGAGTAGGAAATAGCTGATTGAGGGTGAAAATGTCCTGAATAAAACTATGTCACTCCCTTGGAATAGACAGACCATACACTGCCGAGATAAAGCGCTGCTCTCGAGAGCCTATTTGCCGAAAATACCCAGATAAAATTCTAGGAAAGGCAAGCCAACCCTCCGCTACAATCTCTGCTGGGTTCCAAAGTACTGCTATGCCACCTGATGTACCATGAGAATCGATTGCCATAGAATCATAATGAGGGTTAAAAGTGTTAAGAAGACTACTGAGTTTAGAGCCTGTTATTTTGGTTTCTTGAAGTAGCATAACTTGAGGTTTTTCAGACCTCAATTTCTCTTTTAAAAATCTTTGCTTACCTCGACTATTGAGGCCGCGGATATTCCATGATAGAACTTTCATTGAGAAAACTTCGGAGTTTGTTGAAAGAATGTTGTTAACGGTACTATCTTACTGATATTGATCAGCATTTCCCCTACTAACTGTATAGATTCTTGCAAAGTTCTTCGACCCCGTTTCTTTGGAGCTTTTGGAGAAGTTGGGGTGGTTCCCTGTTCAACTGCTTGGACCTCCTTATGTGCCTGCACTGTGAGATACCTTTCAAAGGTTTCTTTATATAATTGTTTCTCTTCAAGAGGAATGAATCTGTCATCAATATTTTTCCAATCATTCAGAAGTCACTTAAGCACTCGTTCTTCCACACAAAGTTCCTCTTTATGATGTTCAACATCCATAGGGGTTTCCTCTAACGACATCTCCCTTTGCTGACTCGAATCAGGCTCTGAAGTATCTTCGATTGCTTTTCGTTTCCCTGAATGACTTGGCTGAGTGCTAGGTTCCTCAACAGGACAGCCGCCTTCCAAATCTGGACCGTGTGAGGCTATATTCACTGGTTCACCTTCAGTTTGCAAGACCTCATATCGATTGGCCTGTTGAGTAGTCGGCCTTTTATGTTTTTTTGTCCCTGAAGATCAACTAGTTCATTTTTTCGCTTGGAATGGAATGAAACCTTCTTCCTCTGTTCGAATTTGATCAGGGTTTATAGGGTTCGGAGGAGAAGGAATTTCAACAGTATTCAAAGGGCAAGATTTATAGAGATGGCCATATTCATGACATCGCCTACAACGAAACGGAATGTGCTCATAATCAAGAAGTTGATTCCAGAGTTTACCCTCATATTCTAGTTCAATCATTTCAGGAAAAGGCTCTGAGATGTTCATATAGACACAAATGCGAGCAAAAGAAGTGTAGCGTCCCCGCCGAGTTGTATCAGCTATCTTAAAAAAATTTCCTAAGGAATTTCCTATGCTCTCCAGAATAGCCAGAGCCCAAAAATCAATTGGAAGGGCAAACAAACAAACCTAAACAGGGGCAGCAAGAAATTTCTCCTGATCTGGGTTGTAACATTCTTCCCATTGGCGAATAAAAAGACCTGCATTGCTATAAAAATAAGGACCGCCGTAAAAAATGCGCTCTTTGTCTAATAAATTAGTAAAAATAATAGTGAAAAAACCTCTCGCCCCAAATTTGAGGCCAATGTGCCCTTTGGGTTGCCATTTGATTTGAATCCATTTCAGTAAATCCTTTTCTGTAGGCCAGATGCCTATGAACTTACAGATTAAAAAACGATCTTTCATGTAACCTCGGTATTCATTCAGTGTTGTTGGTGGTATAGTAAATCGTGGCTTCTTAACAGATCTCGACAGACAGGTTCCTTTCGACCGAGCTTGCCATGCGGCTCCCAAAACTGGTGAAGAATTCTGAGTTCCCTCTCGCAGTGGCTGCCTAGAACGGCTTTCTCCTGCAGTAACATTGCGGAACGAGGGCGCTGCCACACCCCTTCCTGAAATGGCCGCCATAACGAAGACCAGCCGCAGTAGTGAAAGACGGTAACAAACTATGTACAAAGGCGTGAATTGCCCTGGTGCGCGAATCTCATACCCTAGCTTCTCTGGTAGGGATTCTTGCAGGTTCTTGGAGCGGTTAACCCTTTTTCCTGAATAGTAAAAAAAAATGTTAAATTTTAAAAATTGTGTTTAGGTTTACTTTATTTTTACTTGAGATCTACCCCATAACCTTGACGAGGGCTAGGAATTGAACCAGCGAACACAACGAGACAATTTTGTTTGAATTGAAATAAAATAAAAATATTAAAATTTCTTTATAACTAAAAACTATAATACATGAAAAAATCTATATATTTAAATTAATTAAAATTTATAATTTTATTAAAAAATAGACAATTAACCCTCGATCGGGGTGCGAGGAGGGGAGAAGGCCCGCACGCTAGCCAAGGGTATGATAGCACAACAATGGGCCAACATAGGTGGGTGACCCATCAAACGTCGCGACATACCGCAAGCATTAAAATCGAGGTCAGTCCGTATTAAAGTGGTAACGTCGTGGGTGACATAGTCGACGGGTGGTATATGGAAAGGTGCATGCCTTGCATGCAAACACTATTGTGTAGCATTTGGAGCTTGAGGGAGTAGGAAAGTTGTGTGAGTGCGTTCTGGCACTACTAGCAGAGGCATCATAACAACGCCAAGACATCTAGTGCGGCGACAAGAAGTAGGCTCTGGTATGTAGTGCATAACCTCTCATTTCTTGCAATGGTGGATAAGAGAAACAAAATAATCGAAGAATGGTCGGGTTTGTTGTTTTTGATTCGTTATAGGAATTGGGATTGGATTTCGTCAGTCTGTAAGATGAATTCATGGAAGTCATTGCATGGGGGAATTGGGTCTGAGGGAAGAACTTGGTCATCAACCCTTTAGTCTTTGTCCTCTGTTAAAATTGGAAATTGCGAGGTTTGGTTAGGAGATAATGGGGAGTCGAGGGCTGCAATAATCGATTAGTTTCTATTTCGGTTGTTGCCATGGGAACAGAGATTCATCGAAGGATGGAAGGGATTCACGACAGGGTTTGGAATGCTAGCGCAATTCAACAAGGTGAGTGGGGAATCAGTGAGGAGTTGGGTCCTGTGGATAGTTATGAGTTGGTAGAAAAGAACCCCGCAGGGAGGAGTCAAGGGAATCAAATTTGGGACTGGGTTGTAAATCAAGTAGGGAGAGAGGGAGGGGGTTTGGTCTTATGTCAACAGACTCATCAAGAAAATTTTGGGTCGAATACCAACCTCGAGGCACTGACCGAGAGAACATGGGTTCTCAAACTAGTCCAAGGTTCATCCAGGACAAAGGGTCATGGAATGGAGTATCACCAGGAAAAGGCGTGAGGTGATGCTTATATATGGATGAATGATACTAAAAATGCTTCTGTCCGCGAATTCCTTTCAGATCAGCCTAATTTTCTTATGCTTCCATTTCCCACAATAGCCTAATTTGACAAACTTTGATTTCCAATTAATGAAGGTTGACGTAGCAGAAGCTAGGAGGGGCTATTGTGGTAGTGGCGACCCAAGCAGAGGGAAAAGGAAGGCACATACCCTCACCAGCCGCCCACAAAGGAAAAGATGCAGGAGGACCACAGACAAAAATATTCAGAACCTCTTGCATGCTTCCAGTGAAAGCTTCCCAGTGCAGGTGAAAGAGGAAATTCAAGGCGGGAAGTAGAATTGAAAGCAAAGGCAACAAAGGAACTGATCCAAGCGAAAGACCAGGAGCCCCTGGTAGTCAACCCAGGGAACACATGAATCACGCTGACCTTGTTCAAACATGCCATCCAAACTTATTGGATTATGAAAACCCTTGTGGAACGAGAAATGACGTATATGCAATAGCAACGAGAATTACGTCACCAATTAGGCCATCGCCAGCCCCTACAAGATGAGTCGAGCCTATCAGTTATTCAGAAGGAAATTCAATCAATCCAGGTGCAACTGTTCCACCAGAATGTCTGTCTCGGACGCATGGAAAAGAAATTGTAGAGTATGCGGTAACAAGAGATGCCAGGATCGAGTGCTAAGGACTCAGCCCTAGTCGAATCATCTGAATATTGACCTCTGCCAGTCATGGAGTATTCAAAAGCTTATGTTGTTTTGTCTTAATGATTTCGTATATCATTATCATTTACAGTAGAAAGAATAGATGAAAAATAGATATGGTATCTTTTAAAGCTTGGTTGGACATGTTTAAACTATTTAAATTTTGGATGGTTTATGATGCTGATTGGTGGCCAATAGACTTGATTTCTTTTGAGCAGATTAAAGTCACCGAATTCCTATTTTGTAACGTGCTTTACATATGATTAATAAAAAAAAATATTGCGAAGCTTAAAAAAAATAAACGATTAAATTTCATTACAAATAAAAATGTTCATATTTCGATAGAATTATTTACATATAATGTTTAAAACTGTTCACTTATTTTAATCAGATTTCGAAAACAATTATTAGATTTCGATCCTACTTGAGGATTATCCATATGTAATAGACGTATTTTCATCATTAATATACATTTTTTAAAATTGATTGATTGTATTAATCGTTTCATATGAAATGAGAAGTGTTTAGTATATTTTTGTGTTATTTGTGATGTTTTCATTTTGAATAACACTCGTTTTAATAAAAAAAAAAATAGTTTCGGTTGAATTTAATTTTATTAGGTGAGAGTTTTACATATCAATTGAATTTTATGAAGAGTTTAAGATCAAAATAAAAAAAATAAAACAAGTTATATTTAAATAATCAACATAAATTTTTTTGAATTGTTTGATCAATATTGGAAAAGAAATATTAGAGTATATTATTAGTGTGAAGTATTTATATCTAGAATAAAAAATTGTTTGTGATACTTTAATTTGGTTAAAAATGTTTTTTTAGTTAATTTGTTTTGGTTTTAATTTTTATTTGGTGATAAGCTCAGATATTAATATTATTTTGAGAAGTTTAAGGTGGAAATTGTCCAGATTAAAAGACTTTTGAACACTTGTTTTAGTGAAAAAAAAAGTCAGCTAGTTTGCGTTGTGTGTAATATTTATTTGGTAGATTTAAATGTTAATTTTATAGAGAAGTTCAGTTGAGAAGATAAAAAACCGTTTATGTGGAAATTAGAGTTTGATCCAAATTTAAACAATCCTATGAACAAGATGTTAGGCTGAACAAATGTATCTTCAATATAATATAAAGTTAACCACCAATTAAATCTTAATATAATATAAAGCTAACAACGAATGAAATTAAAAGCCTTAATGGAATTTATTATATATATATATATATATATATATATATATATATTAAAAAATGAAATAATAATTTGTTAATTGAAAAATAAATATTTGATATCTTTACATATTATTATATTTACAAAACTGATGTAAAATTAGGTTATTTAGAGTGAATATTAAAATGTTTTGTTTGTGAAATAACATCACGATATTATTTTCATTATTAATATTTTTTGAAATTTTATTTCTCAAATCTATGTTGAGCATGAAAGAAATTAACTTATTAATTGAAAAATAAATATTTTATATCTTTATAATAATAAATATTTTATATCTTTATATATTATTATAGTATTCACAAAATGGATGTAAAGTCACGTTATTTAAAGTGAATATTAAAATATTTTTTTGTGAAATAACATCCCAATATTATTTTCATAATTAATATTTTTTGAATTTTATTTCTCAAATCTATGTTGAGCATGAAATAAATTAAGTATAAATTTGACACTAAGATGTAAAAAAATAACATTTGTGAACTTCATATTAAACACCAATTTTCCAATATATAAATTTGATATCAAATTATATGATTAGACACCAATAATCAAATATTTAGTTTAAAGTTAACATTGAAATTGAAATACTTTAATTTATAGTTAGCATTGAAATTGAAATATTTTATTTATGACTGGTTTATTTTGGAATAGGGCTTGTGAAATTTTAATTAAATATTCAATAATTAATAGATGGATGGTAATCATTTAATCTACATGGAATATTTTAAAATATTCTTAATAGTAGTAAACCATAAAAACATGAGATTTATCTCAAAAGTAGTTATGTCATACATGTTTTTCTTCATCATTTTGTTTGTTAATTGCCCTACTTACATCAATTCATATTTCAAAAGATACAATATGTTCACTAGGTCTACTACAATGGAAACCATACCACTCATAGTAGAGATAAAACTTGATTTTATAGTACAACCCCGAAATTTTTACTTTCTCTATAGTCCAAATATTAAAATAAAATAAAAATAATGTGCATACAAACTCACCGCAAATGGAAAGCATAAGATCTTGGACCCAAGTTGTTGAATAGAAAATAAAGACCCAAATATAGAACTCAGAAACTAAATAACATGTGAGTATTAAACAAAAAGAGAATCTTCTGGAAACATGAGCCATTATAATTTACTGGAGGACGAAGCTCGAGCTTGAAACATGATGTTAGAATTTGGAGCATGGTAGTTGTAATTTTTTAAGAGTTCTTCAATGTTCCCAATTCAGGCGTCTAAGCTATTTAGACAAGTTTGCAGGTGCTCCAAGATGCTCTATGTGTCATAAGGAATATAAGAATGTCATTGCAATCATCTTGTTTCTCTTGGAGAACCAAACCTAACAACAGTTTCATTCGTTAGTAAAGCATAAATGAATGGAAGTATTTGTTGGAATGACCCTGGAAATGTTTCGTGTATGGATGCCAATCAGCGGATGTCTCTCATATTTTTGAAGCCATTTCACCTGCCTATCCCGAGGGTCTCTTGTTTTAAGGTCACATAATTATTCTTGGATATGAGCACAAGAAAAGGAGTGGAATAAGGTTTTTATAATTTGAGCCTAAATTTTAGCTCTAAAACTATGATCTGTATTGTGTCCACTAGAGCCTTGTCTCAGAAACATGTGCCAGCATGACCTAGTGTATGATGGAGGGTAATGCGTAACTAAAGAGAAGATACACACCAAAATGAGTCAAGAGAAATATTTATAGGGAGGGACTGATAGACAAAAATTGATAAACCAAGTTGAGAGTCAACCATTGAGAAGGAGAAAAGGGAGACACAATGATAGGAGAAGGGAATAAGGGTGAAATAAGAAATAGGCTCAAACATGAGAAAAAAAACTTTTCATGTCATCAACGATGGGAGACTCCTTCCCATAAAGAATTCCTCACCCCATAGGAATTCAAAACACCTTTATACTAGAGACAAACTAAAATATAGCATAGGGACACACAAATACATGAAATGATGAGTCAAAAGTAGGTCGTCCACGTTTAGGAAAATCTAGTTTACATGAAAAAAATATTGGCTCGACATCGAAATATTTCCAAAAATGTTGATCGACTCTCTAAGCGGACCAAAAAATCTATGTTAGACTTGGGCTTAGGATGGACTGCCAAACCAAGGGGGCTTGTACCTTCCCACGTTGTCTCCACCTTCACCCAGACTATATTGGGACAAAATCCTACATTTCTTCTTCCAACTCTGATCCAGAATCATACAGGAACACAACAGAATACAGATATAACCATAAACACAAATATGCATAAGAAATAAAACTTAATTTCATTAATATGAAAGAACTAAAATACACTTATATCAAAATGGAAATAAAATAGCTCGGGTGATGGTAGCTTATCTCTGACGAGAGATGTGGTTGCTACATTCCTCTAAATTGTGTTAAAATGACGCTCAAATGCCTATTTATTATTTAGAAATAGTGGGAAACCCTAAACATCCAAAAAACTAACCCTTGGAGATGAAGCGCCAAAACTATGGGCCCCGTTGGGGTAAATTGGTACATCAACTTCTCGGGGTTGTAACTTTTCCATAAAATATCTATTTGACACGTACAGTACATCGTTATAAATATATATCCGAGGAATACAAGTTTTGACTTCAATCGTGAGTCAAAGAATCATTTTTAGTAGTTTTCTGAAGAAAAAAAGTCATTTAGGGCCTAAGAATAAATTCAGAAGATTAGGACCCAAAAAAATGCCAAAAATAATAAATTGTGCTACAAATAAGGAGACTAAAAAACTGAAAGAAACAATGTTGTGGGTCCAGGTGGAATAGGCAGTTGACCACTAATATCCACCTAGAATAGTCCTCCCCCATTAAGAAGAAATGGTCCCCATTGCGTTGAGTACCTCCATGAGATGAGGAAACTTGTATTGAAATTGGTCCCTCGTCAGCCACTTGCCTTGGTGCAGGAGTTCGCTAGCTTTGACCACTGAATATAGTTGGATATTCTACTGGAAATTTTTCTTGATCTATGTGTCCATGATTGGATCAGTTGTGGCTTGTTCCATGTAGTCTACAATTAGCTCTATTGGTGTGATTTTTTCTGCAATGTTTGATGTGTCCAGTAATGGTGAAGGTATGGTAGAAGGCGATCCACATTAAACACTGGGTGTAGGACAAGGAATGGTGGAATGTTGAGCTCAAAGGCACTGTCTCCTACAACCTTCGTGATGGTGTTCAACCCATATCGAAGCGGAAGAAGCTTCTGGTGGGGTCCAGAGAGGCACTCCTTACACAAATGTAACCAAAATTTGCTGCGCACCTGGAACTTATGTGGCACTCGATTCTGATCATGACATTGCTTGTACTTAAAATTGGCTTTGTCCAATATTTCGTGGACCTAATAGCGGATGATATAAATGTGCTCAATGAAGTTGCTAGCCCTGTTAGATTCAAGATGGATAGGAGTCAAATCTTCCTGAGAAGTTGGCAATGGTATGACCATATCAATGGGACATAATGGTTGAAATCCCAACCCCACCTGAAAGGGGTTGTGGCTTGCAGAGCTATGGAGATCTTTGTTGTTGTTGTGTTGGACATAGGGTAGTATTTCATCCCATGTGTGGATGATTCGAGTTGTAAATACACAAAATGTTTATGATCATCTTGTTGATGACCTTTTTTTGGCCATCATTTTGGTGGTGAAAATTTGTGGACTTAGTGAGATTGGTATCCAACATCGACCAAAGGCTTAAACGAAATGTACTCAGGAAGCTGCTATCCTGATCTAAGATAATGGACTGTCAGATCCCAAAGTGTACCTACACTCATTAAATTAAGAGCTTAGGAGTGGCTTTTGTTGTGATACTTTTCTTCTAGTTTGCCATAATGGCCATCTTAGAGAATCTATCGATGACCTTGAAAACGAGGTTGTTTCCATGATTATTAGAAGGATGGTCTAACATGTAATCCATGGAGATGTATTATCAAGTCCGAATAGGAGTACAAAAAGGAGTATATATGCCTTGCCTCTTGATGGTCGGTTTGGAAATGGCACAAGCAGTGTAGGATCTCATGTACTTCCCTACATCCTGTCAAAGGTTGAACCAATAAAAATACTTTTTTTGCATTTCCACTATTTTCTCTAGTTCGAAACGTCCAACGACCAAAATATAGTGCACCTCAAAAATCATCTTGGCACACTTGCTTGAAGGAACACAGAGGTGTCCCAGGTGGCATAAAAATGCGCCCTGGAGGTGAAAATTTAGAACTTGCTTGCCTTCCGGGAGTGTCTAGTATGTCTTGCCGAATTTTGGATTACTCTTGTAAAGATGTGGCCACCCCGAAGTCTCACGCCCACAAGAGTCAAGCACAGTGGTCAGCGCCATGATCGGTGGTCGGTTGAGGCAGTTTGCAACATTATCAGTGTTTCCCTTCTTGTACTTAATGTTCAAATGGATTTCTTTCATGCAAGCAGATAATTTCTAATGGTGATATTTTTGCAACTTTCCTTGTGTCTGTATGAACTCCAGGGGTTGGTGGTCTATATGGATGACCATTTATATCCTCTGAATGTAATGATTACATTGTCAGTAGGCCTACATAATGGAATATACCTCTTTTTCATATGTGGGGTAATTTCTTATTGTGTCTGACAATGTCTGATCGTGATATGCCACTAGATGCCCTTGCCGAGTAAGAATTGCACCAATAGAATATTTAGAGGCATCTGTCTCAATCTCAAATTGTTGTTGTAGGTATGGAAATGTGAGTAGTGGTGCGAAGTAGAGGTTACGCTTCAAATAAATAAATGCCTTATGTTGGGATTCAATCCAAACAAACTTTACTTTTTTTCTGCCATTGGTGACTTGACTTAAAGGACAAGTGATATCAGAGAACCCCAACACGAACCTGTGGTAGAAATTGTCAATACCGAGAAAGTTGTGGAGATTTTTTAGATTGGTTGTGGTTGGCCGATCCCGAATGACTTGTATCTCGGTTGGGTCCACATGCACACCCTACACATCAATGATTTACCCCAAATATTGATCATAGTTCATACCAAAAGTTAATTTCTCCAAAAAGGCACACAATTTGTGTTGTCCCAGGGTTTGAGAGACCTGTCAAATATGGTGGCAATTCTCTTCCCAACTCTGGCTAAGAATCAGGATTTCATCCAAATACACCACCACAAATGAGTTGCTGAAGAGTCACAAGATTATGTGCATCATCCTCATGAAGGTTGTGTGGGCATTCGTCAAATAGAAAGGCACAACCAGCCATTTGAAATGGCCCTCCATGGATTTTAAGGCATTATTCCACATATAAGAGGGTTTTATTGGTACCCGGTGATAACCGAACTTCAAGTCAGTATTGATAAAATATTTAGACCCCTTCAATTGGTCCAGAAGTTCATTAATTTATGGTATTGGATACATATTCCAGACAGTTATTATTCAACGCTCGATAGTCAATACAAAGTCTCCAAGTCTTGTTTTTCTTCTATACGAACATGATCGGGCTCCCACAAGGTGATGCACTTGGTCTGATGTGCCCTTTCTACAAAAATCCTGAATTTTCCTCAGTCTGTTGGGTAGTGGCATGCACAAGGTCATATTGATGGAGTGCTTGACCTAAAAGTGCAGGGATACCCCTATGGGTGAGGTGAAAATGTCCATGTACTCCTTCACGACCTTTCGCATCTGCTACTGTCGAGTGGAGGAGCCATGTCTGAAGGTCGTGGATGTGGGACTAATATTATTATTTCCTTGAGGGAAAATCATAAGGAAGATAAATTTCCTAGTCTCGGAAATTCTCTTACTGCATTGCTTCACAGAGATAAAAGAGACGATGGTAGGTGGCGCTACCTTAGATATCCTATATAAATTATTTTCCAAAGTAATAATAATAGTGCGAGGCATAGAATCGTACATAGCATGACACTTCCACAAGTATGGTTAACCTAATAACACATCAAAAAATTCAAGAGTATCAATATCATGCAATAGCTAATCTGTGAAGGGTTTGATGATGTATGGAAGGGAACATTTCTCGCTAACGCAGAGATCTTGTTCTTCATGAAGCCACCAAATGGTATATGGTTGCAGGTGTGTTGTGGCTGGTAGACCCAACTACTTCATGACCTATGCTAGAATGATGTTATTGTGGCTCCTATTTTCATTAATGAACTGCATTGGAGAACCCTTCACCTTCATCTTTGAGTGGAATAGCCACTCCCCATCCTCGAGATCTTCGGGCTCAATATTTTGGATCTTGATGGTGACAACGATGGCACTAGGATATGCGTTAATAATTTTCTTCCCTTTGTCATTCCCTTGTCAGGTTCTAACTCAGAGTTGAAACATACATATGATTTGGAAGCCTTCTACTTGGCCACCAGTGACTGGTTGGCTTGACACTCACTTGTGTTGTGAGTGGGGATTTTATGGAACTCACACCATTTACCTGTGTCCTTCTCTGTCTTCGTGGTGTTATTATTTTCTTGCAGCTTTGGCGGGTTGTCATGGGTTGCCCCACCTTGGCTTGTCCATTTTTTTGTAGTTTGGGGTTGCCTTTCCCTTGCTTTGTATTCACAAATCCAATGTCTCACTTCTTCTATTCAAATTTTTTCTTTACCTTGACAGTATATCAATAGGAAACGTTGAGCGAGGATATGTCTAGAAACTCCATATCATCCTAGATGTACTTGTGTAGATAGTCACGAAAATTTAGTACCAAATTCCTCTTAGAATCCTTGATACCTAACTTTGTGCGAAGGGTATGAAAAATATTTGTGAAATATGGAACATCTTGGTCACTTCCCTTCCCCAGTGTGGTCCACTTTATATATTTATCTCCATAGCTCCGGATAGGGTAATACTACTCCTTGATGACATCTCGGAAATAATTACAAGTGAGTGCGGCTGAAAATAGTGAGGGTTCCCTCTCACCCTTCTTCTCGCAGTAGGTTTCACATAAGTCCTTGACGTGGGGGGTGGTTTTGAGGAGTCCAAAAGTAATATTTTCCTGATTGGAAAAATCATGAATCTAAAAATATCCTTCTAACATATTTAATCATTTATTTATGACATCCGCATCTATCAGGGCTTCAAATATGGGGATATCAAAGTTGGCTTGAACCTTAAAGGGAGTGGCGCCTCTAGAGTGGCTGTTGGATGAAGATGTTTTGCATGTGGGTAGCCGCTGAAGGATCTGGGAAAAAATGTCCATCATCGCATTCCTATGTTTCTCGAGGGCTTATTTGAGCAATATTTTGAAATTATCTATTGCTCCCTTGTCTTTATTTTCTTCCACCATGGAAGGTCTTTGGGGTTTTCAAGGCTGGTCTTGCAAAGGTTCAACTAGATCGGTCCCTAAATCCTTATACCTTTACCTCGTTGGGACATGCAAAGAAAAAAAAGAAAGAGAAAACCATTCTTATACCACCGATCTAAAATTATACAAGAAAGCAACAAAATACAGATATAACCATAAAAACAGAGATGCAACAGAAATAAAACTTCGTTTCATTAATATCAAAGAGCTCAAATATGCTTACATACAAAATGGAAATATACTAGCTCGGGCGATGGTAACTTATCTCTGAGCAAAGAAGTGGCAGACACATGCCTCTGAACTATGTTACAATGAGGCTCAAAGGCCTATTTATTGTTTAGAAATACTGGAAAACCCTAAACATCGAAAAACCTAACCTAGGAGATGAATCTCCAAAACTGTGGGTCATGTTGGGGTAAATTGATACATCAACTTCCTGGGGTCGTAATTTTGGCATACGATCTCTGTTTTACGCAGAAAATACCTTATTATAAATATCTATCTTAGGACTAAAACTTTTAAATAAAAGTAGAGACAAATGCTCACGTTTTCCTATTTTCGAAAAGAAGGTCATTTAGGGCCTCAAAACGGCTCCGGAAGTTCAAGACCCGAAAAATTACCAAAAATAGTAAATTTTTCTATAATTAAGGAAATTGAAGAATGAAGGAAACAATGGTGGGGGTCCAAGTGGAATAGGTGGGTGACCACCAATATTCACCCAGATCAAGCGTGTGTTGCTTTGTAACCTCTCACTCAACACTAAACCAATGCATCCATAATAGGGAGACTTACCACAATAAACTATTTAATTTGTCATAAAGTCAAAGTAGCATGTGAATGCATGATTTTACTTGGCCACTACCCCACCTCACTTAAAGCCTAGGATGATGTAAAGGTAGCTATCATACCTCTCTTTAACTAAAGCACTCCTTCCAACACTGTAATTTCCATTTGACTATTAACAGAGATAAGATGACTCAATTGATCCCACCATTCATCCTAATCCTCATTATCCCATGGTGAGGCCACTTGACGAAGATCATTTTAGCAACCCAAATTAGCTAAAGAATCTAATACTTTGATCCCCAATTGTTGAATGTGAGAAAGAAAAAGGTCACGGAGTGAAGGAAACAAATATTTGGTGTGCTAAAGAAAATTTTCTAGTCTCTAGCTATGGCAAATATTATGTATGAGAGATCCATTAATAAGGAACTTAAGAGTGTTACTCACAGAATTGAGAGCCTCCTACCACTTAAAGTTTCACAAATCTATGCATGATAGCGAATTAGAGGCCTTGTTCCAACATGAATAATTTAGTTGCATTTCTATTGTTAATCCCTCAAGTTCCAAAGTAATGTAGCGGGATTTGGTGATTCTTACATTGGAAAATCCAACCGTAGACACTTATACCATGATTTCCCTTCGAAACTCCATCAAAATTTAGCTTGATAAATCTAGGAGGTAGGAAGGAAGAATCAGGGGATACAATAGAAGGCTAATGAGGGGAAGATATTTATGGGGAGTATTGTTTAGGGGACATATCCATTTTTTAGAATCAAGAATTTGAGGATATTTTCATTTCAGTATTGATTCTCCCAAGGGACAGATAGGGTGGTTTCTTCATTTTTTTCCAAATACTGTCTACTCTGGAGCATCAACATGCTTGAATATTCTATTTTTTCATTCGTTTAATACGGCCCAAAAGGAGAAATCCCAACATCAACGACCAAGCTCTATTGAAGATTAAGTTTTCAAAAATCCTTATTCCACTAAGCTATTATTTACTTAGCTCCAAAATTTCTTCTACCCATTTGACTAAAGCAAAGAAACACCGTTTCCCATAGAATTTTTGCAAGAGCATGAGTGTAGGAGGTGGTCCAAATATTTCTTATGATATTTACAAAGAAAACATATGGAAGGGCCCTCAAAGCCCTTACTACTACTTCTATCCCAATACCATTTCCTCTTTTAATACACTAGCCACAGAAAGATGGTGAATTTTAGCCAAATATTCTACATTCAGATTTTGAGTTGAACTACCAGTTTGGGGAGAATGTTTTGGTCATCATATAAAGAGTATCCTTCTTTAATGGTGAAAATTATCTTCAACTTACATCCTCAACGAAAAATATTAGGGGAATTAGATATTGGTATCTTTGCTTATATAACTCGTTGAGTAACTTGTCATGTTGTTTTGATGGTGGAGGTATTCTTAGTTTCCACTCTCTCCATTCGATATTATTCTCGTTTAGTTTCCAATATTTCAAGACCGTAAGTGGGTTCTGGTATACTATTGAAAACTGCGCATTTTCTCAAAGTCTTATGTTTTGAAAAGTTAGGAAATTGTTGCCCGGCATCACCCAAAAATAAAAATATATTACCATCCCATATTTCCCATAAGGAGTGAGATTTAATAATCTATTTGTTTCTCGAGACAAGTTGCAAATTGATGAACCATTAGATGAGCGGATCCTTCCCAGATAGCCTGTATGGCTACTATACATTTTATTCCATATTTGGTGCCATAATTCCTGACCCCTTTAGATCCACCTACACCATGACTTCACCCCGAGAAAATTGTTAAGGTATTCAAGGTCCCTAAGGCCGAGGGCCCTATTCTGCTTCGGGGTGCATATAGTTTCCGAGGTCACCATTGACTACTTTCATTCTTTCCTAGCTACCCCAACACAAAATAGATCTATATATATTTTGAATGACATTAACGGTTCCTTTTCAGTACATAGAACCAAAATTAATTAGGTTGGAATAGCTTGGAGACTAATTTGAGGAGCATTATATGTCCAACCACGTTAAGGGACTGGAATTTCCAATGCTCAAGCTTCTGAGACAACTAAGATAAGATGGACTATAGTGTTTTTAGCATTTATAATTCTCTTCGAAGGGAGAACCTAGGTAGTTAGATGGAAGAGAGAGAATTTGGAATCCCCAAAACTGAGCTAGGTGTTGATATACTACGAAGTAAATAATAAACAAAAATAAATTTATATTTATATCCATTAATATAAGTAGCTGAGCCAGCCATGGAGTCACTAACTATATAATCTGATGAAGAGTGTTGACGTCCTGAAAAGTGGGAATGAAAAATAGCATGATGTTGTACACAATTTTTTTATGGGATAGTGGAATATGTGCTCCAAAAAGACACAAGCCTTTGAGCTTGCCTTGATTTATAGCCACTTTGATAGCTCTTCCGAGACCCTCGGCCATTAGAATGAAGATAATGAGGGAGAGGAAATCGCCATGGAAAAGACCATGGGATGGATTAAAAAATTTAGACATTAGGGATCCATTGAGGAGGATTGAGAAGAAGGGAGAAGAGATCATTGAACCAATCCATTTGATCAATTGCTCTCAAAATCCGAAATCATGTAACATGTGGATAAAATAGGCCCAAGTTAATATATTATAGTATTTTTATAGGTCTAACTTGATTAACATCCATGTCTTCTTGGAGATATGTCGGAATTAATGCTTCCATGTCATGTGTAGTTGTCATCATGAGTCCCTTAGCGTTAGTATACAAATTTTTGTTTCTAATGTATGATTCATAACCATGATCTAGATGTCTTGAAGCCAGTGATTTGTGTCCTATATATGTATAACTGTTTTGATAAATAAGGTATCATGTGTGACATTTGCATTGCACAAAACATCTGTTTATGCTCTCTCTAATTTCTATCTTAGTATCAGCGCTAGATCTCGTTTGATTCCATTACGGGAAGGCTGGGAAATGTGAGAGAGCCTTGAGTGTTATTGTTTCTACATAAATAGAATAATATAGGCGTGTGACAGTTGATTTATGTTTTGAGCTTCTACCCGTTTAGATTTTGGTGGGAGTGTGCTTTTGCAGTTCTGGATTTGATCTTAATAGAGAGTTCTGCTCCATTTTCTTTAGGAGATCTATAGATCCAGGGATCTATAAAGCATTGCCTATCATTGCAAGTGGCTTAAAATGTGCGCATCTAGTTCTGAAAGGAGGAGGGTCACGACATTGTCAAGATTGTGGATCTACACAGAGACGATTGAGGATCTTGGATCCGTGTGAAGAGGCGGGGGAATTTTGGGATTCGTCAAAGACAAGATCGTGCTTGTTGTTTGTTGGTGATATAATCTATCTTTGAAGCTCCATTAGATCTGTGATTAGCGAAAAATATGGGGTCACATTCGTAGATCAGCAATGATGCAATCACTACTTGCAAAGGATCAAATATTGTCTCTTGTGTCGTGTCGAATTTCTACGTGAGTACTTGAGCCAATAAAAGTCCGCATTTGAAGCATAACCGCATTGAAAGCAAAGTAGTGGAGCTATTCCACTTTATGTTTTAAGATATCTGTATTTTTTTCTGGAGTCCAATTTTCCCATGGCGTCGACCAAATTGAGAGAAATTAGAATCTGTTTGGAGGTGAGCGCGAGGTTACTGTAGTCATACGATGCATTGAAATGTTGAGGGTTTTTTGAGCGGATCAATAGTTGGGGTGAATCTCTCTGCTGCATACATATCGTTTTGCAATGACATCGCTTCATTTTTCGACATTTTCGTTGCTAAAACAATAGAATAGATTGAGTTATTGGGTTACTTGAACGAGGATCGGGTGCAGAAAATTTTGTCTTCTCGGTTTAGACCTTTTTCATTGTGATAATATAGCCAAGAAGCATCGGTTTTCTTTCGTCCATGAGTTAGTTAGGTTTGTTCATGCGCAAGGGCTTCAGATTGGTTCCATCCATGGGACGAATGTAGAAATGCACAGAGTCTTCAACAATGCCTGAAAATATTATAACAAATTTATGTTCCTTGTGGCGTTTATTATTGCGGAAAGAGAAACACAGTCATAGAGCTGAAGTCGACTCTCACAAAGAATGTCTGAGGATGTTGGAGGAATTTACGAGTGGAAGTGGCATAAAGCAGTGAAGCAATTAAAGAAAATAATAATAATAATAATAATGATAATAAAAATAAAAAGTTGTAGAAATAGTTATGGTTTCTCGAAGCTAAGGAGGAGCATCATTCTTTCCCTTATAAAGACCACATTTCTTTATTTAATTTATTGTAGATTGTGTGGGGGTGTGTTGAAGTTTTATTATAGTGTGTTATTATCCAATTGTAATATGAAAAATAAAATGAAGAACCAATTATAGAATAGATTAAAATATTATGAAATTGACAGTTCTTGCTGCATATGGTGACAGAAGAACATATAATGAATTTTATTATGTATAATTTGTTATAACTTGGTGGCATCATGTGCAACTAGGAAAATCAACTTACAGGCTGATTTGATTATGTGTTTAAGACGTCATCTTGCATAATTTACTTCTGAATACATTCAGTACCTAGACAACTTTTCTAGATAACTACAAAATACCGCGGAAGACTGAGTGTTCTATAGATGGAGGTGTGTCCATGCACTACAAGGAAAAGACCCTCTAGCGGACGTTTTTGAGGAAACCCACAGAAAAATACCCCATACATCCGTTTGTAGCAGAGGTTACTAGAGGAGGTTGGCGGGCGGAGGGTTTGACGGATGTTTTCCTATCGGTGCGCTTATCATTAAACATCGCCCCGGTGCTCTCGAAACAAGAAAGCACCGGTGCAGACCAACACATTGGCACACCGGACACAGTGCACTCCGTACACACCCGCCTGGTGCCTCGTATTATATGAGAGCACCGGTGCGTCACAACTCTTCCGCGCCAGTGTATTATAAAACACCACGCGAAAATCAAAACCACCCAGTGCGGTAGACAGAAACTGCACCGGTGCATCATAAAACAATGCGCCAAAACACAAACCGACCTGTCCGTTTGTAGGGAACAGTATCAGTGCGCCTATAAACTACGTGCACCGGTAAAGGGTTAAATTAAAAAAAAAAAATTACGATAAAAAACCTGGATTTTTCACTTTTCTAGTGCTCCTGAGCTCTCAATTACCGGTGCGCACACTACCATAGAACACACTGGTGTGCACCGAACATTGGCACACCGGACAGTTTGCGCGACGTACACACACCTCCGGGGCATCCTATTATAGTAACGCACCGACGCTTCATTACTCTTTCGCGTTGGTGCATCAGAAAACACCGCGCCAAAACAGAAACGCGTCGATGCATTCTTCTCCAAGAGTATCGGTGTGCCTCTAAACCACACGCACTGGAATAACGTTATATATAAAAAAATTAAGGCCAAAAAACTGATGCTTTACGACTATTTCACACTGGTGCTTTACGATTACTCCGCCTTGGTGCATCATCAAAATTTCGTGCCAAAACTGAAACATCCTGGTGCGGGTTAGTGAAACGCCCGAGTGCGTTATAAACGACGCACCAAATTTGATACCATCCGATGCTATTGTATGTAAGCACACCGGTGTGCCTATAAAACCGTGCGCACCAGAACAGGGTTAAATAAAAAAAAATTACGGCCAAAAAACTTCATTATTCACTTTCCTCAGTTCTCCAGAGCTCTCATGCCCTAGTGCCATTTCCTTATCTCTGAGCCACCTTGACATCGGTGATCTCATTGCACCCATTGCATGCATTGTTGCTCTGCATTGGGCACCAATCTCCAGCTTGCATTTTGAAAAACAGTGAGAAAATTTTCTTTTCTAAATTTTACAACCAATATGCCTCCTCGATGGCGAAATGTATAGGTATTTTTCTGTTTTTTCTATAATTAAGCCTTTTAACGGATTAGAAATTGAAATAACCTTAAAAATAACCATTAAAAAAGAAAAAAAAATTGTTGCGCGATGCGCCCGAGCTGTTCGACTCGCACCGGATAGCGGTGCTACCTGTAAAATTTACATGCGGCACCGCCATCAGTGCTAACGATATCCACACCATTTCCGGGGCAGTACCGAAAGGCTCCCCAAATAATTTTAAACTAAAAATATAAAAAATAAGGTGGTGCATTCATTTATCCAGGTGCACTGTTGACCACTGCAATCACAATGCGGTGCGTTGACTGAATTTGCTGCCGCAGTTTATGTCAATGCACTGCATTCTACATTCTGAGAGGGTGAACGGTGCGTTTAGGCAAAGAACTACACCATCGACTATGTCATTGTCACGAAGTCGGTGCACTGACACGACTATACGCGCCGGGGCGTATATTTTAGTCAACGCACCGCTATTCTAAATTAGATATATTCCATGGTGCTTGAAAAATAGACAGCTGCACCGAGTCCAGTGCAGTCTATTTCATTAGGGTCACTAGTACCGGTGTGCTACAAGATTATGTTGCACTGCCATCGGTGCGTCACTGTTTTTATGGAGCACCAACTTGTATGTTTTTTTTTTTTTTTAAAATATATATATATATATATATATATATATATATATATATATATATATATTTCTAAATACATGTCTATATGTATGTTTCTAAATACATGTATGTATGGAAGGCGCATCGGTGTCTCGAGATTTATTTTCTACCTGAAAAGTTGAGAATTTATTTATAAATATATTAATGAATGATATGGTATATGTTTCAGATTGATAAAGAAATGATTGACAAGATATCAAGTAACAAAAATACTGTTAACACATCAAGAAAAGAAAAAATGCAAGTTCTTTGTAAATTCTTTATAAAAAATATTATTTTTGAACTATATGTAACTTTAAATAATATGTATTGTTTACTGTGTATCATGAATAGCCACAAAATGACGAAGCTCGATATAATTATTTCTGATCTACGACTGGAGGAGCATAGAAGTTTAATGGAAAAATTGCAAAAAGATGAATAAGGTGAATGAAACAATACTATCAATCCAATATGATTTTTTTTTTTAAATTATAATTAATAATATATTTAAAATTATTAGATAACATATGTCAAACAGTCTACTAATTCACATCTGTTAATGTTCTACAGGGACCAATAACTCAGAAAAGGAATATTTTTCTAAGAAAAGGAAAAAAATAGAACATGCAAATGAAAATGAATTGCTCCTTAGCTCATCTGGAGTGGTGCTGAATGTTAACGAAAGGGGGAAAAACTTTTACAAAAGTTTGAGGGATCTAGTGGAACAAATGTATAGACGTTCTTTCCAACAACAACAACGTGCTTCAAATGTAATATGTAATCATTGAATATTTCATTCATTAGGTACAATAAATAAATAATTTAGCATTAAATATTAGTTTTCAAGAATTTCTTGCAGAAAAGAAAAGAAAAGGGAACCCATTCAGCACATAAAATAGGATGAAAAGGAAGAAAAGGGTTGATCTCTATTTTGTGAGTAATTGTTACTTCCTTATAACAACTTAACTAGATTTCATTTTTGTATTTTTTAAATTTTTTTACAAAAATCATCATTGAATGTATTCAAACAGGTGCTAACATACAAAGAAGAACCATCAGAGGAATTGATTGGGTTAAATATGGGTTGTGAGTATATGTTGGCATATCATAATTTAATTGTGGAATTTGTAAGCATCTATCGATCTTATTTTAATTAGCTCTGTCTATAATTAATAGAACAAAAAAAACTTTTATATTAAATATATGATTTGTTATGGGGTATAAAACTTGTAGGAAACAAAGTATGGAACTGCGCCAACAAATGAAATTTTGAAAGATGGCATGGTACATGGTTTTGAAAGAATGTGTATATTTTATGAGTCAATTGTTGCTATGGTACACCATTTTTATTTTCGATTTACATTGATGAGTATTATTTAATATCAGAATTTTCATTATTCTCACCAATGTATATACACTCATTTCAGTTTATTTTTATGTTTGTAGATGGAAGGTGAAGAATAAGAAAACAATCAACGCCGTGAATACAACATTCTTGAAAATAACCCAAGTCATGGAAGTAGCTCTAGTACTGACAACAGTATAAGCGAAGAATGATGATCACTATGTTTGGATATCAAAGCAAGGTGTTTTATTTTTTGAAATATGTATGTGAAATCAAACATTTTGTTTAATGTAATGGACATAGTGTCCCAATTGAAAGACAAAGGGATACGAATAATTGTCCCATTTTGTATGATCAACATTGTCTTATATATATAATCATATTTTTTTTTTTAATTTATTCTATTGCGTTCTCCATTGTCGTTCTCAAATGCACTAGTAAAAAATTAATTTATATGAATATTGTTATAAGATATATATGTCTCGACTTTTGATGAATAATGAATTTTAAAAAACCACAATAATTCTAATATGATATAACAAATTAATCCAAACAACACATTCAAATGCATTAATAAAAATGTAATTAATATGAATATTGTTATAAGATGTGTCAAATTTTGATGAATAATGAATTTAAAACAATCACAATAATTGGACTGTTAGAGGTAGATGTTTCTAAAAAAAAATAATGAAAATCGGTGCGTTTAAGTGTCTATACGCACCGGTGCGTTTATGATCTATGGGCACCGCACAAATACCGATTTCAGTTATAAATATCAGTGTGTTTGTGTGATACTGCGTACTAGGGCGATTATGTATATATAAGCACCTGTGCATTTGTAGTTACCATGTGCACCGCACAAATACCGATACCAATTATAAATCTCGATGCCTTTCTATGATACGGAGCACTAGTGCATCATAAAGTTATATGCACCGGTGCGGTTATACGACCTAAGGTCACTGCTCAAATCCCAAGACCAATTCGAATGGCCCCATGTGTTGTATCACCAACACCACGCTTGGTGTTGTTTTATACCTTAACGACCCGGTGCATTCTCCTTCGACCGCCCCGACGCGCTGTCTATAGGTATGCACTGATGCGTTAAATCCTGATAAGAGCACCGATGAAAAAACATCCCTAATAACCTCCGGCCACCCCCTTTTTTTTTTAGTTGTGTTGAATTTCTGTTAAAAGCTCCGCCAAAACCTCCGTTCCCAGAAATGAATGTAGTAACATATTCTTTTTTGACAATTTTGGCCAATTTTATAACACTAAAAACCTCCTTTGTAACCTCCACTAGAGGGTCTTTTCCTTGTAGTAATAGGATGGCTTAATATCAAGACTGGCCCATTGTGTTGCAGGAGGTCAAGAAGTGTGAATTTTGAAAATTACGTCAAAGATGGTCTGAAGCAGTTATGTTTTAAATGGAGGTCAAGTAAGAGCTTGAAGATGTGGTGGTGAATAAAGTGAGGTGTTTTGGAGATTCTAGACTGGATGTGAGTGCTGATGAAGACCACACTACAAGGAAAATACCCTCTAGTGGAGGTTATAAGGAGTTTTTTAGTGTTATAAAATTGGCCAAATTCGTCCAAAAAAAAATTCTACAACATCCGTTTTTGGCAACGGAGGTTTTGGCAGAGCTTTTAATGGAATTTCAACACAACTAAAAAAACTGGGTGGCCGTGTTGGTACCCTGTAATAAGCAAGATTGGATAAATTCTGACTGCAGGGAGAACATCGTTTCAACCACTTTGGGATTCTAGGATCCAGCCCTCCTGAATCCAGAGAGGGATCTCTCCAATAAGTTCAAAGATGGATTTGTCTTTGAATTTTGGGTAATGATATTAGGCTAGTTATGAAGTCCAAGGGTTTTGTTTTGTTTTTGGATGGTTGAGCATGATTATTATTTGAGGGAAAAGTTCTAAGTGAAAATATTTTCAAAGGTGAGAAGTTGCAAGCAATCAGAACAAGCTTTGGCTAAAAAGATATATAATTGCATGTTTTAGTCCATTGGGCTATGGAGTCATAATAGGATTTAATTGAAATAACAAGGGGCAAGAGTGGTCCATGGGACAAGTCATCTATGTCTAAGGATCTCTTTAAAGTTTGATTTATGGAATGAGATGATACATCAAGAAGGGGAAATAAACAAATGAAGGACAAAGAGCAGCCCAAGATCTGGTAAGTACTTTGAAACTAGCCAGCCTTTGACAAACACTTAAGAAAAATATAAAAGAAATCCAGGATCTGGTAAGTACTTTAAAACTTGCCAGCCTTTGATATACTTTCAATAGAAAACATATAAAAATAGAGGGGAACTTGAAGGCAACTGTTGGAGAAGAAACTAGCGAGCCGGGCTCACCACAAAACCTCTCCTAGCTTTGCTTTACTTGGTAACTTTCAAGACAAACACATAAGAGAACAAAGAATGGTCTAAGATCCGGTAAGTACTTTGAAACTAGCCAGCTTTCAACACATTCCAAAGGAAAATTTCAGACAGTCTTTGGGGATAGAACTAGGACCAGGGCACACCATATCTTCCTTAGTTCATCTCTACTTAACATAAACTGAAAATGACATTCAAGAATAATATTTAGCTAAGACAATAGGATGAGGGAACGCCAACATTCCTATGCTTAAACTAAATTAAATCATTCCTAAATAACACGATTTGGAAGAAAACATTTAGATAAAGCTTATCAGTCAGAGAAGGGTACTGATATATTATAAATCCTAACTCTATGCTTGTTGTTATTTATCAGAGAAGATGGACAAAGTGAAAACAAAAATAAAAAAAACAATTTACAATAAGAAAAACATCACCGTTGACATAGATCAGGATCCCATAACTCAGCTTGTATTGATGCTTCAAACCAGTTATAGCTTTAAGTTCAGTGTTTCAGGTCATCAATCATCTTCACTTCTCAGACTAACTTATCTATCACAAGTAGAGCTTCAAGAGCCAGTGAATACTATTTACAAGCAGAAGTCTCAAGCTAAAGTATATTTCAAAGTTCAGCAACCAACATTTTCTCATCTTCTACAGAAGTATTTATAGAAGAATGAGGAGGTGGGATCTGATAAAAGATCTCCAATGGTATTTAATATAGTCTTTAAGGCTTCTCGGCCTTTGAGGGGCTCGATGAAGAGGCTTACATATGTGTCCTCTGTATTAAATGGTTAATATTAAGAATTAAGCTCGGTGGGAGATTTTGTTGACTTTTAAGCTCTGTCTCAGGATGTAATATCTCTGCTGATATTTTTTCATTAAGTTCATTTTAGCAGAATTAACTCTTCGGCTGCGTTGAGGCACATATCTGATTTTCTGATCAATATTCAGCCTCTGTTGAATGCTCTGAGGCTATAGGTGGCACTGTAGTAGTTGAGAGGAATCAATTTGCCTCTGTTGTGGCGGTGGAGGCCTTACTGTCTGATAGATCTTTTGATTTTCCTTAACTGTCTTTAATTTGGAGGATTAGGTTTCTGATAATCAATCTTAGCCATAATTTAACTAAATTTGTCTTCAATCTCTTGTTTTTGATGTGTTTTAATATTCAACACTGATACTCTTTTGATTGTGATTTCATTTACTGTGTCTTGTCGATGTGCAGGGCCGCACAGGGCTTATATGGCATCAATGCCCATGAAGCATCGACGAAACATGAAGTTTAAATACCTGTGGAATGGTTTTTGTTTATGTACAAAAGCACGAGAGATCATCATCCCCGGCGTTTGGTTTTCCCTTTGATATAACGAAAAAACCATTCAACACCTGCAAAAAAAAGAAAAAGAAAAAACCAATTAAGAAGTCCTGCATTTTTTGGGTAAAACTGCTTCAGAGGTTGTGGGGAAGGAGCATGGCCATTGGATGGCATCATGCAACGGTGGAGAATCGTTAGAGGAGGTCAAAAGGAGAGCAGAGGGAGAAATAAGTCAGGACCGTTGATCACGCGGAGATCAACGGTGGAGATCAGTTGTGCTCATACAAAGTGAATGAGTCACTTTATAAAGAAATGGAAAAAATTTGATGAGATAAGGTTAAAAACCTTTGTTTCGGAAGAAAATATGGTGAAAACGGAGTTTGGGGTTCGGAATGATCGTGGGCCGTAGGATGATATTGATATGCCAATGGAGGTTTAGATCCAAACCGTTGATCCACAAAGATCAATGATGGAGGGCACGCATGATAACACATAAATGGAAAGAGGGAAAGTAGTTTCAGGTTGCAAAAGAGTGGTTTTCGCGCGACAAAAGGGCAGGTAGGAAGTTTTGCCTTTTGGAATGCGATATGCATCCCCGCCCAACACGTGGCCTTAGAAAACCACCCACAACACGTTCTCTTTGAGAAATTAACTCCCACGCTAAAAGTTACGTGATTCAGAATAAGGGCCGTCAGATCTGGGGCCTCAGATCTGACGGTGGGGAAATGAACGCGATACGAAGTAGATGCACAGGCAGAAGCACAGGGAGCAGTTTAATTGTGGACCATTGATCTGAGATCTGGATGGCTGAGATTGAATCTTGAGGAGGGCAGGACCCACAGGAGGTAGGCTTTGTTGGGTTAAATATGAGCCGTTGGATGTGAGGATCAATGGCGTAGATTAAATCTGGGGGTCAAATGGAAATATTACAATGGTTGAGGAAGGGTTAATATGGGCCGTTGATATACAAAGATCAATGGCTGGGATTGGCCTTTGAAACTTTATACAGTGGTTTATGAAATTAACCAAAGTTTGGGAGAAGCAATTTGGATCATCCGATCTGGACATGTGGATGGTCTAGATGCAATTGGAGGCATGCGATCAGCAGGGAAAACGGTTTAAATGGCACCAATGCGATTGGCCGTGGGCCGTCAATCTGCAGATCAGATCGATGGCGGAGATTTTATCAGGGAATTGCCAATCGGAAGGGAAAAACAAATGCACCTAATGAAAATTGCGATGCGACATAGTGCGGGCCATTTGATCGGCTCAAGATCAACGACGGAGATCACTTTCAAAAGAGAATCGGCGGAAACCCTTGATAATGTATGAAAACCCAAAGTTTTAATATAACACAAAGTTTTGGTGGATTGGGGTGGAAAATATATATATGAAATGGCTGGCGCCCAATTATGGGGCCCGTGGTTTATATTGAAAGTCATAGGCCCGGAGCGTGTATAATGAAGGGTTAATCATAATCGGAGCTTCGGGCTTCGGCTTTTTAATCTAGCCATTTGATATTTGCGATGCGATTAGTGCTTCGGGACCTTTAACTCTTGGTATCGGGTGAAGTCACATGGAATAAAAGCGGTAGGGCAGAGTTTACTAAATGGGACTCAATTGCATCGAATAAATGATGCGAGTGCTTTTCAATCTATCCATTTTTCTATTAAAAACATGGCTCCAGTGGGTTTTAGACCAAAAGTTCGGGTAAGTGGGTTTTTTAGATTTTCAAAGGAAAATATCAATCGGAGATGAAATATACACTGTTTTTAGTGCCCGACTACGGGCACTCAGGTTATATAAAACAATAATAGGATTGGGGGCTGTGTACAAAGGCTCAATTGCATCAGAACCTTTGAACATGGCAAATAGACTTATGCGCTCAGATTTTTGCGATCCGATTAAGCGCCCAAATGGCTTAGCGCCTAGTTCTAGCACTAGGGCATATAACGGGGAAGTGGTTAGGACCTAGCCCAAGGGGGCTTAAGTCTGTAATACAAAAAAAATGTGTTTTTAATGAAATTGTTTCAAGTTTTCAATGGATTTGGGGGTTTCGGCAGAGTTAAAAGAGGAAATTTAAACTCTGTGAAGGGAATTTCATGAAGGGGAAATGGGGGAAAATGAAAAATAGAGGAATTTCATGGGAATAAAAAGGGGTAAAAATGGAGATTAGTTTTGAAGGGGAAGGAGGGGAAAATGGTGTTTGTAGTAGTATTTTCTCTTATGGAATCAACAGAATTTTTGATTTCTAAATGGAAACAACAGTGAATATTGAAACAAGGGCATGATGTCTTCATGAGTCTTCAAGAGATAACATTTTTAGCAATAAACTTGTTCATTGAAGGATCCAAAAAAATTTTAGCCACCATTTGATATGACAAATTTTATTGGTGGCTAACAGTGGCTCCACTTGGGGATGGTGCCTTCTTGAAGGCATCAAAAAATTCAGACTTGCATTCTCTGGGAGGCTGATCAGTGCCTCATTCATTGGGCTGCCTTTCCTTACTTGGATGATTTTGTTTTTCTAAAAAATGTTAGCAGCCATGGAAACAATGGAACTTCATATATACAAGCTTTTTACCTACCCAATCCTACTGATCTAACATTTTTTCTTCTTTAGAGTGCACTTGGATTGGCAAACTCTTTTTGCAACATTTTATTCTTTTGAAAGAAAAAATCTAATCTAATTCTACTCCTTATTTCTCCATGAACTCAGATTAAACAGTTGAGTTCATATGCTTCTCTATCTAATCTACCAATCTGTTAGGATTAAACAGTCTAACAGATTTTTATTCTCTAATTTCTACAACAAAAATTTAAAAGCATACAAGTCAGGATTGACTAGTCTAACTTGATGTTGATCTATGGCATAAAAAACAAGCCGCACACAGATATTATTTTGTAGAAAATTAAATCAAAATGGAAGGCTTAAGATCTGAAAGTTCAAAGCACTTCCTTCATCTTTTTACAGCTCTGTTTTTACTTCTATTTGAGCTGTTTCTTCCTTTGTTTTCTAGTTCAGATTTTGAGCTATTTAGAACCAGTTTTTACCTCTATTTTTTACTCAAGAAATAAACAGATTTGAGTCATCTCTCTTTGGATACTTAGGTTCAGATTTTGAGCACGTTTGAACTTTTCATTTCTAGCCTAAACTACCTACTGATAAGTCAAGATTAAACAGTTTGGCAAATCGAATTCACTATCCTATCAGCAGTAAATTTAAAACTAGTTAGTCAAGATTAGGCTGTTTGACTAACTAGAAGTGTGGTTTTCAAGAGTGGCATTTAAGCTTGCACACTTTCAGATTTGTTTCTCTTTTTGTTGGTATGGGGCTGTACCTTAATTGTTTTAACAATTCGCACTCTTTTCTTTCTTTTATTGTTTTTTTATTTTTATTTTTGTAACTTTGAATGCAATGGTGGATGAAATATTTATAATGAGAAAAAATAAAAAATGCTTTTCAAAATATGACATGGATCAAGAGAAGTAATGTTTGAGCATCCTGCCATTGACAGGACCCCCAAACAATTCTTCTCCATTCAACTCCTGCAATAAAAAGGCATTATTACCAGCAGCTAAATGAATGAAGTAAGGGCCAAGCCATAAGTTGTAAAATTTTACATGCTTGCCCTTATATTCCCTCCTTGAGTCCCACTTTAAAACTTTGTCCCCAACATTGAAATTGCTGGCCTTTGTTCTTCTGTCAAAAAGATTTTTAATGTTGTCCTGTTTCTGCAATGCTTTGTTATAAACCTCCTCTTTGGTTTGCTGAAGGTGAACAGTCTGATTTACCCTTCTGATCATGTCATCATATTTAGACTGAAACTCTTGAATCAACTTCATAACTGGCACACCAAGGTTGGTAGGAAAAATTGCATCAGTGCCATACACAAGTTGGTAGGGTGACATACCAATAGATTTCTTCAAAGTCAATCTGTCAGCCCAAAGTGCATGCACTAGCTTTGTGTGCCAAGAATTATTATTGTCCTCCAAAAGTTTCTTGATTATGTTCACTAAACTCTTGTTTGAAGATTCTGCAAGTCCATTACCTTGAGGGTAATAGGCCATGGAATGCCCCAATGTTATCTGATACTTGTGACAGAACTCAACCATCTTCTTTGATCCAAATGATGCTACATTATCAGTGATGATCTTGGTAGGACAGCCAAATCTAGAGAGAATATTAGTCTCCAGGAATTTTATAATAACAGAATCATTGGCTTGCCTACAAGGAATGGCTTCTATCCATTTAGTGAAGTATTCTGTGGCAGTGAGAATCCATCTATGTTGTGCTGAGGATGATGGATGGACTTCACCTATGAAGTCAAGTCCCCACTGTTGAAAAGGAGCTTCAATAGTGATTGGATGCAGAGGTAGGGGTAGCAACTTCCTTTTCTCCTCAAAGAGTTGACATTTATGACAGGAAATTATCATCTTGTGTACATCAAGAAAAAGAGTAGGCCAATAGTAACTAGCCCTCAAAATTTTGTTGGCTGTTGTCTTCCAGTATAAATGGCCTTCACACTCTCCTTCATGGGACTCGTGCTTAACATTCTCTGCATCATACTTAGGCAAACATTTAAGAAATATACCACTTGCATTTTTCCAATAAAGACATTTATCTATAATACAATAGTTTACAGCTTTCAATTTCAAAAACCTTGCATTTTTTTTTGTCAAAACAGGAGGTGTATTCAAATTAAGAAAAACATAAATAATATCAGCATATCAAGAGGAATTCATAAAATGATCTTCAATGATGGGTGTTGAGATTTCCTCTTGATCATCTAAAGCATTAATCATATTAATATCAAGAACCTCAAAATTGGATTCAGACATTAATCTAGCTAGACCTTGGCCTTTGATGAGTTTTGTGGGTTTTATCTCTAAATCATATTCAAGAATAACAACTATCCACTAACCTCTCTTACCATCTGGGTCCTGTGTTAGAATGTCTTTAACAACTGAATTTGGGACAAAGACAATAATGTGTGAGTGAAGGATGTATACTCTGAAGTCTTTTAAAGATTTAACCAAAGCAAAAGCTTGTTTTTCCATGATGTTATACTTCAAAGGAGCATCCCTCAACGTCTTGCTGAAGAATGCAATAGACTGTTCTTGTCCTGGTGGATTTTTATGTGAAAGGACAACAACTATTATATGTTCTGATGCAAAAGAAAAAATATAAAAATATTTTGAAAAATTAGGACTTATTAGAACCGGTGTTTTGGTTAACGCTTGTTTCACCAGTTCAAAGGAATTCTTTGCTTCCAAGGTCCATTTTACCCCTTGCTCCTTCTTCAGCATGTTTGTTATATTCTTAAGGAGCTCAACCAAGTTGGGGATGAACCTTCTTAAAAAGTTAATCTTTCCAATGAAAGATTGCAACTCCTTGATGTTTTGAGGATGAGAAATCTGTAGTATGGCCTCAATCCTCTTTGGATCTATCTTAATACCCTCTTCTGAAATGATGTGCCCAAGAAGTTTACCTTATTGGAAACCAAATAGTGTCTTCTTAGGATTTAAAGATATCCCAAACTTTCTGCATTTCTTGAAAACTTTTCTTAAATGTTCTAAGTTCTCTTCATCTGTCTTTGAAAAAACAGTAACATCATCAAGGTATATAATGATGAAGTAGCCCAATTCTTCGGAGAATGCTATGTCCATGGCTCTCTGAAAAGTTGCACCAGCATTCATTAGACCAAAGGGCATTTTCACATACATGAAAGTGCCCCATGGTGTAGTAAAAGCTGTCTTTAATTGATCATTAGGGTGGACTAGAATCTGATTATACTCTGAATAGCCATCAATCAAAGAAATTCTTCTAGACCCTACCACCCTTTGTAAAATATGATCCATCTTGGGCAAAGGGTAGTTGTCTTTCAGTGAAACTTTGTTTAAGTCTCTAAAGTCTATACAAAGCCTGATCTCTCCTGTTTTCTTCCTCACTGACACCAGATTAGACACCCACTCAGAATATCTAATAGGGACAATAATACCAGCTTCATACATTTTCTTGATTTCCTTCTCAACCAAAGGCAGCTGAATAGGGTTAATTCTACGCAGCTTCTGCTTGAATGGTTTTTGGTTTTCCTTGAGAGGAATTTTGTGCTGTATTATTTCAGTGTCATAGGATTTAAGATCTTCATAACTCCACGCAAAAACATCAGAAAACTCTTTGAAAAGCTCTATGTATTTGAGTTTAATATGAGTTGGTAAGGTCTTATATAGTTTAATCATCATTGGTTTAAGTTCACTGCCTATATTTCACTCTTCCACTTCAGTCTCTACATGTTCCAGTTTTGGCTTCTTGGCCACATCATTAAAATCAAACAACTCTTCTAATGGGGCCAGACCCTTAGGCAAACTCTGATCTTTGGACTGCAAGGTTTCTAACTCTTATGTTTCTAACTCTGTAGTCATATCTATTTTGTTTTCAAGTTTTCTAGACAAAGATAAATTTTAGCAAGTTTAAGAGATGGTTCCTCTTCACCAAGAAAGTTTTCTTCACTATTACAGTCTGTTTCATAATATGAATCCGAATTGTGTAGTTCAAATTCATTTCTGAATTGCATGAAGTCTTCTATTTGTTTGTCTCTGTCGAACACCTGCCAATATTTTTCGTTATCAGGAACGACTAGTCTGAATTTAGTCTGAGTTGTGCAGTCTTTGGTTTCATATGGTGTCAAGCATGTTCTAGCTGCAAAGGCTAGGCTGTGGGCTGCAATATTTCTTTTTCTTGGGACAAAAATCAATTTGGACTCCTTGAAAGTTCTTAAAAGGTCCACGACATTGTTTTGATAGGCCCTAAGTCTTGGGTGATTTGCGTTATATTCCCCATTGACCTGCCTAATTATTAACTCTGAATCCCCATGTACTTTAATTCTCTTGGCTCCTAATTTTTTTCAATAGATGTAAGCCTAAAAGGAGGGATTCGTATTCCGCTATGTTATTAGAGCACTGAAAGTTTAATTTATAGGAAATGATCTCTGTGTGGTTGTTCTGAGTGTTACATATCCAGACACTTGCACCAACGTTAGTTCCAGTGCACGACCCATCAAAATACATACTCCACAGAGGAGTTTTTTCGGTTTCATCTGTTTGGTGGTTGTCCTCTTCAACTAAAGTGCTCTCGGGTGATTCTTGAATTTCAGCACTTTGTTGAATTTGTGACAACTCCTTGAGTTTTTCGCTGTGTTGAGGGTTGTTTTCTTGACTGTCAAGGTTTAAAAGCAAAGGATGCATGGCTTGTAGCTCAAGACCTGTGTTTGGTTTTCTAAAATTTTCAAATGCAGCAAAATGTTGTGACACTCCTGTGTTATGTTCCTCTTCCTCCCTATCGGCCATTAATTCTATTAAAGTGACTCGTTCACTAAGTGTTTCATCGTTAAACATAATAAAATAATCAAGGCCTGTATTTATAGAATACAGAGGAGAGTTTTGAGGTCTGTCTTGGCTTGTAACTATGTATTGCATATGGGATTCCCTGTAAAGTCTTCTAGTCTGATTGAAAACATGGACAGTCGCATAAGTCATGTCCATCTGCATAGTCCCTTGTAACTTAGCCCCCCAAGATCTTGATAACAACATTCCGTACTTTGGGGGAACATCAGCCACAACAATGTCCATTACTAATCATTTGGCTGGAATCTGGGCTAAGTTAACGTACAGGTCTTTTATCAATCCTAAAAATTTTACTCTGCTCGAGTCAAAGGAGTAAAGGTCTTTATAATGTCTGGTAATTTCTAAACCCAAGCTCTCCATCACAGCTTTAGACATTAAATTATGAGAGGCTCCGGAATCATGCATAGCGTTGTGCAAAATCTTGTCATGAACGTTTAAACTGACATAAAAGGGAGGAACAGGTCCCTCTTGATATTTAACTTCAATATTTGGACCAAAAATAAGCTCTGGTTGGTCATCGTTCAAATTGACGATGTCATTATTCTCTTAAATGTTTAAAGCCTTAAAAATTTGGGTCCTATATACATTCTGGGAAGCTAACTCAGTCAGGGGAACAGAGATTTTAATCTTTGAAATTTCTTACTCCAGGCTGAAAGGAATTTGATTCTTTGAAGAACTTGTCTCAGCCTTGTTGGCTGCCACTCTTTCAGCAAAATCTGTTTTCTGACTAGCTCTATTTACATTTGACAAAATCGTTTTAGCAGGAGTACTAGCTGAAGTGTTAGTACTACTATGTTCTGCACTCTGTTTTTCATTGTTTTGAGTGCCTTTCTCTTTACCTTTATCAGAATTTCCAGCCATTGTTTTGTCCTTCTGTTTAACAATTTTTGGTTTATTTATAGTGTTGTTTTGGGAAGATTTGTCTGAGGTTTTGGTGTTGGGAGTTTGTTGATTGGTTTTACTTCTAAGGTCATATTCTCTTTGAGATTCTATGATGACATTCTCCATGTCTTGATAATAACTTTCATCATTATCTCTTTTGTCATCATAGGGTGTGTAAAGACCTTGTTTTCTATCATAATGAACCTTAAAGTCATCATTATCTACTCCCAGCATATTGATATCATCATCCTCTACTTGCTCATCTATTCCCTCAACCTCACTCACATAGTTTTGATGAAAGGGAGGAGTGATTTGTTGATCATCTTCCCTAGGTCTGTTTGGAGGTTGATTTCTTCTAAAATTTTGATTCTGGTTCTGGTTTTTATTTTGAGGAGCAGTTTGGTTTTGATTCGTTTGTGCTCTCTCAAAGATTCTCATTCTCTTCATCATCTCCTCCATCATTCTTTCCATCTTTGAGCTAGAAGTAGAAGGCGTGGATTCCTCTCTGAAGGATACTCTCTTCTCATTTTTCATTCTTGCTCTCTTCTCCATTAAGTTAACTTCCACAGCAAGAGCTCCTTTTTGCATATCCTCAAGAGTTGTAGGATCTCTCTCTCTCAGCTGATAGGCCATCTCAGGGTTAAACCCTTCAGGAAACTTGTTCAGAGCTGAGCCTTGTGGAGGTTTTAGATCTAGGGAAAGTGCATTATATACACTGTTAAATGTGGTGCAGTAAGCTTGGACACTTTCCCCAATGTTTCTATGGAGGTTATTATAATCATAAAGGACTTGGAGAGGATTCTTCTTGACATCCCATTTGTTTAAGAATGTTTGATGGAAGTCTTGGAGATCATTGATACTATGGGGGGTTAATAATTTAAACCATTTTCTTACTTCTCCCCCCAGACTTTGAGAAAATAGTCTCAGTTTGACAGAATCATCATCAATTTCATTTCTGTAAAAGTAATCATTCATCTTATCCACATGTTGTGATGCAGTAGTAGGATTACTAGCATCATATGATGGAATTTTGGACTGATAGTCCTATGGAAGATTGACTAATGTTACAGGAAGGACTAAGGGAGCATACCATGTTGCCAGGATATGTGGTGGAAGTGGATTTACAAAAGGTGGACTAACAAAAGGAAAAGTGGGCTGAAGTGAAGTGGTTTGGACAGTGAATGTAGGATGAGTAGAGGTGGGTGGAACAACAGTAGATTGCTAAGCTGATCTTGGATGAGAGACACCTAAATTGTGAAGGAAATGTAAATCAGGAGGTGTTGTTTCTCTACTATCAGAATCTTCACTTGTTTCTGGGGATGAAAGTGAAGACTCAGAGTCTAGCTGAATTGTATCATCAAATGACCTAGTTCTAAATTGATTTACTAAGTCATCTTGTGATTGTTGTAGAGCTGAAAGATTTTCAGGAGCTGAATTAGCTCTCAAGGGTGATCTGAAAACATTTGAAAATTCAATCCTAGGAGACTTCCTAAGGATACTTTCTGGGTTATCAACTATCTCAGGTGGATTAGGGTCAGGATGGGCTCTAGTATGAGTCTTTCTAGAAGCCACTATGATGTGTTTTTTAGACCCAACTAAAAAAGAAAGTTCAACCATATATGACAATCTTCAAGAGGTTAACTAGTCTGTCTCATGAATTTAAATCCTACAGTCCTCTAACTGAGTTTTAAATGATGTTATGATGACAAAGGTTCTTCCTAGTGGAGACTTAAGGTCTGTTAAGGATTTTTGGAGTCGCCAAGTGGAATTTTTTAGCTCTTTTCAGAGGTAAAAGGTTTTATGGTCCACCACCATGTTTATTGGATACCAATCTGAAATATTTTTGGGTTTTCTAAATTATTTTTCAGTCCTATTGGTTGTTAAGAATGTCCTAAATCTGTTTCAAAACTTAGCTACGGTTATGAGACAAAAACAATCTACTCTTATGGCTACGCCAACTGATCTTTCAAGGTTAGATAAACTCTTATGAGAATCCTAGGGTCTGCCTAGTTTGTCACTGATTCAAACAAGTTTTACCATGATTACCATTACTTGGTAGTGCTTGAAAAGGTTGCTTTTTACTCACAAGGTTTTATGAAGCTTTTAAGGGAAACTAAGATGAAAATTTGACTCAAGTCCCCAGTGGAGTCACCAGAAATGTTGGCACCCTGTAATCAGCAAGATTGGCAAAAGTCCGACTGCAGGGAGAACATTGTTTCAACCACTTTGGGATTCTAGGATCTAGCCCTCCCAAATCCAGAGAGGGATCTCTCCAATAAGTGCAAAGATGGATTTGTCTTTGAAGTTCAGGTAATGATATTAGGCTAGTTATGAAGTCCAAGGGTTTTGTTTTGTTATTGGATGGTTGAGCATGATTATTATTTGAGGGGAAAGTTCTAAGTGAAAATAGTTTCAAAGGTGAGAAGTTGCAAGCAATCAGAACAAGCTTTGGCTAAAAAGATAGATAATTGTAGGTTTTAGTCCATTGGGCTATGGAGTCATAATAGGATTTAATTGAAACAACAAGGGGCAAGAGTGGTCCATGGGGCAGGTCATCTATGTCTAAGGATCTCTTTACATTTTGATTTATGGAATGAGATGATACATCAAGAAGGGGAAATAAACAAATGAAGAACAAAGAGCAGCCGAAGATCTGGTAAATACTTTGAAACTAGCCAGCCTTTGACAAACACTTAAGAAAAACATAAAAGCAATCCAGGATCTGATAAGTACTTTGAAACTAGCCAGCCTTTGATATACTTTTAATAGAAAACATATAAAAACAGAGGGGAACTTGAAGGAAACTGTTGGAGAAGAAACTAGCGGACCGGGCTCACCACAAAAACTCTCCTAGCTCTGCTTTACTTGGTAACTTTCAAGACAAACACATCAGAGAACAAAGAATGGTATAAGATCTGGTAAGTACTTTGAAACTAGCCAGCTTTCAACACATTCCAAGGGAAACTTTCAGACAGTCTTTGGGGATAGAACTAGGACCAGGACACACCATATCTTCCTTAGTTCATCTCTACTTAACATAAACTGAAAATGACATTCAAGAATAATATTTAGTTAAAACAGTAGGATGAGGGAACGCCAGCATTCCTATTCTTAAACTGAATTAAATCATTCCTAAATAACACGATTTGGAGGAAAACATTTAGATAAAGCTTATCAGTCAGATAAGGTTACTGATATATAATAAATCCTAACTCTATGCTTGTTGTTCTTTATCAGAGAAAATGGACAAAGTGAAAACAGAAATAAAATAACAATTTACAATAATAATAAAAATCACCGTTGACATAGACCAGGATCCCATAAATCAGCTTGTATTGATGCTTCAAACCAGTTACAGCTTTAAGTCCAGTGTTTCAGGTCAGCAATCATCTTCACTTCTCAGACTAACTTATCTATCACAAGCAGAGCTTCAAGAGCTAGTGAATAATATTTACAAGTAGAAGTCTCAAGCTCAAGTATATTTCAAGGTTTAGCAACCAACATTTTCTCATCTTCTACAGAATTATTTATAGAAGAATGAGGAGGTGGGATCTGATAAAAGATCTCCAAGGGTATTTAATATAGTTTTTAAGGCTTCTCGGCCTTTGAGGGGCTCGATGAAGAAGCTTACATATGTGTCCTCTGTATTAAATGTTTTATATTAAGAATTAAGCTCGGTGGGAGCTTTTGTTGACTTTTAAGCTCTGTCTCAGGATGTAATAACTCTGCTGATATTTTCTCATTAAGTTCATTTTAGCAGAATTAATTCTTCGGCTGTGTTGAGGCACATATCTGATTTTCTGATCAATCTTCGGTGTCTGTTGAATGCTCTGAGGCTACAGGTGGCACTGTGGTAGCTGAGAGGAATCAATTTGCCTCTGTTGTGTGTTGAGGTATAAAAGGTATCTTTTTAACACCTATTTATCTCACATTAGTTATCAATCCAGGAACGAATTTTTGTTTCAAGAGTGTACTCAGTCTGAGGCAGCAATTTATCCAAGAGTAATGCTCTTCAATATGTAGTACATTGTTCTAAATGCAAGAGTAAATGGATGCTTGAAAAAGAAATCTAACTAAAACAACATAAACTCAAATGCTCTGAAATCCAACTATTCACTCAGCAAACATCAATCGAGGATACAGTAGAAACAATTCATTCCTCTAGAAATCGATGCAATTGAAATCAAACTGGAACAAGACAATCAATCAGGGAACGAGGAAGCAATAACCAACGTTCTCTATAGTTGACAATCCTGCTTTAAATTAATTAAAAGGAAATAGAAATTGAACTAAAGATGCTATTGAAAGTAAACTAGGAAAAATCTTTAAAAACAAACTCTTTGCAATTAATCAACAGAAATGAACAACAAAGTAAATGGACAAAAAACTGTAATTCAATGAATTAAACAATGAATCCTATTTAATAAATCTGAACAACAAACTCTAATTAATGGAATCGAATAACCAGTCCTATTGAACAACAATCTGTAATGAATATCAATCAAATGGAACAGCAAGTGGAATGAAACCATAATGGAAATAGAACAACGAAGCTCTATTAAGGTATTAAGAAGATAAATTATGCAATGTTGAGATCGTTGTTAAATAATAAAAGAGTAGCAATGCAATTTGTTAATATAACACACTGATATCAAAGAAATTAAACATCAAACTGATTAACTTGAAAACTGTAATAAAAGAAAATATGAACTATCTCACAACAATAATGAAAAGGTAAAGATACAAACAGCGGATCGATCCACCAGGGTCGGGCCCTCAACCACGAGTGAAACACCACTGGGTTTTACTTCAGAGCTTGAGAAATGGAACGAGAACTTGTCTTTGTATTAATCAAACATGAATAGCTTTTACATCAGTTTCTCTTTGATCACGAGAGTCAAGGAATTACAGAGTTGCAAAAGGAATTCAAGAAACATCCATTGTTCTCCAATACATAATACATGCTCTCCTTTTATAATCAGAAAGAGGAGAAATTAAATAGCAAATATGATCTCTCATAACAATATTGGATTGTTTCTAACCAATTGATCAACAAGAAAATTTATTTCCATCCATCTTTCAACAAGAGCAAGGCGAATTTGGATTTGCAGCTGAGATTTGGAGGACGACTGCAACAACAAATCTGAGAAAATCATGCTCAAAGAACCTTGCATTTCTCTCAATACTGGCCGAATTTGGGCAAAACGTTCTTCTATAGGTTAATTTGGTATGTTCTCGACAAAACCCATGTTCCGTATTTTCCAGATTCTTCTCCATTTTCCCAGAATCTCAACCGCAAAACTGTCACTTCTTATTCCAACAAATTTCTGAGTTGGAATATTTGATGATGATTTGGAGATCAAATCTGCAATCTAGGAAATATCTTGGAGGCTAAAATGGTGAGTGTTGTTACAAAATATATTAATAAACCATCATTGATAAAATTATGCATAATAATCATCCATTTATAAAAAATAAATGAGAAGAAATAATATTCATCCATAAGAGCATAAATCATTATAAAATGGATTTATATAATAAATTATAATAAATGATATGATAAAAAAGAGTAAAAATGGATGAAATAAGTGTTAAAAAGTGGTTGTATTCATGGCCCAACATACCCCCAAACTGAATATATTGCATGTCCTCATGCAACCCAGAATTGAATATATTGCATGTGCTCATGTAACCCAAAGACAAAACCCATGTGTTAACCAAGCAAAAATTGTTCATCCCAACTCATGAAATGGATGGAACAAATGAATTTTTCCTCAAATAATGAATATTCAATTTTAGCAATCTTGATAAAGGCATACCAATTTTTACAGTTGACGTTCAACTATATGTATATGAAGTTGCAGAAAAATGTGACATAAGTAACAACAAACTTCATTAACCATTTTCTCAAAAATCAGATCGTTTTGATGCACGGATCATGAAATATAAACAAAATGGTTGTAGGTGATAGTGCATAGTTTTTAAAATTTTATGAACTAATTTAGCGTGAAATTATCTGGGTTTGTGTATTTTAATGATACCTCTTTGTTATCCAGAAATCACAAGAATTTAGTTCATAGTTTTAAAGATATATGCAAAACAATTTCTGCACCATATACAAATGAAATTGTATGCCTTAAATGAGAAAGAAAGTGGAAAACATCCATCATGTGTAGCAATTCCCCCCCCAAACTGAAGAATTAGCATGTCCTCATGTGATGCTAGAAAACAAAGAGAGGTGGTTGCTACAGTCTGTTGAAATCTATGCTTGGTGTAAAACAACATCGAATAAGGGAGGTGTTGACAATGAATAAGAATATCAAAGAAGATTATTGACATGGTCATAAGAAAGAAATGAAGGAAATCAACACTCCCCCAAACTGAAAGATGAGACATGTCTAAAAAAATGGCAAGTGGTAAAGATGTGGAATGAATGATGATAAATAATGCTCAATGGATTTTCATAAAATTCTCCAAAATTCATAATAAATCATAAAATTATGCTATTTTACCTCAAGTGTTACCTTCGAAAAAATGTGGAAGGACATGTACGGACTGGCCTTTGTTGAAGCTAATGTAGGCTGAACGAATACTGAAAGTGATGCAAAAGGTGGAAGCCATGCAAGCACATCATGTCTGAAGAATTGTGCATGTTCGCGAGCCTTTGCTGTTAGTTGCAATAGTGTGGTCGTGCTGCGGATAGAATTTCCCTCCCATATTTGTTGTTATCCTGTAAACAAAGGACGATTTTGTATGAAATTTTCTTGAATCCACAGTTTTAGTTTTGAATGGCAATAGATAAGATGCATGCAAAAAGTTCAATCAAAAAAACTTTTGTAGAAATGCAGTATGAATATGGCGGCAAATAGAAGAGCAACATACTGCACAGTAATTATACAATATAGAAATGCATACATACTTATGATATAATCAAAAAATTATCGCATTACTGAAATCAATGCATATTTTGAAATCATGAGTAGATATGGAAATGTTTATGTAATGATTCGAAAATAAAGGAAAAGGACAACTGATGTGAAAAAAAAATACTTATGCGATCATTATCCACATAAACCATTATGATCGATTTATAAATAAATTTCATGCATAAGCGGTTCTGAACAAAGGGTTTAGGGGCATACTCTCATTTGATATTAGATAAATATATAAGAAAAAGGTTTATCATTACTATTGATTTGTGAAAAATATGACTTCAATACCATCAATAGAGCTTTGTTGCCCATAGGTGTCTATAACCTTGACAAAGTTGCTTTTTCACCCTTGGAACCATTATATTTTATTTATGCCTAGGGAAGCGCTGTGTGATGTCATGATGGAGGCCACTGTGCTGGCTTGGGGACCAGATGATTCACAATTCCATTCACCAGGAAGGAGTGAAAGGTGGGCAGGTCGGCTCGTGATGAGACCTCCTGTTCCAAGGACTTTTTATTTTTCTGAGTTGTCCATTGGATCATATCCATAGTGTGGTGGCCATAATGGGAATGCCACTTCACTGCTCCCTTATGATCATGGTAGGATGGCTCTTGATGAGACCCCCTATCCTCCATCTGCCATATCATAGAATTGTTAGTAACCATATACAGAGTTTTTTCTTCTTTTTTTATGTAGCACTTCCCTATTTATGTATAGAGGATGGCTCAATACTCATTAAGAGTAGGGATGGTGGAAGAAGTTTGAACATCTCAATAGAGAAAGTATGCCCTTATTCTTATTCTATAAATAAATATCAAAGAGAGTTGTGAAGAGTTAGAACCAACATGATAAAGATAGTCGATCATATTAGTTTTAGTGAAAATAAAGACAACAAAGTGATATAGATAGTTGTTTCCTTTCCTTTTCTTATCACCACAAAAAAATTTCTTAAAAATGAAAATTTCTCTTGATTTTCTGATTCCAGTAACCTATAATTTGTGTATCCTTCCATAAATTGTATGTTTGTCTTTCAAAAAGTCATGAAAAATTCAAAAAAATCCTCGAAAAGTTGTTCAAAAACAAGAAAAATGCACTCAAAAAGTGTTGTTCCTTTGGAAAGGAACAACAAAAACGCTCACAACAATACTGTTGTTCCTTTCGAAAGGAAAAGAAAAAGTGTTATTCCTTTGGAAAGGAACAACAAAACGCTCACAACAATACTGCTGCTCCTTTCGAAAGGAACAACAAAAAGTGTTGTTCCTTTGGAAAGTAACAACAAAAATTCGCAGCAAACAAGGTGAGAATGGTTCAAGAAATAAAATTTTATACAAAAAAACAAGCAAAGTAAAAGAAAACAAACTTTATGTACAAGTTTTAAGAAAAAGTATATATATTTTATTATTATTATTATTTTTTAACAAAATTGGTGCTGCTAAAGAATTTCCTTCTATAACTGAAACTTGCATGGGGGGGTCCTTATTGTGCAATTGCAAATGGAACGAAAACTATAATTTGGAGGGATCAACACCCAAAACAAAAAAACATAAAATAAATCAGAAAAGAAACAACACTTTATTAAGTTACAACAGCTATGATGTTATTTCCTAAGGGAATATCAATCTGTTAATGGAAAAAAAATGATCTTTTTGAAAAATGTTTTGGCAACAGTGACATGAATCTTCAAATGGAAACCAATTCTTCATTTCTTCTTGTTATGAATCTGTTAGGTAATGAACTGGATGAAATGCCCTTGTTTCACTAAAATTTCTTTCAAGAATTACTCGTCCATAAATTGACCTTCTTTGTTCTGCTAAGACCTGCAAAAAATGAGTATCTACCTACAATAAAACATTAAATTAAGGAGAAAGAGAGGTGCACGGGCTCCCATAATCTAAGAATTATGCAAAAAACTAACAAGTAGTTACTCTGTAGAACAAATCCATGGACAAAGTAAAATTAATTTATTACCTGCGGGAGAGCAGTGGCCAATCATGCTAACCAACAGTGTTTCAATCATAAATTCTTTGTTTTTCGTTTGATTTGAGTGATTCCAAAGCAAAATGAGAGCTAATTCAAAGGTTTATCTCCAATAGAAATTTTAAAAAAAAATTCAATGCTATGATATGTCAAATTTGCTTAGAACAACCTGCATAATAGAGTCATTTTCGATTTTCCAGCTTAGACCAACAGTTGATATTTCAAACATAAATTTTTCATTTGATGGCGGATTGCACCGATTAAAATTGGAGATTAAATTATATTCATTTATTGATATCCAAGAGAAATATGTTTTGAAGACCAGAAGAATTGATGGGTCAAATACGTTAATGAACAGTCGCGAAAACAAAGTTTCAAGAGTGCTGATTTATGATAGGCCGTTAGTATTTTGGTCATAAATTCCTCATACGATATCAAAATTGAGTGATTCAAATGGTTTTGTAAACTATATTCATATATGAATCTCCCATAGAAATATATTTTAAAAATATAGTAATTTAGGCTTCCAAAAATTGACTGTCCCAACTCTGTTCCTGCGCTGCCTACTAGACACCCTGTCAATGTTTTGGTTCTAAATTTTCGTTTCAAATCCAAATTGAGTGATTCAAATTGGGTTGGAAAGTATAAATCAATGGCTACTTAGGATAGAAACATTTTTTAAAGATATTCACTTTTGGTCCCCCAAAACATGACTGTCCCAATTGTGTTTTCAGAAATTTAATCAGAGCCACAAGCCAAAAAATATGATATTCAAGAAAATTTTCCATATTTATGATAAAAATGAATATAAGTGTTTGTATAATTGTTATTTGCAATATAATTCATATACATACACAAATAAATTAGAATATTTACCATCAATGTTGATTTCACAGCATGTTGGAACAAAGAAACAATTTTTTTACAAAAATAAAAAAATGTGTTTGTTTTATTTCCTTATTTATTTTATTTTTTCCACTATCCTACTCTTCTTTGAGAAGCGAATATGTTTATGTATAAGATTATTTCTAGTGGAACCATTTTAGAAATAAGGCCTCTTGTATGTACATACCCAAATTTGAAAAATGCATGTTGATAAAAATTAGGGTATGAGAAGCCAACTTCCCTTGAAAAGATGGTGCCAAAAATTGTTGAAGCATAGCGTGATGTTGCAAACAAATGATGGAGTGAAACCAATCTTTAATGTATCCGTTACTTTCTTGATTTCCCATAGCCATCGTATCATGAAGTTATTGAGCTTTTAAAATGGTTTGTTGGTGCAAATTAGAAGAAACCTCATTTTCTTTCATAACTTCTACAATTTTTGGATTTGATTCATTCTGAGTCTCAGTGTAAGTTTTCTCCAATAGTGCATGTGAGATAGAATGGGTGGGAAGGGTGGGTAAATTTTGCAGTTCAACACTGTAAGCATGTTGTACTGGTTTATTATGGTGAAGTTGTGGAATGCGTTGAGCAGGAGATTGTGTGGGGAATGGAGCCTCTTGATGATGTAGTTGATTGTGTTGAGTGGATGATTTTGATGGGCAAGCAAGATATTGTGGAAGGGCTAGAAGATGTGTTTGTGCTACAAGATGAGGGAGAGTAGTCATACAATCATAAGATGAACCATGCCAATCTTGTAGACAAGATTGGTAGTGGTTATATTGAGATTGGCATGGCTGCCCTAACATATGAGTATTCCATAACGAATTATGCAAGTAAGAGAATGGAGAGGAAGTGTTTTGAACCATACCTGTAGGCCATGATTTCCATGGTTTTGACCTTGTTGCAGCTTCCCCATCTCTTTGATATGCTACTTCCATCCTAGATAAGGAAGAACAACTATCTATGGGATGCTCCTTTCGGTAATGAGGGCAAAACACTTCATCAAATTCTTGATTTTTCTAAACCTGCAAAACATTCAATTGTGAATTTAGAGAGCTAATAAAATCATATTTAAAATTTCCAAATAAAACATTGATTTTAGCTCTTATGTCTCTTGTTCTTGTAGTAAATTTGGAAAAGAAAGAAGAAACTTCTCTAGAATTCTTACCAGCCTTGGAAATTCCTCTTGAATACCTTATGCACAACTCACAAAAATCATCATATGATAACTGAAAAACATCACCTTTTCCTATCAGATTTAAGAGTTCTAAAAATTCATCTTTGATTCATTTAAGAAGGAGTGTTTTTAAGATCTCTTTTTCCAAATGTTTATGCTTTGATTTTTGAAGGTTATAATGAAATCGATTTACATAGTCCTCCAAACTTTCATCTTCCCCTTGTATCATACCGAAAATATCTTCATTGGATTTGCAATAGTCTTGGTACTTCTTCAAGAATATGTTCTTCATGTCCTCCCATGTTTGGATGCAGTTCCCACCTAGGCTCATGAACCATCGGAGAGCTGCTCCTTTTAGAGTAAGAGGAAACACTTTCAACCTTTGATCATTAGTACAATAATCATATCCTCTACAAAGTATTTCAAAATCAAATAAGAATGTATCTGGATCTTCATTTGTCAAACCATGAAAATTTGGTAGAGACAATGGGGGAATTATGTGCATTTGTGTCACTCCTCCTAGATCCTTGATAGGGAATTTGAAAGTTGCAATGTGAGCCATTTCTTACCATAATAGAAGATGTTCTTCATGTGTTTCTTTAAGGATCCTCCTTCCAATGTTCCTGTCAATTGTTTAGTGAAATGGGTGGTGCTTACATCACCACTTGAGTGGAATTACAAGATTTTTTTTTTCAAAAATTCTACCTCTAAAATTCAAGAAAACGCAAGCATTCATTCCTACCTTAAGCTTTCACTCAATTCTGCTGTGAAGTGGGCCAGTGAACAAGTTTGTTTCTTTCTCAGTGTGCAGGTTCTTACCTTCTGTCTTTAATACCCAATTCTTCCCAAGCAGAAAAAATTAAATATGCATCACTCTTTCTAAATGGCATACACTCTCCCTAGCAACGGCGCCAAAATGTTGAGGCATAAAAGGTGTCTTTTTAATGCCTATTTATCCTACATTAATTATCAATCTGGGAACGACTTTTTGTTTCATGAGTGTACTCAGTCTGAGGCAGCAATTTATACAAGAGTAATGCTCTTCAATATGTAGTACAATGTTCTAAATGCAAGAGTAAATGGATGCTTGAAAAAGAAATCTAACTACAACAACATAAACTCAACTGCTCTGAAATCCAACTATTCACTCAGCAAACATCAATCAAGAATACAGTAGCAATAACTCATTCCTCTAGAAATTGATGCAATTGGAATCAAACTAGAACAAGAAAATCAATCTGGGAACGTGGAAACAATAACCAATGTTCTCTACAATTGACAGTCATGCTTTAAAGCAATTAAAAGGAAATAGAAATTGAACTAAAGCTGCTATTGAAAGTAAACTAGGAAAACTCTTTGAAAGAAAACTCTTTGCAATTAATCAATAGAAATGAACGGCAAAGTAAATGGACAACAAACTATAATTAAAGGAATTAAACAACGAATCCTATTTAATAAATCTGAACAGCAGACTCTAATTAATGGAATTGAATAACCAATCCTATTGAACAACAATCTGTAATGAATATCAATCAAATGGAACAACAAGTGGAATGAAACCATAATGAAAATAGAACAACGAAGCTCTATTAAGGTATTAACAAGATAAATTATACAGTGTTAAGATTCTTGTTAAACAATAAAAGAACATCAACGCGATTCGTTAATATAACACATTGATATCAAAGAAATTAAACAACAAACCGATTAACTTGCAAACTGTAATAAAATCAAATATGAACTATCTCACAACAATAATGAAAAGATAGAGATACAAACAACGGATCGATCCACCAAGGCCGGGCCCTCAACCACTGGTGAAACGTCGTTGGGTTTTACTTCAAAGCTTGAGAAACGGAACGAGAACACATCTTTGTATTAATAAAACATGAATAGCTTTTACATCAGTTTCTCTTCGATCACGAGAGTCAAGGAATTACAGAGTTACAAAAGGAATTCAAGAATCATCCATTGTTCTCTAATACATAATACATGCTCTCCTTTTATAATCAGAAAGAGGAGAAATTAAATAGCAAATATAATCTCTCATAACAATATTGGATTGTTCCTAATCAATTGATCAACAAGAAAATATATTCCATCCATCTTCCAACAAGAGCAAGTTGAATTTGGCTTTGCAGCTGAGATTTGGAGGACGGCCGCAACAACAAATCTGAGAACATCGTGCTCAAATAACCCTTCTTTTCTCTCAATATAAGCCGAATTTTGGCAAACCGTTCTTCAATTAAGTTAATATGGTCCGTTCTGGACAAAACCCATGTTCTGGATTTTCTATATTCTTCTTCATTTGCCCAGAATCTCAACCGCAAAACTATCACTTCTTATTCCAGCGAATTTCTGAGTTGGAATATTTGATGATGATTTGGAGATCAAATCTACAATCTGGAAAATATCTTGGAGGCTAAAATGGTGAGTGATGTTACAAAATATATTAATAAACCATCATTGATAAAATTATGCATAATAATCATCAATTTATTAAAAATAAAGGAGAAGAAATAATATTCATCCATAAGAGCATAAATCATTATAAAATGGATTTATATAATAAATTATAATAAATGATATGATAAAGAAGAGTAAAAATGGATGAAATAAGTGTTAAAAAGTGGTTGTATTCAAGACCCAACATTGTGGCGGTGGAGGCCTTACTGTCTGATAGATATTTTGATTTTCCTTAACTGTGTTTAATTTGGAGGATTAGGCTTCTGATGATCAATATTAGCTGTAATTTCCTCAAATTTTCCTTCAATCTCCTATTTCTGTTGTGTTTTAATCTTCAACACTGATACTCTTTTGATTGTGATTTCATTCACTGTGTCTTGTTGATGTGCAGGGCCACACAAGGCTTATATGGCATCAATGCCCATGAATCATTGACGAAATGTGAAGTTTAAACCCCCGAGGAATGGTTTTTTTTTATGTACAAAGGCACGGGAGATCGTCATCCCCAACGTTTGGTTTTCCCTTTGATATAATGGAAAAACCGTTCAACACCTGCAAAAAGTAAAAAAAACAATTAACAAATCCTGCATTTTTTGGGTAAAACTGCTTCAGAGGCTGTGGGGAAGAAGCGTGGCCATTGGATGGCATCATCCAACAGTGGAGAATCATTAGAGGAGGTCAAAAGGAGAGCAGAGGGAGAAATAAGTCAGGACCGTTGATCACGCAGAGATCAATGGTGGGGATCAGTTGTGCTCATACAAAATGAATGAGTAACTTTATAAAGAAATGGCAAAAATTTGATGAGATAAGGTTAAAAACCTTTTTTTCGGAAGAAAATATGGTGAAAACGAAGTTTGGGGTTTGGGATGATGGTGGGCCGTTGGATGAGATCAGCCCATGAGATCAACGACGAAGATTATATGTTAAAAACCCTTTGCAAGGGTGGATGGCGATATGCCAATGGAGCTTTAGATCCAAACCATTGATCCGCAAAGATCAACGGTGGAGGGTGCGCGCGATAACACATAAATGCAAAGAGGGAAAGTGGTTTCGGGTTGCAAAACATTGGTTTTCACGCGGCAAAAGGGAGGGTAGGCAGTTTTTCCTTTTGGAACACGATATCTGTCCTCACCCGACATGTGGCCTTAGAAAACCACCCATATCGCGTGCCCTTTGAGAAATTAACTCCCGCGCTAAAAGTTACATGACTCGGAATGAGGCCCATCATATCTGGGGCCTCAGATCCGACGGTGGGGAAATGAACACGATATGAAGTAGATGCATTGGCGGAAGCACAAGGAGCGGTTTAATTATGGACTGTTGATCTGAGATCTAGACGGCTGAGATTGAATCTCGAAGAGGGCAGGACCCACAGGAGGCAGGCTCTCACGGGTTAAATATGAGTCGTTGGATGTGAGGATAAATGGAAATATTACAATGGCGGAGGAAGGGTTAATATGGGCCGTTGATCTACAGAGATCAACGACCAGGATTGGCCTTTGAAACTTTATACAGTGGTTTACGAGATTAACCAAAGGTTGGGAGAAGCAATTTGGACCGTCCGATCTGGACACGTGGATGGTCCAGATGCAATCAGAGGCATGCGATCGACTGGGAAAATGCTTTGAATGGTGCCGATGCAATTGGCCGTGGGCCATCGATCTGCAGATCAGATCGACATTGGAGATTTTATCGGGGAATCGCCAATCGGAAGAGACAAACAAATGCACCTAATGAAAATTGTGATGCGACGTAGCGCGGGCTGTTTGATTGGCTCAAGATCAATGGCAAAGATTGCTTTTAAAATCGAACCGGCGGAAACCCTTCATAATGTATGAAAACCCAAAGTTTTAATATAACACAAAGTTTTAGTGGATCGAGGCAGAAAATATATATATGAAATGGCTGGCGCCTGACTACGGGGCTCATGGTTTATATGGAAAGTCATAGGCCGGGGGCATGTATAATAAAGGGCCAATCGTAGTCGGAGCTTTGGGCTTGGGCTTTTTAACCTACCCATTTGATATTTGCGATGCGATTAGCGCTTGGGGACCTTTAATGCTTGGTCCCAGGCGAAGTTACATGGAATAAAAGCGGGAGGGTGGAGTTTATGAAATGGGGCTCAATCGCATCAGAGAAATGATGTAGGTGCTTTTCAATCTATCCATTTTTCTATTAAAAACATGGCTCCAACGGGTTTTAGACCAAAACTTTGGGTAAGTGGGTTTTTTTGATTTTCAAAGGAAAATATCAATCAGAGATGAAATATACACTATTTTTAGTGCCCGACTGCGGGTACTTGAGTTATATAAAACAATAATAGGATCGGCGGCCGTGTACAAAGGCTCAATTGCATCGGAACCTTTGAACATGGCAAATAGACTTATGCGCTCGGATTTTTGCAATGCGATTAAGTGCCCAAATGGCTTAGCGCCTAGTTATAGCACCAGGGCATATAACGGGGAAGTGGTTAGGACTTAGCCCAAGGGGGCTTAAGTCTGTAATATAAAAAAGGTGTTTTTAATGAAAATTTTTCAAGTTTTCAATTGATTTGGGGATTTCGACGGAGTTAAAAGAGGAGATTTAAACTCTGTGAAGGGAATTTCATGAAGGAGAAATGGGGGAAAATGAAAAATAGAGGAATTTCATTGGAATAAAAAGGGGTAAAAATGGAGATTAGTTTTGAAGGGGAAGGAGGGTAAAATGGTGTTTGCAGCAGTATTTTCTCTTATGGAATCAGCAGAATTTCTGATTTCTAAATGGAAACAACAGTGAAGATTGAAACAAGGGCATGATGTCTTCATGAGTCTTCAAGAGATAAAAATTTTAGCAGTAAACTTGTTCCTTGAAGGCTCCAAAAATGTTTTAGCCACCATTTGATGTGACAAATTTTATTGGTGGCTAACATGCCAGAGGTTATTACAAATGTTTTTTTCATTGGTGCGCTACAAAGGTGTCAACACATCGATGCGTGTCATCTAGACGGTCAGCCCAGGGTGTTCGAAGGTGCATGCACTAGGTCGTAAAGGTATAAAACTGCACTGGGTGGTACTGTAGGTATGCACATTGCAGTTCTAATTGGTATTGGGACATGTGAGGTGCCCATCCCAAACGCATCGGTGCACAGTATGAGAAAAACACACCGATTTTTCTAATTCGTATTGGTATTTGTGCGGTTCCCATAGGTTGTACAAACTCACCGGTGCATAGTCTCACATAAATGCATCGGTGCGCAATATCACACAAACACACCTGGATTTATAATTGGTATTGGTATTTTTGCAGTGCCCATAGGTCGTAGAAGCATACCAGTGCACTGTATCATACAAATGCACTGGTGTATAGTAACTAACATGCACAAGTGTTCATTTCGTGTTTTTTAGAAACATCGACCTATGACAGTGAAATTATTGTGATTTTTTAAAATTCATTATTCATCAAAATTCGACATATCTTATAACAGTATTCATATTAATTAAATTTTTATTAATGCATTTGAATGTTATGTTTGGATTAATTTGTTATATCAAATCATAATTATTGTGATTTTTTAAATTCATTATTCATCAAAAGATGACAAATATCTTATAATAGTATTCATATCAATTAAATTTTTATTAGTGCATTTGAATGTGATGTTTGGATTAATTTGTTATATCATATCATCAAATTTCACATATCTTCATTATAATATTTAATCATCCATAAATTTAATCAATGGTGTTACATTTCACAGTGACAATGGAGAATGCAATAGAATAAATTAAAACATCTTTTATTATATATATATATATATATATATATATATATATATGAATAAGACATTCTTTTTCGTACAAAATGGGACAGTTATTGGTATCCCTTTGTCTTTCAATTGGGACACTATGTCCATTACATTAAACAAAATGTCTAATTTCACAGACAAATATTTCAAAAAATACAATGCCTTGCTTTGATATCCAAACATAATAATCGTTATTCTACACTTGAACTGTTGTCACTACTCGAGCTACTTCCATGACTTGGGTTATTTTTAGGAATGTTTTGTTCACAGTGTTGATTGTTTTCTTCTTCTTCACCTTCCATCTACAAACATAAAAATAAACTGCAATGACTGTATATACATTGGTGAGAATAAATAAAATTGAAATATTAAATAATATACATCAATGTAAATCGAAAAAGAAAATATTTACCTCTTTCAAGATTTCATCTATTGACGCAGTTCCATACTTTGTTTCCTGTAAGTTTTGTACCCCTAAAAATCATATATTTAATATAATATATATATATTTTTCTATTAATTATAGACAGAGCTAAGTAAAAAAATATCGATAGATGCTTACAAATTCCACAATCAATTTCTGATATGCCAACATATACTCACAACCCATATTTAACCCAATGTCAATCAATTATTTTGATGGTTCTTCTTTGTATGTTAGCACCTATTTGAAGTCATTCAATGATGATTTTTTTAAAACAACTTAAAATATACAAAAATGAAATCTAGTTAAGTTGTTATAAGGAAGTAACAATTACTCACAAACTTAGATATCAAACCTTTTTTTCCTTGTCGTCTTGTTTTATGTGCTGAATGGGTTCCATTTTCTTTTCTTTTCTGCAAGAAAATACTTGAAAATTAATATTTAATGCTAAATTTTTTATTTATTGTACCTAATGATTGAAAAATTTAATGATTACATATTACATTTCAAATACGTTGTTGTTGATATAGCTCCTCCTGCGATCCAATTTTATCCATTTCTTTGACCATCTCGTTGTACACCTTTTTGGACATTCCTACTGGCATATTTATGATATCAGCTTGTTCATCTTTTGAGAATTTCATAATCTTCCTGAAAATATAACATGATAATAAACTATTTAATTTTTATATTGATATATGAAAAGTAAATATAAAAAAAAGTGATATTTATAAATAACTCTAGAAATTTTTTTAAAGGAATATTACTTTTGCCTTCATTCCTTTTTTTGTTGTACGTTTTTTCTATTAAAAGTATGACATGTCTCATTGACTAATTCTCTGGAAACTCTTCCTATAGTTTAGATAAAAAATTTTGTTTGGAATCATTGGATTGATTTTTGTATTTTAAGTGGAAAGAACGTCTATACATTCATTCCACTAGATCCCTAAAACTTTTGTAAAAGTTTTTCCGCCTTTCGTTAACCTCCATCACCACTCCAAATGAGCTAAGGAGCAATTCATTTTCATTTCCATGTTCTATTTTTTTTTCTTTTCTTAAAAAAAAATCCTTTTCTTAGTTGTTGGTCCCTGTAGAATATTAAACAAATGTGAATTAATAGATTGTTTTAAACATGTTATCTAACCAGCCTAGATCCATTTTAACTCCGGATCTATGAAGTGCCGAAAGAGATCAAGTCTCTCGAGGTGAAAACCTCTTTTTTGAGTGCAAAACTTGAGGAAAATCTCTCGAGGTGCAAATCTCTTTTTTGAGTGCAAAACTTGAGGAAAATCTCTTGAGGTGCAAACCTCCTTTTTGAGTGCAAAACTTGAGGAAAGGTTTGCACCTCGAGATATTTGATCCCTCTCGACGCTTGATAGATCTGGAGTTAAGATGGATCTAGGGTAGTTTCAGTTGTGTGTTGCCAAGGAAAATATATCGAAGATATGGTTAATTTTATCAATAATATGTAAATATATCAAATATTAATATAATCATTTTAAATATGATAAATATTTCTGAGATTAACTTGTTCATTTAAATTTTAAATTTTCTTAGTTACCTCAGTTTGTTGAGGTCATAAATATTGTTAATAACTTTAATGATGAAAAATGATGAAATAATTTTTTTGAATGCAAAGTGACAATAATAATGTTGAAAGATAGAAAATGTGAATAATAAGAATGTACTCATGTTACAAATAGTCTTCATATGATCAATCTCAAACTATTACTATTTTCTTCTACTATTCTTATTGTCACCCTTGTTAGTTTTGTCATATTTTCATATCGATTATATGAAAAAGAAAATTTAAATCGTAAATCATTTAAATATTTAGCTCGAGTTGTTGTAGTAAACATGATACCTTGTCTCTCTTTCTCTCCAATATTAATAGGTTAAATTACTATAACAAAAAAATCAATGTGCATTTCCAATACCGTTTTGTGCATACACTAAAATCAATGCATTTAATGCAAACAATAAAATAGGATTAGGAATCATCTACATTGAAATCAATGCATCTAGTACAAGAAATCAAATATAATTATAAATCAACATATACATTGAAACATCCAGTGTAAGAAATCAAATAGTATTAGAAATCACCACCTACATTGAAATCAATGCATCTAGTGCAAGTAATCAAATATCATTAGAAAAAAATATCTACACTAAAATTGATGAATCTAGTGAAAACAATAAAATAGGATTATAAATAACGATCTCCACTTAAATCAATCCATTTAGTGCAAGAAATATTCTTCCCTTTCTCCGCCCTCCATCCATATCTATATCCCCCTCCATCTCTTATTTTTTGTCTCTCTATCTCACCCCCCTAAACAAACATGCTCTTGCACTCCATATATATCAATATCTTTGTCACTCCCTCCCTCTCCCCATGTCTCTGTTCTTCCCTCTCTTCACCTTCCATCTATATCTCTATCTTCCCCTTCTCTCCCTCTTCCCTGCTAATATATCTCTTTCCTCCTTATGTCCTCTCTCCCACTCTCTTCATCTTCCTTATCTCTCTCTCTCTCTCTCTCCCTCTCTCTCTCTCTCCACTTGTATATATCTATTTCTTTCTTATTGCCTCCCTCTCTCTCCCCCTCCAAGTCCATATCTCTTTCCCTCCCTCTCTCTACTCTCTCACATCCTCTCTCTTCCTTCCACTCTTTCCCTTTATCTCCCATCTCTCTCTCTCTCTCTCTCTCTTCACCCACCTACTATGTTAATATATCCCTCCCCCTCTCCTTATCTCTCATTCTCTCCCCCCTTCTCTCCATCTCTCCTTATTTGTCTCTTTATCTCACCCCCAAACATACACAAACTCTCTCTCTCTCTCTCCCTTGTCACTCCTTCTCTCTCTCCACTTCTCACTCTCTATATTTCTTATTTCCTACCTCTCTCCCCCTCCAAATCCATCTCTCTATCGATCCCTCTCTCCTCCTCTCTCTCAAGTCTTCTCTCTCGTCCTTCCTCTCTCTCCCTTTAGCTCCTACCTCCCTCTCTCTCTCTCTCTCTCTTTTCCCCCCAATACTCTCTCTTCCCCCATCATTTTCCTCCTCTCTCTCAAGTCCTCTCCCTCATCCTTCCCCTCTCTCACGTCCTCTTCTACCTCCCTCTCTCTTCCCAATCTCTCTCTCTCTCTCTCTCTCTCTCTCCACCCCTCTCTCCCTACAACTACATTACTATATCCCTCCCTCTCTCCCCCCTTATCTCCATACATCCTACTTTGTCTCTTTTCTCACCTCTAAAAATACACACTCTCTCTTCATCTCTCCCTTGCCACTCCCTCTCTCTCTCTATATATTTCTTCTTCCCTCCCTCTCTCCCCCTCCAACTTCTCTCTATCCCTCCCTCTCTCAAGTCCTCTCTCTGGTCCTTCCTATCTCTCCCTTTCTCTCTTACCTCCCTCTCTCTTCTGCCATCTCTCTCCCTTTATCTCTTCGCCCCCTCTCTCTTCTGCCATCTCTGTCTCCTCTAATCCTATCACTATCTCCCTCCCCCTCTCCTTCTCTCTCTCCCTCCTCCATATCTGTGTCTCCCTCTCTCACTCTTCATTCCTCCGCTCCCCTTTCCTTTAGCTTATTTCCATCTCTCCGTTGTCAATCCCCCCATATCTCCACCTCAATCACTCTATATCTTTTTTCTTCCCTCCCATATATATCTAGAGTTATGGGGGATTTTGTTTATTTACGCCCCTTTTCATATATTCGGCATGTATTTATTTCATCTTTATTGTTCCTACTGGAGTTAGTAAGTTATGCACCGAACTTGCTATGCTTTGATACATACTGATGATTCAGGTTTCAGGACTGTATGCTTACAGTTTTTGATTGTGTGGCCGACTGTTTTCTGTTTGTTTTGGACTGTACAGTAGTTTTACACTACAGCATATGTAACATGTAGCTGATCATTAATATGAAAGGTTACGAACTTTTTCTCTGTGAAAAAATCATGATACATTTATATATGTTATAATATAATAAATTTAGTATTGTATTAATAGAAAGTTATTAAATTTAATAATATTAATATTATAATATATTAATATGAGTATTAGATTTAATAATAATAATAATAATAATAATAATATTTTAATATTATATTAGGGTTAATAATGTTTTTCTTGCATGGTATTAATAATAATTTAGCCCATGGTATTTGGACCATAGACTTCACCTAAATAAATCCTATTTTTTGAGTGTTCGTAAATATAAAGCAAATTATGGAGTAAATATGAAAAGAGGTTTAATTTACTTACCATACCTATGGTTTCTTTATATTTTTATTTATTTACCATACCTCTTTTATTTACTATGGTATTTGGCCCATAGGCTTGTTATATAATTAGAATTTTATTTATAATCATATTTGATATATTTTTATTTATTTACCTTACCTCTTTATACCGCTTTTATATTTATTTAATTACCATACCTCTTTATACCTATTTTATATTTATTTATTTATCATGCATCTTTATACCTTTTTTGTATTTATTTATTTACCATACTTCTTTTATAAATATGGTATTTGGCCCATGGTATTTAGCCCATGTTATAAATATTAATTTGTCCCATGGTATTCATCCCATAGGGTTAATCTAAATAGAACCTAGCTTTTTGAGTTTTTTTTTAAATACAAAAAGGTTTATGGAGTAAATATAAAAAGAAGTTTTTATTTCTTTACCATAGCTATGGAGAAAGTATAAAAATATGTTTTATTTATTTACCAAACCTCCGATTTATTTATATATTTTTATTTATTTAAAATTTAAAATATTGCGATTTTGATGGGGAAATATTTATATCTTTAAAGAGTTTAATTTATCCATACAACATGGGTTTTCTTTTTAAATATTAATTTTACAAATATTTAATTAAAACAAATATTAAAATATTTTGGATTTTGATTGTTTGTGTTGAATTACCTCTTTTCCTTTGATTTAGGAAATGGTATTGACTTTAGTAAAGAGTAAAGATGTTTAAAGTTTTACTTAATTTGGAAATTCAATGTGGTAATTTTTTTTGTTAAAGTTAAATTTATGATCCATTCAAATTCAAGTATATAATAAAGAAATTATTGAATGGGTGAGATAATTTACTATCCATTCAAATTATATAAATAATACATAGTTGTATTTTAATGATTAATCTCAGCCCATTGATAAGTTAATAAAGTTATTTATAATCTAAATATTCAAGTTATATAAAATTAAATATTAGGTTAATGCTTTGACTGACATTAGCAAAAATAAAATTTATTATTTTTTTGAGGACGTGACATACTTGACATCAAGGTCATAATGGGCTGTAGATTGCGCCTCTCGGAGCAATAATTTTAAGTATATTATTAATGAAAATTTAAAAAATAAACTCATATTGGATCAATAGTATTTTTTTCGATCACCTGATTCTTCCTTTTAAAATTTTTCCACCAAGCTTTTATGCTCTTCTGGTCCTAGATCAGAGATAATATTATCGAACTTCATCATTTTGTGGCTTTGCATGATACAAAATAAACAATACATATTAGTTAAACTTACATATAGTTGAAAAATAATATTTTTTGTAAAGAATTTACAAAGAACTTGCCTTTTTTTCTTTTCTTAATGTGTTATCAGTATTTTTGTTAGTTGATCTCTTCTCAGCCATTTCTTTATCAATATGAAACATGTACCATATCATTCATTAACATATTTTATAGATAAATTATCAACTTTTTAGTTTTAGAAAAGAATATATGAAGAAACCAGTGCGCTTTTAAATGACATACGCACCGATGTCGGTGTGTCATGTTCTTATAAACGCACCGCCAAAATAGTATAATACACTATACGATGCTCTATGTCAACAAGGAGCATCGATGTGTTACATCTTAACCACCGCACCGATTAACATAAAAAAAATAATAAAAATCTTCTAGTGTTAGTTTTTGTAGCATATGGTGTTGTGGAGGGGGCAGTGCGGCCTATTATTATAAATGCCCCATGCAATAAAGGGACCATAATACGGTGCTCTCTGTCAATTAGGAGACCCAGTGTGTTATATGTTAATGGTAAACTAACTAACACAAAATAATTTTTTTTTCCAAACAGTACGTGAGCGGTGCACTATAATGTAGCACACCAGTGCCCTATTTTACATATGGCGCACAGATAAAAAAAATATTTTAAATTTTTTTATCAAAAGATACGTGTGTGGTGCATTCGCTTATCCCAGTGCACCGATGGGCTAGGTTATGTAGGGCACACTGATTAAGCAAATTTTGTTTTTTTTTTAAATTTATGCAAGGGCCAACGTGGATTCAGATCCGAATATGTAAGTCATCTTCTGGGTTAGATATCATAGGCATATATATATAGAAATACAAACCCTATAAATGTAAAATGAAAATCCCTAATTCTAAAATCACAGAAACAGGAAGAAGCAAGGGTAGAAACAAAAAGAATGAAGGGTTTAGGGTAAAAATAGATTTTTTTTTTTTTTTTTTTTTTTTGAAAATGAACAACAAATTGATTTTTTTACTCAGTGCATAAAATATACTGCAGAAAATTTAAGAAAAAACAATAAAATTTAATCATGAGATTGTTTGAAATTCTATGCTACAGGGTTTGAATCACCAACGGTTTGGAATTTTGATTGTCTGAATAGTTATGTTCGAAAGTATTTTGCTGCTCCACAATGCTCTCATGCTCTCTTGTTATAGGTATGTCTCGTGCAAGTCTCTAGCAGTTTTTTTTTGCAAAAATAGTGAAATAATGAAAAGTGTTTAGTATTTAAAGAATTTTTTTATGAAATTAGATTTTCAAAAATATTTTGCCGCCCATTTTTCAATTTACCGCTTTTTTTCATTGTAAAAAATAAAGTTGTTTTTATTATTTTCAGCTTTTCGTCATCAGTGTGTTAATTAATAACACCACACCAGTGCGTCTGTTAATAAAACGGCATGGTGGGTAGTAACTAAAACAACACCGGTGCGGTAATCTATACATAAGCACCGATAATAATAAGTCCATTTTTAAGGTACCGAAAGTACTTTTAGGTGTATGCACTAAAATTTATTGTTGATTTTTCTCAAATGCAGGGAGAAAATATCATAATTATATTGAATGGACAATTATTCAAAATCCATCTCGTTCCATAATATTTCTTAAATTCCATCCCAGAGTTCTCACTATCCATATCAAGACATAATATTTACTTCATATTTTATTTATATTTTCATTATCTAATTGAATTTATGTTTTTTCTCCATGTGAATCATCTTAATAAAATTTATAATGTATACAAATTTTTAGGTTCTTGCAGATTACGAATCGAGTTCAGATGCAAAAAATAATCAAATAATTCCAAGACGTCGGAATCTCTTATTAAGAGCAGCATATCGCAAGGCACATTTGGTAGATGAAAATGGACAGCGACTTCACCCTGCCAATTGTAACAATATTGCATCTTCTAGCCACTATCCTAGGACAATGATGGTAATAATAATTTCTTGGTATATTAATGTAATTATTTCAACGTCAAAAAAATTAATCATGCATTGCCAACGTTCTTACTAAATGATGCCATAGATTTTGTACTAATCATGTTCAAATATATTTTTTGAAATTATTAGGATTCTAGCGACGATGAGCGACCTACCTACCGTCTTCCATTTCACCCCATGAAAATGTCAAATCGAGAGAAGGATGAATTAAGAGAAAACATCGAAGAGGAATGATACCAAGAATGGTTGAATAAACCACCAATTCAATTCTTGCTACGTCCAGATTCACCAATGAGGAATGACTATAGCAATAACACTTCTTCACAAGCTAGAAATGGAGGCAATCAAATAGAGGTTGGTATGGATGATTACTTAAGGGATATGATTGCTATGGAGACAATGTTGTTAGATGCATTCCAATATGATGATCCGCTAGGGGATGATGCTCATATCGCTGACAACGTTTTCGAAAGCCTTATATTTTCTTCCACCACCCTCTCTTTGGACCTGGCGGTCATTCAAATTGTACCCAGTTGGGGAAAATGATGTTACTGTACAACTTGAAATCAAATTTTCTCTTGTCGAATGTATGATTCTCGAAAATTTTGAGGTAAGTTACCATAAATTCATCCCTTATATAAATTTGAGAAATATAATCACACAATGAACATTACAAATGTTCAATTTTATGAATGTTAATAATTATATTGGCATTAATGTATATTAAATATTTTCCATGATCACGAACTACAGGTTATTCCGAGTGATAATGTCTTGCCCGATAGCTACGAAGAGGTAAAAAAAATGTTGAAAATGTTGGGTGTTGAATACATATCATATCATGCATGTCCAAATGATTTTATTCTATATAGAGGAGAATATGCAAACAAAGATATATGTCTGACATGTATGCATGACAGGTATGATAAATAAAAAAAGAAGGGTAAATCACGTGGTCCTCTTTTTAAGATATTGAGGCACATGCCTATAATCCCAAGGATTAAAAGGCTCTTTCATTGAAAATAATTAGCTATGTTGTAGGGATGACATGCCTCGCATAGTAGTGAGTTTGGATTTATGTGAATCCTAATTGATTCAATAGCCATGAAGCATATAGAGGATACATACGAAGTATGAAGTCTACGACTCAACATAGCTGCCATGGATGGAGTCAACCCATTTTCCCACCAGAACACCAACTATTCTATTTGGCATGTTGTTGTGATCAATAACAATATCCCCCCATGGTTGTCTGTGAAGAATGAACATCTTATGTTGGATATCATATTCCCTAGTAGAAGACAAGTGAAGAATATGGATGTCCACTTACAACCACTGGTAGATGAATTGAAGGAATTATGGGATGGGATAAATGTATATGATGTATCAAGACCCATCGAAATAGAGAAGAGTTTTAAATTGTATGGCATATGTGCTTACACAACACATGATTATCCCGACTTAGGAGTTTCCTCTGGTAAATTACATGTTTACTAATTTTTTTATATACGTAACAATATTCTTTCACATATTAGTTATTTAATTCATTGTAATTGTTCTTGTTAGTATGAATCCTTTGTCGAAGTGTACGAAAAAGGACCACTTTAGCTACGCATAACTAATAGCCCTAAAAACAAAAGTGGCTGCCAATATCTTCAGATCTGCGGTTAGTAGAACAAGAAAAGAGCTGCAAACAACCAGATCTATGCATGAAAAGACATTAAGCAGTAAAAACAAGGGTTTGCTCCATATACCAATCGACAAGACAAGAACAATTTTTTGAAAGAATTTTTTGTATTAATGGGGCACTTGGGAGGAAAACCAGAAGGAGTATCTAATTCCCCTCAGTGGGATGGGTTCTTGGAAGTCCTCAGCACTTCAGATCTAAGATTTCTCTCTCTAGTTGATGTAGAAAACCCAATGCAAAGAGTAGAGCTCAATGGGAGCAAATGATGGAAATATGTGACCAAGTGTATAGATCCAGAGTGATCTAATAGGCAACAAAAGGTGAAGAATGGTAGGAAAAACCCTCCTATTTATAACAAAATATTGGGTCATTCTAGATCTTGGTGCATGGGTTAACCAGATCTAGATCCACTTATTATGGAATATTTTATTATATTTGTTGGAGGGAAAAGGTATTTGACTTGGGTCAAATCCCTTAATTTGTCAAAAATAAATAAATAAATGATTTATTTATCTTTTTAAGGAAGCGGTTAGAAGATAATCAAATAAATAATGATTTATTTAATTATTTAAGGAAGTGGTTGAAAGATAATTAAATAAATAGTGATTTATATAATTATTTGTGGGTGATTTGGTCATATTTAACAAGGAATATTATCTAAATAAGGTTTAAATAATTATTCCTAGAAAATAATAAGATAAATAAAGGTTTATCTAATTAATTTCTTTGATTTTGGGTTAAATATGACTGGGAATAATAATTAAATTATGTTTTAATTAATTATTCCATGAGGAAAATCAAACAAATATAGGTTTGTTTAATATTTCCTTTTGGGGTTTCTTGTTTTAACATAGTGAAAGCAGTTTTACTTAGGGTAAAACTGATCTTACATGGTGTACTTGGGTCCATCTAATGATAATAGGTTAGATGACCAAAAAATGGTGTAACAAATTGCCCCCCAGCGTGCGAGTGTTAGGAGAAAATTGTATGACCGAAGTACGTTGTAAGAACTCAATCACCAGACATCAAAAGGGAAGTCAGAGAGAGAAATGTAAGATAGACTGATGTGTTGAAGAACTAGACCCTGAGGAGACGAGACTTACAGGTGCAACAAGTCTCTTTTTAAGGAGAGTAATTACCGTAATAAGGCTACGGGGGAGGCATACCTATGCCCACCGAGACAAAGTACAAAATAATAGTGTGTCCAGTAAACAAGGGACCGAACCATAGAGTACAGCTGGCATAATCATGAGCCAGACAAAAATACAATGAGGAATCCCACATACATGCTGTGCCTGGGATAACAGCCAGGACTGGTACAATAATATCTGAGTACATGAGATAAATACAACCCAAATGCCCCCTGTAAATGGGGAAGGGCTCATAAAATCTGACTGATACATGCAAATCAAAGAGGTGCTGCAAGTGGCTAAGGCCAATATCATCAAATATCCGGAGCTGCATCGAAGTCTGCAAAGAAGAGGTCATCCGGGCATGTGGGGGGCTACCTGCAGGGCCACTCCCTCATGAGGGTTGAGACATCTCACACACACCTGGGAATCATCAAGAGCTACTGCTGGATCACTGGACCATCAAGTATACGAATCTCGATCATGCCGAAAGGAGCCGGAGAAACAATCAAGTCAAAGGGAAATGAGAGATCCCTTGGCTCGATCCGAGCATCTAACAAGAGTGAAGCCGGAAATCCAAGGCACACTTCCCCAAACCCTCGCTCTGTTTTAAACGAAAGTGTTGATGTCGACAGAAGGAGGTCTGCCATAGGTGAGGGAGTGAGATGTCCCCAACTAAGGCACGAGGGAAAACAGTAGAGCGACGGACAGACTGACACTAATGATGAGAGTGAAATGGAAAGGACTGAGTAGCGAATGGACGACTTCCCTTGTTAGATCATAAAGGGCATGAATGACATGGCAGTGACTGACACGATATCATATGGGACAGGGGACAGTGGGACTGAAGGTCAAAATGTGCGACACAAGAGAGAGACCAAGAAATGAAGGATGGAGGGCTATAGTGGGGCACAAAGGGACGCTGTGAGGACTCCATGGAGGGAATGATGACTCAACTTGGATGCTCTAAACAAGGGCGACTCGATGGTGCTGCCACACAGTAAAGGCCCCAATGGGGGATGGTGGAAACATGAGTACAAGATGGGAACTCATGACGAAAATCGACACGAACAAAGAAAAGTAAGGAGGCAAGATGGTGCCCCAAGTACAAGTGTCGTAAGTGAGGAAATTCGATTTTAAGGAGAGGTGAAGTGACCCTTCTGGGACAAAATGTGTCCTGGTGAAGTATCAGATCACAAAAAACTAACAAATACCCATTTGAGGGCTCGGTGAGAGCTTTCGAACGGTGCAGACGGTTCATCAAACGGGGCTACGGTGTGGTCGCAGAAGTTGAAAGAATAAACATGGGTTCTCTTTTAATAAGGCAGTTTTCCCTCCAAAATCACTCATTTGCTATTGTTGTTGTGGTGAATGTGGAGAGGAGAGAAGGCCCTAAATCTTGTGGCGAACGTAGCGGACAAACCGACCGTTGGAATCGAGATCCGTCAGTTGCAGGTAAGAGGCCTAACCTTTCTCTTGCATTTTGATGGATTAAATTTTCAGTTTAGGGCCCAGAAATCCAGAAACAGCCCCTCCTTCATCTCTACGGTCGGGTCGCACTTTTTGGGCCAAAAAGTGCGACCTGGGAAGCAGGTTTCAGGCAAAAAAGTGCGACCTGTCCCAGAAATGGGCAGAAAACTGCGACCTGGGAGATGAGGGGGTTTTGGTGTTGTTTTATGGCTGGAAGTTGGGTTTTGGTGTTTGGTTATGGTTTTCCCGATCTGTACGCTGACAAAAATGATGTGTTTGTGCAGGTATGGCAGATTTACGGGTTAACTGGAGAGAGAGAGATCCGGGGACACTACGGGCAGAGATCCAGGCGGATCAGGGCATCCGCCGTGTATTGGCCAGATTTGGGGTTCTCAAGTTTTTGGAGAACCCTTTGATGAGAGCAGGGGAACCATTATTGGCCCGGATTATCAGTTACTGGGATCCAGATCAGGAGGTCTTTGTAGTGCAGGGGCACAGGATCGAACTGACGGTCCAGGACGTGTATTTCCTGACTGGTCTCCCGCCACTGGGGATGGTGGGAAACACACAGCCAGTATTGCCGCGGGGGCGGCATATCATGGAGTTCGTGGAGCGTCATTGTCGACCGGGTCTCCAAGTCAAGGGGACTCGAATACCGATCTGGGATCTAGAGAGGCTAGAAACCCGTGCAGTGGCCGCATCTGTGCTGCGTATCTTGGGCAACCAGGCGCTCCATCACATCACTGGGGGGCAGATGATGATAGTGGAGAGTGTGCTGGGTGGGACCTACTATGGGTGGGCCCAAATGATGTTGGTGTCGCTAAAGTGACAGTTGTCGCTATGCAGGCGGCAGGTGAACCATGATTGCTCATATGGGACTTTGTTGTGCGCCTTCTTCTTTGAGAAGATCCCGACCTTGAGGCCTCGTGTACACCTTTCAGATGGGGGCCCGAGAGAGCCCATGATGCGTCGTTGGGGACGACTACTGTGCAGAGGAGGAGGAGGGGCGGTCGGGCGAGTGTTTCGACCTGAGTTTTTTGCCCATTGGGATCAGATGCCATTGTACATAGACGACTATCCCTATAGTGGGATGAGCTACTGTGGAGATCCAGACCTGCCACTTCCGCCTGGTCGAGTCTGGGGGCCCGATGGTAAGTGATAGATTGCTATTCTTGTGTGGGCATGTTGAAGTTTGTTGAATAGTAATTTACAGTACTGATTCATGTACTTTTGGTATGCAGATATAGCACCGGTAAAACCGGCCGGATATATGGGATGACCGGCAGCATCTGGAGCTACAGATCCGAGTGAGTCGAGAGCGGTGCATAATGAGGATCCAGCTGCCCTGCTGGAGGACATCCGCCGTAGATGCGAAAGGTTGTTGACCGGAGTGTCAGAGCACGAGTGGCAGGACTTAGACGACCAATTCATAGAGCCATGTGTTGGTCTACCCTCGGAGTGGCGAGGTGTCATGCGGCGCATGGCGATGGCCAGTCAGGCGATGCGCGATATACATGCTGCAGGGGCAGAGCCATTGGCCCGGGATCCTCCAGATAGTGATTAGGGGTGGGGCATGTGGTGCCCCCAGTTTTGGGTTTTTTGTAACATGCTATGGGCATGTCATATGTATCAGAGTAGATGGACTCTAAACACATGTTTTGCGACACATATTATGGATATGCATCGTTTTTTGATGGTTATGAATGTTATTGTCTTGTATGAAATGTGTGTGATAAATGCCAATCTAGAACATGATTTGCAATACTATCTACATAGTGATTCTGTTCTCGAGGTACATGGTTGAAAGTGATTGTTTCAAATGCACGTATCAAGAGTTTCACTCGTAAATAGCGTCTAAACAGCACAGGGTTATGCACACGATAAACACCATTTAGTTGCATTACAAGAAGAAGGGAATCCAAATGAACGTTCAGATGGAGGATGCGATGAAAGAGGGCATCGGCTAAGAGACCACGCACTGCATCATATTCGGCTTGATTGTTGGTGGCAGAACCAATGCAGACCCCGTTCGAAAGAACAAGGGCATGCAAGGGGGTGAAGATGGCCCAACCTACCGAGGCTAGATTCTGGGAGTAACGACTGGCACCATCGGCGTAACCGATAAAGGGTGTGGACGAGGGGTCCTGTGAAATGGTGTAACAAGACAACAAATGAGGGGAGGAGAGGCAATGACGGCAGCATGATTGCACAGAAGTCATCGGGTGGCAACCGCGGGAGGGGGTGCAAGGAGCAGGATGACTATGACTCAGATACAAAGCAGAGGGTGGTATATGAGGGCTATCGGAAGTATGGTGAGGACTCGAGCTGCGAAGGTCAACAGAGACACGGGTGGAGTGATCTCGTGTATGGTTAGGAAAGGGGTGGTCAAGGGACACAACAGGGGAGGATGCAGGGGGGCTAGGCTCCAAGTGTATCGCAGAGGAGGATAGGTAAAGAATGGTTACAGTAGACTTCGTCATCTAAACATCAGGGGGGGAATGTCGATGGGAGCGGGGGGATCCTCAGGCTGACCTGAAGCGTACTGCGCGAGGATGGGAGAGGCGGATTGATTCTGTTCAACCTCATACTCTCGGATTACCTCTAAAGACGCGTGGTAATGCGTCAGGTGAGGAAAATGGTGGGAGTAATGGCCATGCACGCCGCACAAAGCACAGGGTTTGTTGGTGTGGAGAGTCTTGGGGTTCTTGGGTACGGACAAAGAAGGAATGGAGGCTTCAGGGACCGTAGACTCGGGGAACGTGACTTTAACCATGGGCTGAATACGGGGCAACTCGGGATAAGCATGGGTGGCATGACCGGTGACATCACATAAGGTGCAAGGCTTCGCGGGCGGAGGAGGAGTCGGGTCAGTCGTGGTGGTCTTGTCTTTAGGTGCCCCCTTGCGGGCTTTGCCTTTCTTCCCAGGAGCCGTCACGACAGGAGAAGGGTCCTGTGGAGGTGCTAGGGGCACAGTGGCAACGGAGGAAGTGAGGGGGACCGGTTGAACCGGTGTCAAAGCCATGTAGGGTTTGGGGTGACCAGGAGGGGTGGCGGCTGGGGGATCAAGGTACCAAACCGGAATACCCAAGGTCAAGTTAGGGAGAGAAGGGGTGGCCATGACGGGGACGGAATATACTCCGGGAGGGGGAGCCAAGAAGGGGATCTGTCCAGCAGGGTAATGACCAGGAGGTACGGCGCCGAGATGGTTAAGGCCAGGGGGGACCGAGCCTGGAGGATAAAGAGGTTCGGGGACACCAGCTGTAGGGGGAGAGCCAGAAGGAGGAGGTCCGGCTGGCTGAGATGGATGGCTAGGAGTGTTGCGTAGGCGAGGGGGAGGTTGCTGACTAGCCGAGGCAGGCTACTTACGGGCAGCCTGGGACGATTGCATCATGCAAACATTTGATAAGCTGGGATCAGTGATAGGAGGAGGGGGGAGGTGAGGGAAAGTTCCAAGGAGGGAGGAATATTTGTAAACGTCGGGGGAGACACTGGTCAAGGAATCGACGGTTTGCTTGTTGGCTACAGAAGAGATGGTCGTCTCAGGTGAGGTCTGAGATGGCGGCTCATGATAAGATAGTTGGTCAATGGTGACTATCTTTCCATTGTGCGGGAAAGACATCTTGCAGAAAACCGCGGATGGGACAGCAGACATGGCATAGGTGTAGCTGCACCCCAATAGAATGTTGTAGTCTAGAGGGGCGTCAATGACTTCGACGTCAACGCAAACGGTCTTACCGGCAAGGGTAATAGGACAGTTACGCAATAGGCCAATGGGCTGGGAGGCATGACCGTCCCACGCTCGAAGGGTGATCGTGGAAGGGGCCAGCTTAGGAGATTCGAGTTGCTTCCAAACCGAAGCGGACATCACGCAGGTGGATGCCCCCTCATCAATTATACACCGGGACACGTTGGCGTTCCGGATTTTGACTAGGATTTGGAAGGCGACGGAAGGAGGAAGGGGAGGATGGTCCGATTGAGTGGCGTCGAAAACAATCATTTGGTCATCAGCAGGATCTACAGCGCCCACGGCAGATAATAGAGCCTTCTTTTGGGAAGGGCACGACTGGAGGAGTTCCAGTGTGGAAATGGCAGCAGGAGATTGCGCCAAATCATCTACTATGCTATACGAATGAGCAGCTCGACCGGAAGCAGCGTTTCGACGTAATGGTCCCTTAGGAATCTTGGTATGAACCTCAACTTTGGGTTGAGGGATATGCAAGGGGCCACTGGGTGTCGAAAGAGGCTCTGTAGAACCTGAAGAAGGAGGCTCGGGGGCAGACTGAGCAGGAGGCTTGGGGTACTGGCGAGACCGAGTTTGAAGGTGAAGGTCGATGGTCGGGGAAGGATCGGAGTGCATCATAAGGATCTGGTAATCAGAGGAACCAGAAAGGGAAGGGGGAGTGGCGACCTGGCTGTTAGGCGGTTGGGTAGCCACGAATCCTTGCTGAGGGAAAGGATCAGTAAACACAGCTGGTTGGGTAGTGGCCACATTAGGAGGAGCATGAGGGGAGGCGTGTTGTCCGCACAATGTGGCTTGAGACTCCCACATCTGCCGCATCTGGGGTAAGAGGGGACAATCGTGGGTGTAATGACCATAAACACCGCAACACAAACAAGGCTTATTTGTGCGAAGCGGCCTGTCCGGCTTGGGCTGAGTGCCCTGTTGCTGGTTGGCAGTGTTAGGGTCCACACCAGGATTGGGTCCATGGGTACCAGGGGCAGATTGGTTTTGATTGCCTCTCCGCCTTCTTTGAGAAGAAGGGGGATTAGTCGCGCCCTGCTGTGCAAATACTTGCCCTGGAGGGGGCTGTAAGTGCTGTTGCGGGTGTGGAGGAGGCAAGGGAGATGGAAGCGCATATGCTGGAGGAGCTGGCGCACCAGGCTGCGGATAAAGGTAAGGGTTAGGTTGGGCAACATTGAGGTAAGCAGGAGGTTGGGCAAAAGGAGGAGGCATGCCGTATCCTGGATACATGCTACCGGGAGGGGGAAGAGTGCTAGAGGTGCTGGCCCCTCCCTGAGGGAGACCATAGCCCACAAGAGGTTGGGTATACGGATGGGAGAGAGCTCCAACGATACCGTCGGGGGAATGAGATGCCCCCAGGGCATTAGCGCCACCGGGCCTGGGGAGGTCAGGAAGGACGGTATAAACATAACCAGATTGGGCATAGATCAGGTCATATTTCAAGGCTATTTGGAGGGCGGCTTCTTCAGTTTGAGGAAAGTGAGAGGCGACATCTTTGCCGATGGGAGCTGGAAGGGTGTGAAGGAACCAGTCCATATAAACCCGATCTTCGAAGGGAGGGGCTCGACATAAGCTCCGTCTTCTTCGCCATTCCTGAACATGGGCGGAAAGGCGGGTTGAAGAGGATTGCTTGAAGGAGGTCAAGAGCTCTGTGCCAGTATCGTATCGGAGAGGGAGCTGGAAATAAGACAAAAATGCTTGGGCAAGAGTCTCAAAGGTGGTATGGGTAGAGGTGGCTTGTTCGACATACCATTTAGAAGCTTCGCCGGTAAGCGTGCGTTAGAACAAACGAAGACGGATGGAGTCATCGGTAATGGAATTGGAGGAACACCACATGTGGAAAGATTGGACATGATTGGTTGGATCTTCTCCATTGAGGCCCTCGAACTTAGGGATGTCGTAGGGGAGCTTGGTTGGCATAGCAGGCCAATTAGCATTATGGTGAATGGGGTCATTGATCAACTGATGGAAATCGGGGAGGCTGAGGCCTACAATGTACGACAGCACAGGGGTGGCCGGGGTAGTTCCTGTGGTGGTTCCGCTAGTAGTAGGGCCGGAATTAGGGCCGGGAGAACCGCTAGCGTTAGGCTCTGGACCAGACATGGTGAAGGTCACAGGGGGAGAACTAGGAGGAGAAGGAGGGCCCGATGAATCAGGAGAGGAGTCGGAGTGTGGACTCGAAGGTGGACTGGCTCGACGACGATGAGGCGGAGCAGGTCGATCAACCGGAAACTGAGGGTGAAGGCCAAGAAGTCTTCGGGAAAGGCACCTTGGGGGCGTAATGATGACACGAAGAAGGAAACTGACAAGGGAAGAAAGGGACAGAATCAAGCGATGTCAAGGGCAGATAAGGTGCAGTGACAATTGATTTTAGAGTCTTTTCCAGGCGGTGTTAACCAGGCGCTTCTTCACTTAGGGTCAGTGTGTGGTGTGCGTTAATTTTAATTTTTAAACCCTTTTCATTTTGAGAGTAAGAAAAAGTGTGCTGCGTAACTGAAAAGAAATCTGCATAGAACAATATAGATTGCTGAAATAACATAACATTTAACAACTAACCATGCATCAATATAACCCAAAAAGGTGGGTCTCTCAAAACTACTCTAAAAGAGGGCAAAAATCTACTCAAAACACACGTAAAAAGAGGCCAATAGATCTAGGGTCAAAAGGGACAGGGATCTAGAGGATAAAGCTGCTGAAAAGAGGTGCAGATCACAGCCAAGAGACAGAGGCAAGGTGGCTGGAAAAAGGAAGGAAATCAGCAAAAAAGTGGAGGGGGCAAGGAAGAGGCCGAAAAATTAGGTCCAAACAAATCTTCAAGAGGTGATTTAAGAGGTAGAAGAGCTGATTTCAAGGGATCTGAAAGGGAGGTAACAGATCTGGAAAAAAGAGGTTGAAGCTCTGTAAAACAGATGGCTGAAACAACTAAAACTCTTCCACAAAAAGTGGAGGGTACTAAAGCCCTAGGGGGCTAGGTTCCCACTTAGATGAGTAAAAACAAATCAGAACTTGGTCAAAGCGGGCTGAGACAGAGGCTGGAAGACCCTGACAGAAGCTGCAGCAAAACCCAGAAAAATTGCAGAAAAATCACTGAAAAAATGGCAGGTCGCAGGTTCTGACCTGATTTCAGTGCAGGTCATAGGAAACAGGCTGAAAAGTGCGACCTGGAGGTCTAGGTCGCAGGTTTAGGGCCAAAAAGTGCGACCCCCCGTTCCAGTTGTCTCGGCGGCAGATTTTCAGAAAAGTTGTTGTTTCAGTTGCGGCTGGTGTTGCTTACCTGCAAAATAGGGCCAGAAACACACGAAAGTTAGAAATTTTGATGTTTTAGGGTTTTATGTGAGAAAAACAACATAAAAATAGGAAAAATAAACAGCTGAAAAGAAACCCTAGGGTCTGAAGTAGTTGGATATGCAGGAATATGAAAAACGACAGCGGTTGTAATTTAAAACCCGTGTGGAGTCGCCATTTGTTAGTATGAATCCTTTGTCGAAGTGTACGAAAAAGGACCACTTTAGCTACGCATAACTAATAGCCCTAACAACAAAAGTGGCTGCCAATATCTTCAGATCTGCGGTTAGTAGAACAAGAAAAGAGCTGCAAACAACCAAATTTATGCATGAAAAGACATTAAGCAGTAAAAACAAGGGTTTGCCCCATATACCAATAGACAAGACAAGAACAATTTTTTGAAAGAATTTTTTGTATTAATGGGGCACCTGGGAGGAAAACCAGAAGGAGTATCCAATTCCCCTCAGTGGGATGGGTTCTTGGAAGTCCTCAGCACTTCAGATCTAAGATTTCTCTCTCTAGTTGATGTAGAAAACCCAATGCAAAGAGTAGAGCTCAATGGGAGCAAATGATGGAGATATGTGACCAAGTGTATAGATCCAGAGTGATCTAATAGGCAACAAAAGGTGAAGAATGGTAGGAAAAACCCTCCTATTTATAACAAAATATTGGGTCATTCTAGACCTTTGGTGCATGGGTTAACCAGATCTAGATCCACTTTTTATGGAATATTTTATTATATTTGTTGGAGGGAAAAGGTATTTGACTTGGGTCAAATCCCTTAATTTGTCAAAAATAAATAAATAAATGATTTATTTATCTTTTTAAGGAAGCGGTTAGAAGATAATCAAATACATAATGATTTATTTAATTATTTAAGGAAGTGGTTGAAAGATAATTAAATAAATAATGATTTATTTAATTATTTGTGGGTGATTTGGTCATATTTAACAAGGAATATTATCTAAATAAGGTTTAAATAATTATTCCTAGAAAATAATAAGATAAATAAAGGTTTATCTAATTAATTTCTTTGATTTTGGGTTAAATATGACTAGGAATAATAATTAAATTATGGTTTAATTAATTATTCCATGAGGAAAATCAAACAAATATAGGTTTGTTTAATATTTCCTTTTGGGGTTTCTTGTTTTAACATAGTGAAAGCAGTTTTACTTAGGGTAAAACTGGTCTTACATGGTGTACTTGGGTCCATCTAATGATAATAGGTTAGATGACCAAAAAATGGTGTAACAGTTCTCATCTTCATGATATTATTTAACGTCCCATGCATATAAATTGTATACAATAATATCGCAGGTCTTGTAGCAAAAGGGTATTTTGGATGTAAATGCTGTGGACCTTCTCTGAAAGCTAGATGGTCCAAGGACCTATGAAAACTAGTGTATGATTGCTCCAGGGTATTCCTCCTAGAAGAACACCCTTACAGAAGAGCAACATCCGCTTTTAATGGTAAATGAGAGAGAACCCAAACGCTGCCAATAAAGACACCAGCTGAATGGCTTATAGCATATGAGAGAGAGAAGGAGGAGTTCATAGAAATCTTCGATTCAAATAGGGAGCCTATGTTCGATGATCCAGAATTCTTCGACACCTATGTTGAGAAATTTCCCATTGGGATGAAAAGAAAATCTATCTTTTATAACCTCCCATATTAGGAGCTTACCACTTATTAGATCCCATGCATGTATTTAAAAATGTTTCATATTCTTTATGGAGGCACATATAATCAAAACAAAGTGACACATTGATTGTTAGGAAATATCTTATTACTTAAAGAAATAAAAAAGAAACTTTGGCCAAGACAATTAGAAAGTATAGGATTAGAGGCATGCGATGGACCCTCTAATTCATGGTATTTGAAAGAAGGTGATGTCCCATGGATTTAAAAAAAAAAAATCTTTCTTTGGCAAAGGAAGTTATAATGGGTGCGAGGGAACCATCTTCATACAAGTCTTAACTACGGCACTGCTTCACCATGGATGACCATTTGTCGAGGTTGAAATCGCATGACCATTTAAATATTCCGAGAGTACGCATAATGTCAAAATCATGATTTTATTATTTTTTATATTAATAAATTTTATCCCATGCAAGTACCATAAAACATAACTAATTTTGTATATTATTGCATGTGTTTATAACTTTGTAGTGTCATTCCTTTGTTCATGTGTGGGTGTGTGAAACATGAATAAACTCAAGACCTAAGACGTGCTATATCTAAATTATCTGCATTTGTACATTGGATCACGTCAGAGATTCATGTGGCTAGCATTCCACGGTGGCGTCAAGAGATAGTTGATATTTTTTCTATGTTTGAGAAGGAATTGTCGATGAGTTTCATGGACTTGCAGGTTCATCTTCTAATCCACCTAGTAGATGAGGTTGAATTAGTTGGGGTGGTTTCTTGTCATTGGATGTTCTTCTTAGACAGGTACATGAAGAAATTGAAAGGTTTTTTTTCAACAAAGGGAAGAACCTGAGTGGTCTATGGCAGAGGGGTACAAATCATATGAGTCTTTCTATTATGCCAATGAGTACATCAAGTAGATGGAGAAAAGAACATGTGCAGTGGTTTGGGATGATGAAAGGGATGAAGACAAAAGAGAAGGGGAGTTGCTCCAAACGAATGGAAAAAGGCGCTTGTTAAAGAGTAAGCGACTTAAAATTTTTAAAATTTACACAAAGTAAATATTAATGTTGAACTTTGATACAATGCATATTTTGATCTCTATGTACTATATAATGCCAGTTTGATTTCATCAGCGAGTGCAGAAATTGAAGCAATCCATAAATTCATTCTTTACAATTCTGAAGCGACACAACCATGGGTCGCATTTTATGAACAAAAGAGGATGAAATGGGATAGTGATAGGAAAGAATTCAGATGGTTGAATGGTATAAGTGTGACTTATCCTAATGTTGTAGCCGCTACAACACCACCCAAAATTTTGGGTTCCCCCTCTGCTCGCCTAGGCGTTAAAGTCTTTCACCTGACCTGCAGTCAACGACATCCCAGCGACCTATCCCCAGAGCCTCATGAGTTTTCTCACCATTATGATCAAATGTTGTTGCTGCAATCGCGCCATATGCGAAGGATCGCCATGCATACATTCGAATGGAAACTTGTGTGTATTTACATTAAGAGCGCTTGCATCATGGATGGTCCAAGCACTTTGTTTTAGCACTTCGCCGAGCTCATAGTATAATATTTATTGTTTGAGGGGAACTGTTCTACAAAAGGAAACTGTAAACTAATTAGTGTTATAATGTTACGTGTAGGCGATCCGACAGATGATATACCAAAGGATATCACCATCGCGTTAGGAGGAAGAGACTGGAACCCAACTAACAAAAGCACAATGGTTAGGGAAGTTGTCAATCACGAGGAAGAAGACTCTCTTACAAGAATACAAACAAAGTGGCAAAGTTGATGTTTTCTTGGACATACGGTCTGTGGAAGATGATGACACTCTTGAAGATGCAGATAAGGCGATCATTAGATTCCAACGTGAGCGACAACCACGAATGCTTAAGAGGAAAAAACTACACTTTATTAGTTGGACTAGATGTCATTCTTACTCATCATGGTGTTGCTCCATCAGCTCTTGATGACCTTGAGGATGAGAGTGTTTGAGGATGAAATGATGATGACATAATTTCCAACAAGCTGCACTTTGGTGGAGGTGCTGATCAAGAAACAATCTCAAATGCTACTATGTTAGAAGGAGACAAAATAAGCATTGGCAAGTTTGGCACAATTTCAAAATATAGATGCACCTTTGGAAAGAAATATTCGTTGAACCTAACTACAAGGTGGGCGCAAATGTGTGGACCAAAGTTATGGTTTTGTACAATTAAACCAAGGCAGAATCCATGTGGTCTCAAAGCCATGGACAAAGGTGACATTTTCACACATTGAGTTTAAGCGCAAATACATATGGTTTCCAAACCATATGGAGGAGGAAAAATTGTATAAAACTATATGAAAGACATTACTATTGAGCTCGAATATGTTGATGCCGAGTTTTTAACTTGTGTTAAAAGGTTTGGGTTCAACACGGCAGCGGATATGATAATGACTATGGTGCGTTGCATGACAATTTACAACTATGTTTTAATACTGTCGAGAGAAACATTACAGTTAGGATCAAATAATTCTATGCCTAAGTCGTATGTGAGAATGTTTGAGGCACATATATATATGGTGGTCAACGTTACAACTAAAACGCGGGTCAAATTATATGAAAATGCATTATGATTCGACGTAGTCATTCCTATGGCCGAGTTTTATTCTGTGAAAACAAATATATAACATTTGGTCGAAATTTGCGTTTTAACGTGGAGTAGACATCGTAAGAAACACATAGTAACGTGTTGTAATGGTGCGTTACCCATGGGCGAAAAGGTTGAAGGCTGTTGTTCTGCCTATGGTAAAGATTTGGGAGAAGATATATATGTATTCAATGGTCCGAAGTTGTGCATGGAGCCAAACGTGCAATATTCACGTTGCGTGGAGCGGAGTGTTATTACTGCCATGGCACGTTATAACCATGTTTTATGCAGTGCAAATCACATATAATTTCACAACCATATAAGGTCGCCGAGCAAAGCATAAAAGGAATGCATTCGATTGGCTCGAATGTGTTATGCCTAAGTTTAGTCCATGTGAAGACTACTGAAGCAGACGCATATATATAACGGTCAAAATAAAAAAATTTACGTTCACAGCCTGGAACAAAATATTATAACGAACCGAAAAACGCAAATGCTGTAATACTACAGTGCTGTACATGGTTAAAGTAAAGCAGAGTTGGCAATTAGGCGAGAGGCGTTCACCTATGGCATTTGTTTATGAAGACGTGGAAAGAAATAAAAGAGCCATCGAAACATTGAACGAAGCACCTGGTTTTGAGGATTAGTGGTGGGGTATTCTATTCCCCAGGAGTGTGCAGGAAGGCGAGGTGTTAATTTAGCTGTCGCATGAGTATACTCCGCAGCTCAAGTCAGTGATTGAGCATGGATGGTGGCGGCCTCATCCTTGTGGTAGGTACGTCGAAAGAATATGAGGATATCTAAGATTCGATTGAGCCATCGGTGCTACACTTGCATGAGAAGACTTACTGGTTGAGGAGAAGTGGGCGCTCATTGCGAATACCACAGAATCGAGCAGTGAGTGGGCATGGTGGTCTTAGTATGATTTTAAAGCATACGTTTCAAAAACCACGTGAGATGGCGGAGCAAAACCATATCCATACATTGCAAAGGGGCTCAAATAACTGCATAAAACATTCAAAGCGTATGTATATCTATGTGGTGGTCGAATTCACGTTTTAAAATCGAACCAGAACGTGAGAACAGATCTATAACGACATTGTTATAAGGACTGCGGTGCAATATATGGAAAGCACGTAAAAGCAGGAGATTACTATTGTGCTCTTTGTATGCTGCCAATATATGGAAAGCACGTAAAAGCAGGTGATTACTATGGCTCGAAATGGCGAGACCTTTTTAAGTCACGAGGTCGCACGGATCAAGGATTGCCCGAGGTTGTGACTCAGCCAGTTTTGCGACCCAGCGACCCAGGGTCGCATGTGTGCTAGGTTACAGGGTCGCAGGATGATATGCTCATGAGGAGCTGCGACCTAAGGAATTCTCCGACCTGCGACCCCATCAGGAAATGAAAATTCGTGATCGTCCACGTGTTCATTCACTGAAAAAGCTAATGATTTGCCGCATTATATGGATGGGCTACCCAATGCATGCTGCCATGCGCCAGCGGTGATTGTGCTGCTATGCTGCTGTTACCTCCCGAACCCAAAGGGGGGTTTTATCTTCCGGTTCCACAAAAGCTTTCAAACGCCCCTCTCCGAATATCTACACAGTGTTTCTCCTCCTCCACGCCTTGTCTATGAGGTTTCCTGAGCCAACCGATCCAATTTATACATGCGAGATTCCACGGCTTGCTTGTGAGGTTTCATTCGTTACCTAGCCATCTACAGATTTTCAAAGCAGCGATTTCATCGTTGGAGGAAGCAGAGGAGACATGGTCCAATATCCGGCAGATCGGTACAGCGAGGAGTATGCAATAATGGCTCATAACAATATATGGCAGCTTAAGAAACTTGTAGTAAGGTGTTGCGATTGGGGAGAAAGCAGTCGTGGAATAAGAGAGTTCATCCAGTGTCATCCAACCTCGTTCCAGATGAACAACCCTTAGGTGGAGGTGGTCACTGAAATGATGCATGGGGAGCATCTACATTTGAGAGGATATTATAGTAGCTCAACAGTGTGAATGGTTAATTCTAGAAATGTGGACGCCAAAGATATTTTGCTACAGGTAATGAGACTCCGAAATGCCTTGGGATTGAAAGTGACCAAATTGAAAAATCGACATCTGATGAAGGCTTGGGAGCAGATATATGACAAGTGGTCAGAGCTGCGTTTAAACGTGAAGCCAGGCCTCATAAACAGATCTATGATGGCAATGTACAAGTGGACGTGAATGCATAAGGTTCATGTCTGGCTCCATTTGACTGTTGGCTATGTTTGCGAGGGATCAAACAATGGATTTGCGTATTGAGAAACAACAGGAGAACGAAAGGAAGACTGCCGAAGTTTATCATCTCATCCTCTGATTGAGAAAGGATATTATGCTGGTTTTCTTGGCCACCCAGGGGTCTTAATTTATTGTTCTTTGCTCTTGCAAATTAATTAAAATGCCTTTAGCATTGTTATTTTTTCAATCATGGAGATATGTGACCTACGTTACTTTATTGCAGGAAGAACCTTTCAGTCTGAACAACGAGCCAGAGTTTTCCTCAGCAAACAAGGGGACCTTCTCAAAACAAGTCGCAGAGGTCTCCAGGTCGCTAAGTCGCACTCCCTATCAAAAGCCCGACGGCGCGACCCAGCGACCCAGCGACTAGGTCGCAAGGTCGCATAACATGGGCAGGTCGCAGGTCACACATTTGACTAGGTCGCAGGTCTCACATTTGACTAGGTCGCAGGTCGCAGATCCACGGAGGTCGCAGGTCGCACATTTGACTAGGTCGCAGGTCGCAGATCCACGGAGGTCGCAGGTCACACATTGCCCCGGGTCGCAAGTCGTTGAGGTTGCAGGTCGCACATTGCCCCGGGTCGCAAGTCGCAGAGTTCGCCAGGTCGCTAAGTCGCACCCCTTGGTAAATGCCCGACAGCGCAACCCAGCGACCCAGCGACTAGGTCGCAGGTCGCAACAACGGCTTAGGTCGCAGGTCACAGAAAAGACTGGGTCGCAAGGAAGCCAAACCGTCGGGAAGCTGAAAAGTCAGGGACCCCAGAGGGCAAGCTCTGCCCTATAAATACTTCCTCCGGGAACTTGTAAAGGGCTTTTTTCTTTTGGAGACTCAAGAGCTACATAGTATTGTATTGAAAGATTATACTCTTGTGCATATGAATACAGATACTTGTTAAAACCCCTTTGTTTGGATGACGTGTTTTACGGTGTGAACACTATGTGTATTTTCTTATACAGTTTCAGAATATCTTTTGATTAATGAAGCTGCCCTCTTTATAGCATCATTTATGCATCATGGCTATCTGTGTTTGTGTTGATGATGTTCAGTTTACCATTTTCTCTATTAATGAATGTTAATGAACTATTTTGTTAGCATTTCGTTTTATCTTTCAGAAAGTAAAGGGACATCTCGCCATAAAGAACTATTTTTGTTGTGGTCAGACTACCTTACAAGCAGTACCCTAAAGACGTGTTGCTAACGACATCTCCTTAGGCGTACATGCTTTATTTATTGCCTCGCTACGCATAGTGTTTTATTCATGTTTAATGCATCAGTCGTGTATTCTGTATCATGTGAATAAGTGTGTGTCCGCAGGTTCAATCAGGTTCTTTTGAGACCGAAGGGAAGGCGTCTTAAGCGATAGCCGGACCCACACCCCGGACGGGATCCCTACTCCAAAGGGTTCAAGGTCTAATTGGGACTTTCTACCGAGGAGATCCCCTACTGTTGGCCGGACATATTTTCCCGTCAACAGAATTGGCGCTAGAAGGAGGGCCCGAACCTCTGACCATATGGTTAACAAGAAGGGGGGCCAGATGACAAGCTGAGCCCTTAGAGCCTGCAGTTAATCTCATATCTGTAATGGCTCGTTCCCAAATCATTCTCCCGAGATATTTTTCGGAGTTTTATGAGCCTAGATACTACATCTCCGATGAACTTATGTATCACTTGTCCCAGTTAAAATTTGATGGTGAAAATGGGGTACCCATAACCCAGCACCTTTTAGATTTCGACGACTTTGGTGAGTGCTACGAAATTGAAAATGAAGGTTTCATTTGTTTGCTTTTCTTCCTCACTCTCGAAGGTCGCGCTAAGCAATGGTGCTGCACTTTGCCGGAATCTTCCATCCATTCATTTGAACAACTCGCCAGTGAATTACAACAAGCTTTTCACATGTATGATTTTCATAATGTTTTACTAAAGATAAATGACATCAGAATGGAACCTCAGGAATCTTTAGATGAGTTCTCTATCATATTCGTTCATTATTGTTTTGAGTTCCCTGAAAAGGATGTCGATTGGAGGTTGTTAAGAGAACAGTTCGCGTATGCGATTCTCGTTTCCCTTGAACCATTTCAGTTAGCAACCCGACCTGAGCCTAGTGTTCCCTATGACAACCTGCAAGTCAACGGTTGTTCTGAATTTGAGTCTTTCACGTACCATGTCGAACCTAAACACCCCAGTGGCTCATTATCTCTTTTGGCTCATGAAACCTACCCTGAGCCCACTCGATGTCTTCCTGGACTTAGTCCTAAATCTGGTTCATATTCGGATTATGAATCTGGTTCACAGTTGGATCATGAATCTGGTTCATATTCGGATTATGAATCTGGTTCACATTCGGATTATGAATCTGGTTCAGGACTTAATGATGAATCAGTTCCGCTGATCTCGGATTATGAATCTGCCTATGATTTTGATTATGAATCCGCCCGATTCGAGGATGTGAATCCGTTCATATCCACTATGAATCCGTCTCATACTTCCGGGATTATGAATCGAATTCACCAAGCATGTTGGATTCCTGCAAGGTCTCACAGACATCATTTTCCGAATACGATAACGGATGTTGGCTGGTGTTCGTATGTTAATGTCCCCACTAATCTATTCATCTACAGTTCACGCTAGTTTCTTTGATCCCGCTTGGTGTTCCTTTTCCACCTTTGAGACATCTCGTACTTCATACCGGCATTGGCTTACAATCATAAGACGCAGATGGTGTTCCACTATCACAGATAAAATTGATGAATCTTTCAGACTGACCATTCCCACTCGGGATTATTTAGAACCCCATAGAGCGCATTCTATCCCTGACAACTCCGATGTCCTCTTTATTGATCCATCCCATTTGGTAACTCCCAGGGAGCCTAACTTGCCAAGTACCCAACTTGATCAAATCAATGGTTGTAGCGAGCACTCCTTGTCTGAAAGTGCTTCCAACCATACCAACGAGGACGGTCACTCGCATTTCTTTGCCGACCATATAGAGACCCCAGAATTTGATGAGTTGCTTTGGGAAGATTCAAGTACTCATCAGGGGATCGGGATGCTTACGTTTATGTCGGCCATTGCCCCTAGTCCTGCTGATCCTGACAAGGCCCCTCCAACAACTCCAAGCATAACCACGTCGGATATCATTTCGTCTGGGCGTATTTTTCATTCTCACAAGGTTTCCCTGAGCACATATTCCTGCCCCCAAACAGCTGGTGTGCAACAACCGATATATCCCAATTTATTCACTGGCAAGAAAACGCCAGCAATCGTCTCTAATCTTTCAAGTTGTTGCCCAACCAGTACCACTTGCAATCAGACACTAACATGTGATTTTTCCCAAATCCCTCAACTGCCCGGGACCCTTACGGTAAATCCACCCCATCCTAGCGAATCTAAAGAATCTGATACATTGGATCATCAATCTGTTAGCACGCAAACATTTTTCCGAACTGATATAGAGCTCACTGATATCTTTCCAATCACTACAATTGATGATTATGCCCATTTGCCTATTTATCTCGCCAAGCAGTCAAAGTTGGAAATCCCCTTGCTCGAAAGTCCAAAGTTTGTTCAAGGCAGTGAGGAATTTCAGGATCCACTAAACACGGATTCAGATCCTTATACCCTTGACCAAACCCAGGAGCAATCCCGAACTAGGGTTTTCGAAACTAGGGTTCCTACGCTTGGATGCACATGCATCTATAATTCACCCGTCACTTGCTTATTGTTTCCATTCCATAAAACTGATGGTCCTCCACACCATGATGAGATTTCTGGCCAACTTGACCAACCCTATTCAGTGGATGTGCCTGAAAATAGGCGGTGGCTCACCTAGTGCCCATCAGACCTAGGATTGTGCATGAATGAATGTGTGTCATTGATAAATGTTGATTTTCAAGAACATATTGCTGTGTATCAAGATGAGAGTGGGATTCAGCCTGCAAAATCTGTTCTGGAATGTTCTTTGGTAAGTATCTATGATCATCTTGCTATTGCACCTGCTCCTCAGGTAAGTTTTGTTGCTGCTGCACTTTTTTGGATACTAGCTATGATCCTGATCGTTGTTATTCTTGCAGGCCAGGAACTAATGCGGTGGCTGCACTGGAAAGCTGATTTTAAATAACCCCACCGCAACATTAGTTAAACTAGGGTTTAGGTGTAGGCTAGATAGGACATCTTAATAAAATTTGTTAGTTGTTGATTAGGTTTACTTGCTAAATTTTTACTTCATGATTTAAAAGTGTGTTTGTTGTTTTGTTTACGATTAATATTTTAGGCATCATCATGTTACAAGTAATTTCCTTTAATTTCCTTTTCAGTTACTTGTTGTTGCATAAATAATCACTGCTTGTATTTGCACTTACTGCTGGATTGATCGTTCTCGCACATGGCGTTGCATTGCATATTGAGCCTCGCCTATTACATTGCGTCGTACGCTTTCTTCCTTACATCAGTTTTGTCATATCGCCTGCCACTTCATGAGCCCTCATTGCAGCCCTATCACCTCGTGATCTTGTTTGCCCTAACTGCTGAAACAGTAACCCCATTATTTGCGTGAGGTTGTGGTGGCTATCTCAAGAGGCAGCTTTCTCTTAGGACAAGTCATTGAAGTCGCATTCTCAACAAGATTCCTATGAGTCTAAAATTATTTAGCCTGGGAGATACGAGCCGATTGATTGTGGGAGACCTAATGAGTTTGAAATGGCCCATACCCGTAAGTATAAACTTTGTGCCCAGCATAGTCTTGGACGTTTTAATGATTTGTCTGCGCGCTTCGCCTATTGTGGTGAATGGGATGTGAAGTTTCGGCACAAGGGCAAACCCAAATCAGGATATATTTCAGTTTCTGTAACATGAGAAACAACCTCTCTTGCTCATAAAATAAGTCGGGATCCCTCATCCACCCATGAAAAATAAGTGCCATGAGCACATAAAAATAAGTGCCACGAGCACGTGAAAATAAGTGTTGTAAGCACATGAAACAAATAAGGGTAAAGGATCGAGAAAGGCTTCCTGCGCAGAGAGGTAATGCAACGCCCACAAGTACCGACTCAAACACTCTGTAGCATCAACGTTTTGTGATTTCTTTATGACTCTGCTGGTAATTTGCCCAAATTGGCCGGCAAACTGGAGCAACACCGTGGCTTACTTTAAAAATCCTGAAAATAATAAACTTAGTGCCTTGCTCTTCACATCATCAACAAGCTACTAGCGTCTGTGAGTTTTCTCTTTGATGTGTTTCTGATTAGCGGGACTTAGTTGAGGCACAAGGATTAGGCATACCTGTAAAGGGCCAAAGTAATACAAAGGGTACCCGCGGAACTTGTTCAATATTCCCTTGCATTACTATCCGGACTCAGACTTTTGTTGTGATACTGACAGAGATGCTGGATTCTACCAGTGGTTCGCCATTTTTTGTAGCCGCTACAACACCACCCAAAATTTTGGGTATATTTAAAATTTCGAGTTCCTCTCCGCTTCAATTCCAGCTTATCGTCTTCAGCACTGACTGGCATGTCAACAGACACGTTGTACCGAATTGACCCCGTGAGCCTCATGATTTTTCTCACCGATGCGATCAAATGTTATTGCTGTAATCGCTACCATATGCTTAAGGGATCGCCATGGCTACATTCGAATTTGAAACTTGTGTATTACTAAGAGTTACCAAATGGATGGCTCAAGCACTTTTTTTTTAGCACTTCACAGCCTATAGTATTAATATTTATTGTTTGAGGGGCACGTTTCCTTCCAAATAGGAAACTGCAAACTAATTAAAATATAATTTTACGGGTAGGATCCTAATGATGATATACAAAGGATATACCGACAATGTTTAGGAGGCAATCGAACCACCCAACAAAAGCACAATGGTTAGGGAAGTTGTCAATCACGAGGAAGAAGACTCTCTTACAAGAATACAAACAAAGTGGAAAAGTTGATGTTTTCTTGGACATATGGTCTGTGGAAGATGATGACGCTCTTGAAGATGCAGATAAGGCGATCATTAGATTCCAACGTGAGCGACATCCATGAATGCTTAAGAGGAAAAAACTACACTTTATTAGTTGGACTAGATGTCATTCTTACTCATCATGGTGTTGCTCCATCAGCTCTTGACGACCTTGAGGATGAGAGTGTTTGAGGATGAAATGATGATGACATAATTTCCAGGAAGCTGCATTTTGGTGGAGGTGCTGATCAAGAAACAATCTCAAATGCTACTATGTTAGAAGGAGACAAAATAAGCATTGGCAAGTTTGGCACAATTTCAAAATATAGATGCACCTTTGGAAATAAATCTTCGTTGAACCTAACTACAAGGTGGGCGCAAATGTGTGGACCAAAGTTATGGTTTTGTACAATTAAACCAAGGCAGAATCCATGTGGTCTCAAAGCCATGGACCAAGGTGACATTTTGACACATTGAGTTTAAGCGCAAATACATATGGTTTCCAAACCATATGGAGGAGGAAAAATCGTATAAAACTATATGAAAGACATTACTATTGAGCTTGAATATGTTGATGCCTAGTTTTTAACTTGTGTTAAAAGGTTTGGGTTCAACACGGCAGCGGATATGATAATGACTATCATGCGTTGCATGACAATTTACAACTATGTTTTAAGACTGCCGAGAGAAACATTACAGTTAGGATCAAATACTTCTATGCCTAAGTCGTATGTCAGAATGTTTGAGGCACATATATATATGGTGGTCAACGTTACAACTAAAACGCGGGTCAAATTATATGAAAATGCATTATGATTCAACGTAGTCATTCCTATGGCCGAGTTTTATTCTTTGAAAACAAATATATAACATTTGGTCGAAATTTGTGTTTTAACGTGGTGAAGACATCGTAAGAAACCCATAGTAACGTGTTGTAATGGTGCATTACCCATGGGCGAAAAGGTCGAAGGCTGTTGTTCTGCCTATGGTAAAGATTTGGGAGCAGATATATATATGTATTCAATGGTCCGAAGTTGTGCATGGAGCCAAATGTGCAATATTCACGTTGCGTGGAGCGGAGTGTTATTACTGCCATGGCAAGTTATAACCATGTTTTATGCGGTGCAAATCACATATAATTTCACAACCATATAAGGTTGCCGAGAAAAGCATAAAAGGAATGCATTCGATTGGCTTGAATGGGTTATGCCTAAGTTTAGTCCATGTGAAGACTAGTGAAGCAGACGCATATATATAACGGTCAAAATAAAAAAAATTACGTTCACAGCATGGAACAAAATATTATAACGAACCGGAAACGCAAATGTTGTAATACTACGGTGCTGTACATGGTTAAAGGAAAGCAGAGTTGGCAATCAGGCGACAGGTGTTCACCTACGACATTTGTTTATGAAGACGTGGAAAGAAATAAAAGAGCCATCGAAACATTGAACGAAGCACCTGGTTTTGAGGATTAGTGGTGGGGCGTTCTATTCCCCAGGAGTGTGCAGGCAGACGAGGTGTTAATTTAGCTGTCGCATGAGTATACTCCGCAGCTCAGGTCAGTGATTGAGCATGGATGGTGGCGGCCTCATCCTTGTGGTAGGTACGTCAAAAGAATATGAGGATATCTAAGATTCGATTGAGCCATCGGTGTTACACTTGCATGAGAAGACTTACTGGTTGAGGAGAAGTGGGCGCTCATTACGAATACCACAGAATCAAGTAGTGAGTGGGCATGGTGGTCTTAGTATGATTTTAAAGCACACTTTTCAAAAACCACGTGAGATGGCGGAGCAGAACCATATCCATACATTGCAAAGGGGCTCAAATAACTGCATAAAATATTCAAAGCGTATGTATATCTATGTGGTGGTCGAATTCATGTTTGAAACTCGAACCAGAATGTGAGAACAGATCTATAACGACGTTGTTATAAGGACTGCGATGCAATATATGGAAAGCACGTAAAAGCAGGCGATTACTATTGTGCTCTCTGTATGCTGCCAATATATGGAAAGCACGTAAAAGCAGGCGATTACTATGGCTCGAAATGGCAAGACCTTTTTAAGTCGCGAGGTCGCACGGATTAAGGATTGCCTGAGGCTGCGACTCAGCCAGTTTTGTGACCCAGCAACCCAGGGTCACATGTGTGCCAGGTCGCAGGGTCGCAGGATGATATGCTCATGAGGAGCTGCGACCCAAGGAATTCTCCGACCTGCGACCCCATCAGGAAATGTAAATTCGTGATCGTTCACGTGTTCATTCACCGAAAAAGCTCCTGATTTGTCACATTATATGGATGGGCTACCCAATGCATGCTGCCATGCGCTAGCGGTGATTGTGCTGCTATGATGTTGTTACCTCCCGAACCCAAAGGGGGGTTTTATCTTCCGGTTCCACAAAAGCTTTCAAATGCCCCTCTCCGAATATCTACACAGCGTTTCTCCTCCTCCACGCCTTGTCTGTGAGGTTTCCTAAGCCAATCGATCCAATTTAGACATGAGAGATTCCACAGCTTGCTTGTGAGGTTTCATTCGTTACCTAGCCATCTACAGATTTTCAAAGCAGCGATTTCATCGTTGGAGGAAGCAGAGGAGACGTGGTCCAATATCCGGCAGATCGGTACAGCGAGGAGTATGAAATAATGGCTCATAACAATATATGGAAGCTTAAGAAACTTGTAGTAAGGTGTTGTGATTGGGGAGAAAGTAGTCGTGGAATAAGAAAGTTCATCCACTCTCATCCAACCTCGTTCTAGATGAACAACCCTCAGGTGGAGGTGGTCACTGAAATGATGCGTGGGGAGCATCTACATTTTAGAGGATATTATAGTAGCTCAACAGTGCGAATGGTTAATTCTAGAAATGTGGACGCCAAAGATATTTTGCTACAGGCAATGAGACTCCGAAATGCCTTGGGATTGAAAGTGACCAAATTGAAAAATCGACATCTGATGAAGTCTTGGGAGAAGATATATGACAAGTGGTCAGAGCTGTGTTTAAACGTGAAGCCAGGCCTCATAAACAGATCTACGATGGCAATGTACAAGTGGACGTGAATGCAGAAGGTTCAGGTCTGGCTCCATTTGACTATTGGCTATGTTTGCGAGGGATCAAACAATGGATTTGCGTATTGAGAAACAACAGGAGAACACAAGGAAGACTGCCGAAGTTTATCATCTCATCCTCTGATTGAGAAAGGATATTATGCTGGTTTTCTTGGCCACCCAGGGGTCTTAATTTATTGTTCTTCGCTCTTGCAAATTAATTAAAATTCCTTTAGCATTGTTATTTTTTCAATCATGGAGATATGTGACCTACGTTACTTTATTGCAGGAAGAACCTTTCAGTCTGCACAACGAGCCAGAGTTTTCCTCAGCAAACAAGGGGACCTTCTCAAAACAAGTCGCATAGGTCTCCAGGTCGCTAAGTCGCACTCCCTATCAAAAGCCCGACGGCGTGACCCAGCGACCCAGCGACTAGGTCGCAAGGTCGCATAACATGGGCAGGTCGCAGGTCGCACATTTGACTAGGTTGCAGGTCGCACATTGCCCCGGGTCACAAGTCGTTGAGGTCGCAGGTCGCACATTTCCCTGGGTCGCAAGTCGCAGAGGTCGCCAGGTCGCTAAGTCGCACCCCTTGGTAAATGCCCGACAGCGCGACCCAGCGACCCAGCGACTAGGTCGCAGGTCGCAACAACGGCTTAGGTCGCAGGTCATAGAAAATACTGGGTCGCAAGGAAGCCAAACCGTCGGGAAGCTAAAAAGTCAGGGACCCCAGAGGGCAAGCTCTGCCCTATAAATACTTCCTCCGGGAACTTGTAAAGGGATTTTTTCTTTTGGAGACTCAAGAGCTACATATTATTGTATTGAAAGATTATACTCTTGTGCATATGAATACAGATACTTGTTAAAACCCCTTTGTTTGGATGACGTGTTTTACTGCGTGAACACTATGTGTATTTTCTTATACAGTTTTAGAATATCTTTTGATTAATGAAGCTGCCCTCTTTATAGCATCATTTATGCATCATGGCTATCTGTGTTTGTGTTGATGATGTTCAGTTTACCATTTGCTCTATTAATGAATGTTAATGAACTATTTTGTTAGCATTTCATTTTATCTTTCAGAAATTAAAGGGACATCTCGCCATAAAGAACTATTTCTGTTGTGGTCAGACTACCTTACAAGCAGTACCCCAAAGACGTGTTGCTAAAGACATCTCCTTAGGCGTACATGCTTTATTTATTGCCTCGGTACGCATAGTGTTTTATTCGTGTTTAATTCATCAGTCATGTATTCTGTATCATGTGAATAAGTGTGTGTCAGCAGGTTCAATCAGGTTCTTTTGAGACCGAAGGGAAGGCGTCGTAAGCGGTAGCCGGACCCACACCCCGGACGGGATCCCTACTCCAAACGGTTCAAGGTCTAATTGGGAATTTCTACCGGGGAGATCCCCTACTGTTGGTCAGACATATTTTCCCGTCAACACCTAATCATTTAAAATAAAATATGCCAAAAATATGCCCCAGAAGTTGGGTTGCTGACCAAGCCAGAGTGAAATACAGTGCAACTGGTCGTTACCCGCGTGTTGAAGAGTATGCGCTAAATGTAGGGATTGGGTGCATCAACACGATAATAATCTATTTAATTTATATCTACATTTGAAACTAATTAATAATGCACCTTTTAAATGTAATTACTTCTATATTTCATATTTTAACTGTTGGGTTATTATAAGAGACATGACAATATGATTTTTTAACCTTTTTATAGGTGCATTTGTGCCCATCTATGTGGGCATATAGAGACCATTTTCACACAGAAAATGTTGATGATGGAATTTTCACACAAGACTGTGGAGTGGAAGTCGAGTTCGATCATTCTACTCAATCTAGCCACCGTGATCAAAACCTAGTACGAGGGACATTAGGTTACGTCAGAAAGATACAAGAGATCATTGAAGTGGATTTATCTTCTTTCCAATGTGTTATTTTTAGGTGCAAGTGGTGGGACACCTTTCATCGGAATAATGTAAAGGAAGATCATGATAGTAGGTTGATATGTATCAACTCTAGAAAGATGTGGGATGAAGCTAAGGAGCCCTATGTTTTCCCAAAACACTACAACCAGGTTTTTTTTTACCCAGATGTGTTGGATAGGGATTGTTGGTTCGTATTGAGAGCTGAACCTAGATCAAAACATATTCGTGAGAACAATAGTGTTATGATGCCATGTGAGCTGGAAGATAACGAGGGTGATCATGACAACCGACAGTGATATGGTACATGTGTTATTTCATCAATATTTATACTTTTTAAGATGAGATTTTATAAAGAAGAGGACTTAACTACCTTATAACTTATAAGAATTTTTTTTTGAAACATTATAATATGTATTTTGAATTAACTAGTAATTTGCATTGTGTTAATGTTAATATCAATAATTCACTTGATAATCTGATAATAAAATAATGATAATTCTAAAGTACATGAATTTATTTGCATTATTTTATAAACTTCATTATGTTACAAAAATTCATATTATTCTAGATTTATTACTTCACAATTATTTACAATTTTACAAATTTAAAAATTTTAATAAAATCATTTCACATTAATACAATTAAAATTTTCATATTAATACAATTAGAATTTTACAAATATTTTACATACAATTACAATTAAAATTACAGCTAGAATTACAATTAGTATTAGAATTAACAATTACAATTTTACAAATATTTTACATACAATTAGAATTATAATTAGAATTACAATTACAATTTCACCTACAATTACAATTACAATTTTAGAATTTCACATACAATTAAAATTACAATTTTAGAATTTTACACACAATTTACAATTACAATTACAATTTTAGAATTTTACATATATACCATTACAATTACAATTTTAGAATTTTACATACAATTAGAATTACAATTACAATTTTACAATTTGTCATATATACAATTACAATTAAAATTACAATGACAATCGGTTCACAATAAATTAAATATTAGAATTACAATTAAAATTTTACAAATATTTTACATACAATTACAATTACAAATACAATTACGATTTTAGAATTTTCCATACAATTAGAATTAAAATTATGATTTTACAATTGTATATATACACAATTAAAATTACAATCATTTCACAATAAATTAAATATTACAATTACGTTTAAAATTTTACAAATATTTTACATACAATTACAATTAAAATTACAATTACAAATACGAATACAATTTTACAATTTTACATACAATTAAAATTAAATTTTCAATTACAATCACGACATAATATTTAATAAATTTCATTATCATTTAATATTAAATTAAATAAAAATCACGATCATGAAAACTATCGAATGATCATGCCACACATTTTCGGTCCTACGGAAAAGGCAGAGGTTGATTATGGGCCAATCTTCGAAAAAATACAAGAACTGGAAGTTTATAGTCATAACGACTGACAGGACACCTGGCGCTCCTGTGCCTGCAATGGCGTTGCAGTAGGAGTTAAACTAATTTTCGTTTCTTCGGCCCAGAGATCTAGTCTCACCAGGAAAATGTCTGCACCGAGAGGTCAACGACTGTGTCCCAACGGAGGAGGAGAGTCAAGGGAAGACCACTCTTGCGGGTTTGTAGCTGAGGATGGATGCGGCGATGCAAGGATTCAAACATCGCATCGTTGCATAGGGTAGGTGTTCGATGGCCCAATCTTCCACCGCTGCATTGAAGCATTTCTTTGGAGCAGACGGGACGTTGTGCTAAGGGCTCTTGGAATTGGGGGTCCCGATCTACAGTCCTGTCCTAAATGGCTCCACCTGGATCATAAACAGTGGGTAATACCCTACCCAAGTTTATTTTCTATCTTACACATTTTAGGTTTCATTATTTACAACTGGTTAAAAGCTGGAGGGAGTCCCCGACTCAGTGATAAGGTAGCGATAGGGTTTGATACCCAATGCTTCCGTACAAGGCACAAAGATTGGGCAGAGTGCAAGGTGGTATCTGATTATGGGTATCTCTTATACTCCATCCAAATAGCCCTGAGACATAATGGTAGTTTTTGTCTAGAAAATCCCATACCACAAAACCAAGTAGGGGGCTATATCCCTGAGCCTAGGTTTCAGATTTTTAAAAAATTTTAGATGGGAAAAAAAAAACCCTTTGGGTACATGAGAAGGAATCGATCAAAAATATGAAGTACAAGATTGAAGTGGCAACAGGTATCTCGACCAACAAAGCCTGATCTATTCATGGAAGGTACTACAGGAAGAAGCCCAACTAAAAGAACACCACATCGAAAGAAATTATTCTATTGTACTAAACTTAAGACTTAAAGGAGTATCTCCAAAAAAAAAATCATCTGTCAAAACCAAAAAGAACAAAACTATAGGGCCCATGAAGGGAGCCAATATGGCCAAAGCTAGCACCTTAAATGAGCCCTCATACAGGAACATTTTGCAAGGGAAAAACATAGCACCAACAACTTCAGATCTAGTTGAGAATAATCCCAAACCATACATTGTGGAGCAACTGAACAACGTGCCAGAACTGAATATTAAGGCATCAGATATTGACGAAAATCACTCTTCATTTGAATCACAGGAAGTAATATGCAGGTTTAATTACTTCTGGCCTACACCAATGGAGCTTTTCCATTTTATTTTTACCAATTGGACTATGGATTGTGACATCCATCTCTGTTCCAATGAGTATTTTATTGTTGAGTTTACCTCTACAGAAGCTAGAGATATCATTCTTGGGGCGGGAGCATGGTTCTGGGGTTCCACTGGACTCTTCATCACACCTTGGTTCCCTGAATTTGATGCAAACTCTATTGAGATTACCAAAATGTTGGTATGGGTCCGACTGTATAATCTTCCACTTCATTTATCGAATGGAATCATTCTATAAGGCATTGGAAACACTATATGGAGATACATCAAAACAAACATCCAGAGAATTTTCACTTTTGCATGAATTTTCGTTGAAGTGGACCTCAACAAAGGGTTACCAGAAAGTGTACATCTGATTCATAACCAACACAAACGGAAGAAGCACCTTGAATATGAAAGAACAAATTTTAGGTGCAAGATTTGCAGGAAAATCGACCACCTACAAAATACTTGCACATACGGTAAAAGAGAGAACATGAAAAAGAAGAAGACTGGGAAAGCATGTAAGGGATGGAAATTCCCCTGAGGTTCCCAAGAACACAAAACAGAAGATGAAGGGGAAATTCCCATTCCGAATAAAGTCCAACAGGCTATGTCTAATCCAGGGACACCAGACCAAGATAAGCAAGATCCAATTGTGTCTAACGTGACGGCTCAGCCGACACAAGCCACAGGGGACATTACGTCCACTCGGGACGTTTCTGCGTTAAGTTCGGGAGTGAACAAAAGATTGCATGTTTCATAAAGATCAGATTCCGAGAAAGAAAAATCCATGAAGGACAATGAGCTCGTCTTGGTTCCTTCCTCCCTGCATTTAGGGACTTGGCAGATAGTTCAAAAGAGAAAAGGTAAGCATGAAAAGCCAAGCCCTGCTGGAAATTTGTAAATTTAATGAATAGCCTCGCTACAATGACAAGTGTGCTTCAGCACATGGGCCCTTTGGGCGTCTCAAATGTTCAATTGCATCTACAAACTATAAATTTTCATTACTGATTAATAAAAAGTTCCTGAATTTTTTCTCGGAAAAAAAATGATAACCATTGTACAAACATCATATTCGACCAAAAAACACATTAAAATTTGCTAAAATTACCTAATCATCATGATCATGATCATCTAAAAAAACACAATTGGCATTATATAACATCATCACAACACAAACATCAAATATACATCTCATGTCAAATAACTGCTATCACATACACATCTATCTGCAAGCTGCACATTAAATGAACATATCTAACATGACCTAAGAATATACACATTATGACGATCACCAACATGTAAATTAAGTACAACTGCAACATGAACAAAAAATACATGGACTATATATATATATATATATAGATATAATGTCAAAAATATACAACTGTAATATAGACGTCAAATATCAACTGGTGGTACATCATCAATAGTAGTACTAGTTGAGGTCTTCTCAGTCAATTATGTAGCCTCGACAACCTCAAATACATGTTGATTATCACGTGCCTGTTGATCTTGTACTGGTGCCTCATGCTGATCAGATCAACTATCGACTTCTCATCGTTATGACTCAACATGACTGATGGTTGAGCCTACTCATGATCATGAGTACTGTTGGATGATGCAGGCTGTTGACTCGATGTGGCCGATGGTCCATCCTGCTCTCCATCATGACTATTAGTCGATGTTGCGGGCTGCTCATTTGCGGTGCGAGGTGAACGATGATCACTCCCCTGATCATGATCATCATATGATACTTTTCTTCTCATGGAATGTTGACCTACTATGTCTCGACCATGCCTACGTTGAAGGGCCCTCCTCAGCCGCATAACTAATCTCGTAGCTCCTACGACATGCTGCATCAAGGTGAACATGTCACGCGGCATGCCTCTCCACATCTGTACCAACCTAGAATCAGACTGTATATCTCTCATAGTGGAGGGTCTGACTCCCACCTCCATAAACAATGCACAGAGTTGGTCGCCCAACTTCATCCTAAATCTATTTTCAAGCCTATGCATAGAAAAATGCGGTACCAACGCACGATGAGGACCAAGTCTGTTTGCATCCACCTGATCCTTGGCATCTGCCATATCCTGATCATCATCAGGATCCACACCTAGATCATTTAGTGGCACTGACATCTCATTTACATCAAATGACCCAATGTATGCAAAATATATATAAGTACACAACAATAACTAGACAATTTCATTAAATTTTTTAATAAAAATAGGTTAAAGAACATGTTAGAATAAATTTAAATAAAACATTAATATTACCTCTATCATCCGACGGCTCATCATCTGTGAAGAGGATGTTGGCACACCCTCACCAATCCAAAACAACATATAGACAGGGGACCATAATGAAGGGATGCTCATCCACACTCGCTATTAACTCCAATGCATCATGTGATATCCTCAGAGAATGTTGGGTGTTGAGCCTGATTATATTATTTATTTTGTATCATAATGTTGGAACCCCATACCTTAATGGGGCAGAAACTCCGCCCTTAATTAAGCGCTGTCTGGGGGGTCCAGAGGGGGGGCGACTGTGAATTTATGAATCCCCCCCTGGCGGGGGGTTTCGGGGGAAGTGCCCACGAAGATAAAAAAAATATGTAAAATTGCCTTGTAAAAGTATAGTAATTTCTAGTGAATCTGGGTCGTTCATTAGGCAGATGATCTGATGGTATAAGTTATGTTTTGTTTATGGTTTTTTTGCCCTAGAAGGAAACCCCTCGCTTGTATGAGGGTATTGCATTGCAGCTGTGTATTGTATGTATATTCTCAGAGCAGGAAACAGATAGGGAGACTGTGAGAGAGAACAGAGGATATTACAACGGATCTGCTGTAGGTTATGTCTCTTCATTTTTCTAGATAATAGAAAGGAAGGACTCATTGTTCGGGGTGGACGTAGCCCAAACTGGGTGAACCACATATATCTGTGTCTCTCTGGTTTTATGCGTTTTGTGTTTTTGTGTTTTCCACATATTTTATTTGTTGCATTACTTTGTAATATATAATTTTCTAACATGGAGAACTCAGAATCGCCCCTCTTGGGCATCATATGTCCCCACATCTGCATCCGTACATGCAGCATCAACCTACGAGGTTGTCGAACAAAAGTAGGCCTCATCTCTGGAAACCTCTATAAAAATAATCAAAATAGCTTTGAAGAAAAAGGTAAGTTCACCCTCCCTTTTGCATGAGCATGACATCTATCTAAAGATGTATAGAACTGCCACAAAAAAATGGCAGACCACTTCACAAGTTGTGGCTCCTATACTAGAATCAACATAAAATAGAATCAGAAAACTAATGCGTTGCCCGTCGCTGGTGTTGTGCGAAATTTTCGAAATTAGTAGTGAGAGGCACCTCACCTCCTCTCTCGCAAATGAAGCAATACGTAACTGACTTCTGGAGACCTGTAAATATGAAGGAGATAGTATATTCATGGTAATGTATCTTTGGGAGTACACCAACTCACTCCCTGCTGTATAGCCAATTGGGACCTCTGGGAACGAGGGAAAATCCGCCCCTCTCCTCCTCAGTGGGCGCATACTAGTAGTTAGGACCAACCCGAAAAACCTGTAGGTGGGCATTGCTCCTTTGGATAAGATGCCACAAAACCACACCATAGCCCTTTAGGGATGTAGCCTCGTTATAGAACTTGAGGAGGCCTACCTGCCTTAGGAGCCCCTGGGTAGCTACTGTAATAGGGCGAGGGTACACATCTCTTTCCCTATCTTTTGCCTCCCACAGGTAAACCATGTTATATTTGTCCGCTTGTTGTTGCTGCTATTCCATATCCCCCCCTTTAACGTCTTTTTATTAAATGTGTCATGTATTTTGGAATATACATGTATAATTTTTTTTTGAAAGAAAAAGCATTTTGTGTGCCACATAAAACAGGCATGCACCAGTAACGGTGTATCTTTTTTTTGTCGCGCACCAGAGGCAATGCATTAGGACATTTTCAGTGCACCGGACGTGGTGCAGCTGAAAATTTTCAGCGCACCACCCTCCTGGCATTGTTCCGAGGGTCAACGGTGCGGTGGTATAACATACTAAACTATTCACTATGGACTAGTGTTGGGAGGCTAGTGCGCTGACCAAACTATATGCCCCGGGGCATATAGTTTAGGAAGCACACCGCCCTCCTGAAATCACTACATAGTCAGCGGTGTAATCGTTTACTCGACCGCATCATTGACCATGTTGAATTGTCGGATTGCAGTGTGCTGACAAAATTACCCGCCCTGGGGCGGATATTTCTGTCAACGCACCACATTCCCACAATTCGACATGGTCAATAGTGCGGCCGGGTAATCGACCACACCGTACTTTTTTTTTGAAGTTTAAAAAATCACGGTGCATCATTTCGGTCTTCCTCAGAATCGGTGCAGATACCGTTAGCACCGATCGCGATGCGGCTTGTAAATTTGTAGGCAGAACCACTAACCGGTACGAGCCAAACAACTCGAGCACACTGCGCAAGATTTTTTTTTAAATAAGGTGAATTTTAAGCTATTTTACAAAACTATTCTGCTAAAAGGTTTAATTATGAAAAAGAGAGAGGAAAATACATGTATATTTGGTGGTGGAAGAGGCATATTGGTTGTAGAAGTTTTCAAACTAAATTTTCCCATTGTTTTGAAAAATTCGAATGGAGATGGTGGGCAATGCATAGCAGCAGTGTGTGGAATGGGAGCACCGATGGCAGGGTGCCTCACACAAGGTAAAGTTGCACCAGTGCTTGAGAGCTCTGGAGCACTGAAAAGTGAAAAATGTGGATTTTTGGCCATAATTTTTTTTTTATTATGTGGATTTTATAGGTGCATCGGTGTGGTTTCTTAAAACCACACTGGGATGTTTCAGCTTTGGTGTGGGGTTTTTTGGATGCACCGGTGCATAATCTTTGTAAAGCACCGATGCGCTACAGTAATATGATGCACCGGGTGGGTTTGTACCGAGTGCACGGTGTCCTCGTGTGCCAATGTTTTGTGTGCACCAATGCTTTCTCTATTTGAACGCACTAGTCCGGTTTAGGATGATAAATGCACCGAAAGAAAAACATATGCAAAAACCTCCACCCATGAACCTCCTCTAGTAACCTCCGCTACAAATGGATGTCCAGGGTATTTTTATAAGTGGTTCCTCAAAAAAATCCACTAGAGGGTCTTTTCCTTGTAGTGATAGATAGACATGTGTCATATTGTTGTTGTAATGTTTTCCATGTAATCATTAAGGGAGGGTGTTGGAAGTAATGCTTCCATGTCATGTGTGCTTGTAATCATGAGTGACTAGGTGTCAGTCTAGAAATTATTGTTTCCAATGTATGAATCATAGCCATAAACTAGATGTCTTGAAGTCAGTGATTTGTGTCCTATATATGTGTAACAATTGTGATCAATAAGGTATCAAGAAGAAGATTTGTGTTGTGAAAATTATCTCTTTATGCTCTCTCTAATTTCTATCTAGATATTGAGGAAATGCATTATTTCATGAGCCACTATAATGTCATCCAATATATTTTTTCCTTTCACAAACGTGTCTCCCTGGGAGATTTAATAGAGGATATACATGGTTGAGATGATTGAGCCTGATAGCGTATATCACTTTATAAATAAATTTATAGAGGATGATTGAATGAAATCCACTAGCCTCATTTACTTTCTTTAATATGGGAACTAAAGTGGGGAAGGATGCATTTAAACTTGAACGGATAAATTAGAGATGTCTAAATTCATCCACTAGTGTGAGGATCTCTCGACCCCAAAATTTCCAACAAGATTGGAGGAAACCATAGGTGAACCCATCCAGAGTTGTATTCATATATTTTTTCATGGCCACAACTACCTCTTCTACTTTCATTAAAGGAATTTTACTCATGAGAGCATCATTTTGGGATGGGTGGAAAATAGATAGGATATTTCTAGTTATGTTTTGAATGTCTACTCTTATATTGGAAAGACATTTCAAAGAGGAGTTATTGATAGTATAAGTCATATCCTATTGTATCTCTATGTAGGTAATGAGTTTATATCCATCAAATTTTGATTGATAGTAATAATTCATATCCTATTCTATATCTACTTAGGTAATGAAGTGAGATCAATCATCTGAGTTTCTTGGAGTTTGAGTCTATCATCTTCTATGGTTTGCGTAGAAACCCTATGGATATATTTGTTGCAAAAATTTATTAGGCTCATCCTTGAGTAGTAAGCATTTTTTGAACAAGTATCCATACCCGTGGCACCACCAACACTAGAACAAAATGTGTTCATAGTTTGGGGCTTGCTTCGAGGACTCATCCTAATATGATATCTCTATAGATTTGGGAAGTGGCTATGAGATGTTCACGTCGATGAAAATGCGGGTGTATGAGGTGTATCAACTTGTATTGGCCAGTTCTAAAATATTCATGAAAGAGCTAATAACATTCCCAAAGCCCTCCAAAACCTTAGGATCCCAAAATTCCTTGGGCAATGTGAATAACCACAATGAGACATGAGTTTCCAAAATTTTCTCTTTGTGTGAGCTATTTCTTTTTTTCCAAAATATCTTGAAGAGGTTTGCATTGCTAAAGAAGTATGGCCCATTTTCAATGAATTTCATTCAATCTTCCATGTTCCTAAAAATCATAGTAAAGAAACCTTTCAAACCTAATTTCAAGTACATGGATTTTCAGTTGTCATTTTTGTTTGATCCAATGTACCAAGGGCGCTTAGTGGGACAAAATCTGATAAACTTATATATTTATGCATGATCCTTCATGTACTATATATCATGCTAAATTATGAGATCTTATCTCATACTTGAAATGTTTCTCTTCTTTCAAGAGACAAGTATCTATGTTTCTCTTCTTTCGAGAGAAATCTACTTTTAAACCAAGATTTTCATTGAGATCTGAGACATCTACTTTTAAAACAAGATTTTGATTGAGATCCCAATTTGGATATTAGTACTAGATGGTTGTTCTTTGAGACAATTGTGCATTGAACAACTCTAAACCCAAATGACCATCTTAAGAAACTACAGTGTCGTAGGAGAAGTTTGACCCTTTCCCCTTGAGATAAACATGATCAATAAATCTAAATCAAATATCCACTTAGTACTCGTGATTGGTCAGTAGCAATTTTTTCCATTAAAAACAAAATCCACTCCAACTCGTTACTTCAATTTGTTTTTTTTCTTTAAATTAATTAATTAAAAAATATTATATAAATAATAGTTAGAAATTTTCAAACATGTGATATTATTAAACCATAATATTGTAACTATATTTACAAAATTAAAAAACCTTGAGGTGGATCTCCATAGAATTCATTTTTTCACACATTAATTCTAGAATACTTATATTCACGTGATCAAAACTCTATCGGAATTGACATTCCCAAATTAGGTGGATCACCATAGAATTCATTTTTTCACACATTAATTCTAGAATACTTAGATTCACGTGAGAAAAAATCTACCAGAATTGAGAATCCCATGGGAATTGATTTTGAGGTCCTGCCTGCTCAACATTTAATAACAAACAATCTTCTTCATTCTGCTCAAACATCCTGTGACACGTTATTATTCAGAACTATGGATTCAACGATATGTACTTATTTCTTTTCAAACATTTCGCTGCTTCACTTTCAATTTGAGCTAACAGCTTGGGTTCCAACAAAATTTCACAATCAAAATGTATATATTGAGCTAATAGCTTGGGTTCCAACAAAATTTCACAATCAAAATGTATATATTGAGCTAACAGCTTGGGTTCCAACAAAATTTCAAAATCAAAATGTATATATTGATAAAATGAAGGTACAAATTTTGACAGAATTCATATAAATTTGGAAAAACGACATTTGAAATTCTCTGCTTTTTAACCTAATGTTTTTCTAAATACCAGAACAAAGAGCATGAGTATCACATATATCTTACTTTCTTCCATTGATATTTACTTTTCCTATCACATAGATAGACCGTGACGTAATTGGAGCAGAGAGATTTTGTTAGGCCAAGTTAGTATTTATCATCTTCGGTTGAATTATTTGCCGAGACTGTTGGAATTTTTGAGAATTCCAGAACATATTACAGAGAGAATGATGCTCTCCTTTACAACAGGGAGAATTTAAAAATTTTCTTCACAGGGACAGAGATTGCACACAAAAATACTTCTATTCCATTAATAAAAAAAGAAACTGTTACAAAAAACTTCCTCTGTCGAGGAATTACACATAGTGACTGCTGCTAACACAGTGCCCAAAAACCTTCACTGTCTCTCTATCTAAAAAAAAAAAAAAAAACGCACTACTGTGCTTTTACAGTACTCTGTCTCTTTTCAAAACCAACACTGCTGTGTGTTAAAAACTTACAATACATATCCTTTCGGGCTTTTTCAAAGTATATATATGGCACAACATATTTTATAAAAACAAAGACTATATAAAAAATAAACCTATGAACTGCGGTAAGACTCTCGGGCCCACAATAAAAATGTGCACATGCATATTGATATATGTTAAAAATTTAACATAATCAATGGTTTTACATAATACTCCGTCGCACAATAAACAAAACACATTGTAACATAAAACCTTTACAAAAAAAGCTTATCAAATATCCGCCGGACTTCAAAAAACTATCAACCAAACTTCACTGCAAAATCACGTTACAATTTCTCCCTAGTGACATAAGAAAATGCGCACGCGATGGATTATTAAATCCACCACTTAAAACCATATCGGGTCTGCCAAAAGGCTTTGGGTCTGGGCCCTTTTGGATGGGCAATGAGAAAATTCGATCACGCCTATAAACGTATCGGGTCTGAAACTGCATTGCAAATTGGTTCAAACAAAAACTTTCGATTGAGCGATTGCGATAGCACCAATCGCATCGGCGGAAGACAAGTTGCAAATAAACATAATTGGAGGACATAACACAATGTTTCGATTTAATACTTTGCTGCCGCGTGGTCTGTGGGACCACTGCTCCCATGGACTTTGGCTTGGGTGGAGGGAAATTAACATTTGCGATTGCGATTGCGCGATCGCACCAATCGCATCGCAACATTTCAATGGTGGTAACATATGGCCGAGGTAATACATACGACTTGCGATTGCGATTGTGATCGCATCACAATCTCACATATCAACAAGACACTTGACTCAAAAACATTTTTACGATTGCGATTAAAAAAAAACTTGTGGTCTTCACATAAAACAAACTCTCGCGTTCAAAAAAATGTTATGTTTTTCTTTTAAACATGAAATCTCTATTTTGAATGTAAAGAGGCTTTGTTTTTAAAATAAAACGGACAGGCGCCAAAACACAAAACTGAGATTGACTGTTCAACTATTTTGGCAAGCTGCTAGAGTACCAAAACCTGGAGATAAAAATGGAAAGCAGCCATTTGTGGGTTGAGCAGTTGAAAGTAACATTTCGACACTCTCCCTTAATTTCAACTGCTGGGTTATCAGTCATACCCAGACATTTCCTCAAAAACTCATAACTTTTATGCCCCAATGGCTTGGTAAGAATATCTGCAAACTGCTTCTGAGTTCTGCAGTGTTCTAAAACAATTTCACCATTGTTCACTAGCTCTCTGATGTAGTGAAACTTTGTGTCCATGTGTTTCGTTCTCTTATGGAACACAAAATTCTTGGATAATGCAACAGATGAGCTGTTGTCAGAAAAAATTACTTTACCTTTTACCTGCTCTTGGCATAAACTGCTCAACATCCTCCTCATCCAAACTGCTTGACACGCTACTACTGTAGCTGCCACATACTCTGCCTCTGCTATAGACAACGCTACAATAGGTTGTTTCTTAGAAGCCCATGAAATGGCTCCTGAACCCATGTGAAAAACATAACCGGATGTGCTTTTCCGATCATCTACACTTCTAGCCGAATCACTGCCAGTGTATCCAATTAAATTTGAACATTCTGAAGTAGTATATAAAATGCCATACCTTTTAGTTCCCTTCACATACCTCAGAATCCTTTTTGCTACCTACCAATGTGCTTCTTTTGGCCTCTCCATGAATCTAGAAATCAAACTAACAGCATGCATTATATCCGTCCTAGTTGCAGTCAAATACATGAGGCTGCCAACTATGCTCTTGTACAAGCTAGGATCAAAATACTTACTACTGTCCTCTCTGCTGAGTTTTAATCCCATCACTGTGGGTGTTATTGCTGCTTTACTCTCTTGCATATTAAATCTTCCAACAATTCATTAACATATTTTGCTTGTGAGATAAAAATCCCATTTTCATTTTATTCTACTTCTATTCCTAAGAAGTATCTCAACAAACCCGTATCAATCATTTCAAATTCATCTTTCATGAATGTCTTAAAATTTTCAATAAGGTAATCATAATTACCTATGAAATTACATCATCAACATATAAAACAACTATCAGCATCTTACCATCTTTTTCTTTGATGTATAGGGTGGGTTCTCCCTCACATTTTTCAAATCCATTTTCCGGTAGATAGGAATCTATCCTACTATACCATGTTCTTGGTGCTTGCTTCAGCCCATAAAGAGCTTTCTTCAATCTGCACACTTTGTGTTCTTGGCCTTTCTTTTCATAGCCTAGAGGTTGTTCTATATAAAATTCTTCCATTAACACTCCATTTAGGAATGCTAACTTCACATCCATTTGGTAAACTTTCCACTTGTTTTGTGCTGCTATGGACAACACTTCTCTCATGGTTTCCATTCTTGCAATCGGTGCGAAAGTTTCCTCATAGTCTCTCCCATGATGCTGCTTATACCCTTTGACAACAAGTCTAGCCTTATGTCTTTCAATCTTACCTTCAGCATTACTTTTGGTCTTGCAGACCCATTTAACTTCAATAAATTCCATACCTTGCGGGAGTTCAACTAAATCCCATGTCTTGTTTCTCTCTATGGCATTAATCTCCTCATCCATAGCTTCTATCCATTTTATATCTTTAATAACTTCTTCAAAATGAATAGGGTCATCAACATGACAATACAAAGCAAACAAAGCGTTCATACCTTCATTCACTGCCTCTTTCTCATAGATTTCATTTAAATTTCTGAACTTTGTTCCTCTTTCATTTGGGGTATGAGTGTTTGAAGTAGCGCTTGAATCTCCTCCTTGTGGTGTGCTTGGAGAAGCACTCTAATTTCTCCTCAAGGGTGTGATTTTCTACCCTTGTGTTGGTGGTGCTGTTGGGGGATGTATTTCAGCCAAATATTCATCATTTTCATCATGAGACAAACAGTGCTTAACATTCACTGTTTTCTCTATGCTTCCATCCCAAGCTTCCTCTTCAATGAACTGAACATCTCTGCTCACAATAAAATTCTTGGTGGATGGGTTATACAACCTGTAAGCTTTGGATTCCTCGCTGTATCTAATAAAAATATATTTCTCCGCCTTGCTGTCCAATTTCTTTGTTAGCTGATCTGGAATGTGTGCATAAGCTACACAATAAAAAACTTTCATGTGGGTGACTTCTTGCTTTGTCCCACTCCATGCTTCTTCCAAGACTTTGTTTGTGACTGCTTTTGTTGGGCATCTATTTAAAATGTATGTTGCACAATGTACAGCCTCAGCCCAATAATCATTAGGCAAATGCTTTGCCTTTAACATACTCCTTACCATATCCATGATTGTCCTATTCTTCCTTTTGGAAACTCCATTTTGCTGCGGAGTGTACCTAGTTGTAAATTTCTTATGAATTCAATTTTATCTAAAAAAACGTATAAATTCTTTGGAGATATACTCACCTCCTCTATCAGTCCTTAGGAATTTGATGTGCAACGCACTTTGGTTGACTCCAAAAGTGCTTTGAAATTGTAGAATCTTTCAAACACTTCACTTCTGTTTTTCAAAAGGTAAACCCAAGTTTTTCTATTAAAATCATCAATAAATGTTAGCATATATTGGTTGCTAGCAAGTGATGGAGTTTGCATCGGTCCACATAAATCTGAGTGGACAATCTCTAAGGGTGCTTTTGCCCTTATGCTTTTCCTAGATGGAAAACTTTATTTGTGTTATTTCCACAAGATACAACCTTCACAAAGGCTATCTGGTTTCTCTATCAATGGAAAACCTCTTACCATTCCTTTTCTGTTCAACAAGTTAAGACCTCCAAAGTTTATATGTCCAAATCTCAAGTGCCACAACCAATTCTCATCTTTTGGTTCGCTTTGGAAGGCCTCTTGTGCCATTGCTGCTATTTCTTTTCCATTTTTCAAATATGTCCTCATCCTGAGAGGGAACATCCTGTTCCTTGTCATCTTCACTTTAGCAATACATTGTTTGCTGGGTGTTTTATCCCTCATCCTGAGAGGGAACATCTTGTTCCTTGTCATCTTCACTTCAACAATACATTGTTTGCTGGGTGGTTTATCCATGATGGTGCATACATCATCTTCAAAAAAAGACATTGTACCCCTTTTGAACAAGCTATCCAATACTTAAGAGGTTACATTTCATTCCAGGGACATAATAAACATTTGTTATCGATTTCTTTTCTCATTTCCTTGTTAACACATTTACATCTCCTTTTCCCATAACAGAAACTTTACTATCTGTCCCTAATGTGACTTGTGACTTCACATTCTCATCTAACATAGAAAACATGGCTATGTTTCCTATGATATGGTTACTGCAACCGAAGTCTAGAAACCATAAATCTTCACTCTTTTCCTCAGCCATATTACAAGCTAAAAACAATTTATCTTGGCTGATATTTTTTCTAGTGAAATTTGCACTAGTTCTATTACCCATATCATGTTGCTTCTTCCTACATTCATTTGCATAATGCCCATATTTCTTACAATAATGACATTGGACATTGGATTTATCATACCTTTGTCCATGAGCATGTTTTTTTCCACTTTGCTGGCTACTGCCTTGACCTTGGTTCTGATTTGGATTTCTGCCCCTTCCTTGAGAATTTGCTCGATTGTTTCTTCCACCTCTATTTTGGCTTCTGCCTCTTCCTCTCTTGTTTCCTCTGCCTTGACCTATTCCTCTTCCAAAATACATCTGGTCTTAAAGGCATGCTCCAGAGATGAGTTTTTATTTCTACCCAATCTCTGCTCATGTGTCATTAGTGATGCATGCAGCTCATCAACTGAAAATTTTGTGAGATCCTTAGTCTCTTCTATGGTGGTGACAGTCACATCAAACCTTGAGGGTAGGCTCCTCAATAGTTTCTCCACAATCGTTCTTTCTTCAAGAGTCTCTCCATGAGACCTTATCTGTGTGACCATTCCAATCACATGTGTGAAGAATGAGTCAATGTTATCTGACTCCTTCATGCAGAGAGTCTCAAAATCTCTCCTCAGCAATTGTAGTTTTACTGTCTTCACTTTTTCCATGCCTTGATAGGTTGTCTTGAGAGTTATCCATGCTTCTTTGGATCTATTAGCTGCTGCTATCCTTGGAAACACACTCTCATGCACTTCTTGATACAAATAGTAGAGGGCTTTGGAGTCCTTCTTCTTATTTCTCTTCAATAAGTCTTTCTCTGCTTGTGTTAAATCATTAAACTCATTTTCATCCATTGGTTCTTCAAAACCATCCTCAACAAGTTCCCATAAGTCTTGGGAAGCAAACATGGCTCTCATAGTTATTGCCTAGTGGTCATAAATTTTCCCATTAAATTGTGGGAGCTGAGTATTACCAATACTAATGCTAGTGTTGGCTCCAGCCATTCTTGCACTCTGAACTATGCTTCAAAACACTTGACTATGTATTTAAAAACTAAATTGACTGTCTTCAACAGTAACACAAATAAAATTGTCTTGAGAAATACCTTGGATTCTTTTGACTGAGTCTTCACTCTGCTGGAGAAGCTTCTGCAACAAGAAACCCTTCCTTCAATTTCTTTGACACCTTCAAAGAGCCTGGACTAGCTCTGATACCATGTTGGAATTTTTGAGAATTCCAGAATAGATTACAGAGAGAATAATGCTCTCCTTTACAACACGAAGAATTTAAAAAATTTCTTCATAGGGACAGAGATTACACAAAACAATACTTTTATTCCATTAATAAAGAAAAAAACTGTTACAAAAAACTTCCTCTGTTGAGGAATTACACACAGTGACTGCTGCTAACACAGTGCAGAAAAACCTTTACTGTCTCTCTGTCTAAAAACAAAAAACAACGCGCCACTGAGCTTTTACAATACTATGTCTCTTTTCAAAACCAACACTGTTGTGTGTTAAAAACTTACAATACATAGCCTTTTGGGATTTTTCAAAGTATATATATGGCGCAACATATTTTATAAAAACAAAGACTATTTTAAAACTAAACCTATGAACTGCGGTAAGACTCTCGGGCCCACAATAAAAATCGGCACATGCATATTGATATATGTTAAAAATTTAACATAATCAATGGCTTTACATAATACTCCGTTGCGCGATAAACAAAACACATTGCAACGTAAAACCTTTACAAACAAAGCTTATCAAACATCCGCCGGACTTCAAAAAACTATCAACCAAACTTCAATGCAAAATCGAGTTACAATTTCTCCCTGCTGACATAAGAAAATGTGCACGCGATGGATTATTAAATCTAGCGCATAAAACCATATCGGGTTCGCCAGAAGGTTTTGGGTTCGGGCCCTTTTGGACGCGCGATGAGAAAATTCAATCGCGCTTATAAACGTATCGTGTCCGAAACTGCATTGCAAATTGGTTCAAACAAAAACCTCCGATTGAGCGATTGTGATTGCGCCAAGCGCATCGGCGGAAGACAAGTTGCGAATAAACATAATCGGAGGACATAACATAATGTTGTGATTCAATACTTTGCCGCCGTGTGGTCTGTGGGACCACTGCTCTCGTGGACTTTTGCTTGGGCGGAGGGCGATTAACATTTACGATTGCGATTGCGCGATCACGCCGATCGCATCTCAACATTTCAATGGTGGTAGCATATGGCGGAAGTAATACATACGAATTGCGATTGCGATTGTGATCGCATCGCAATATCCCATATCAACAAGACACTTGACTCAAAAACATTTTTGCGATTGCTTAAAAAAAAACTTGTGGGGACCACAGGTCTTCACATAAAACAAACTCCCGCGTTCAACAAAATTCTCTGTTTTTCTTTTAAACATGAAAGCTCTGTTTTGATTGTATAGAGGCTTTGTTTTTAAAATAAAACAGACAGGCGCGGAAACACAAAACTGAGATTGACTGTTCAACTATTTTGGCAAGTGGCCAGAGTATAAAAACCTAGAGATAAAAATGGAAAGCGGCCGTTTGTGGGCTGAGCAGTTGAAAGTAACATTTCAACAAAGACTTTAACGATATTTACAGATTTAGTTGTACACTAGTGTTTCTCTTGTCGGTTGAACTATTCGCTGAGATTTTAACACTTTACACATTGGTTATGTTTATTATTTTTTTGAACTTGTTGGGCGACAGAAAGTCCTCCTAATTTCCACTTCAGTGGAATAGTTTTCCCAAAGGGTTTAACATTTTACACATTGGCATGGTTCGGCAAGTTCAACGCTTTACACATTGGTGGTGTTCTGGACATTTTGGTGCACAAAAAGTCCGAATTGGCTTAGGCAAGGTTGAAATATATATATATATATCCGGATGAGAGGGAAGAATGTTTATCTGTGGCATTGAAGATTGTTACTAATCCGTTCACCATTGTATTAGCACTTGGGTAACAAGCATACTAGGTATGGACATTAGCACTTGTGTCACATCCACTTTGGACATTGAATTGCAATGGAGTGGCCTGAACCAATACAGAGTGTTTAGTTTCTTGCAGAGAGTGGCATCAAATGTTTGCCTTCCTAATACATCAGGCCTCATGGCGAGAAGCCCTCTGAGCACAAGTTGGTGGAAGAGAAGGTGCCGCTCATAGATCTTTCTAGTCTCTATGACGAACGCCAGAGGAAGACCATGGAATAAATTTCAGATGCATGCAGAGAGTGGGGATCCTTCCAAGTCATCAACCATGGAGTTTCTCCACAGGTTCTCATGGCCGGCCGTTTGTCGACAGAGTTCTTTTCTCTGCCATTGGAAGAGAAGCATAAGCACGCTAATGATCCTTGTAGTTACGTTAGATATGGTAGTCGAATTGGTGTGCAGAAAGACGCGACGCTCGACTGGGGAATTACTATTTTCACCATTTTTTGCGTTTCACAACTTTTTGCGCCTCTCCATACGAGACGAGCACAAATGGCCATCCAATCCAGAGAAATATAGGCGATGAAGGAATAATCAGAATGCCCGTTTCTATTCATTGTTCCAGTTTCATGCTTTTATCCGCACTTCCAGCTAGATTCTCCATTTTGGAGAATTGTTTTTTTTCATCTCTTTCCAGCAAATATTAAGTACCATATATCAGGAACCTGTTGCCTTTTTATTATATCCATTGAATATTCAGGCCGTGCAATCTAGATATGTTTTTAGTAAAACCAAAGAGATAAGCTTATTGGATAGATTCTAAAATATTTTGAAAATTTGATGAAATAAAACAAAGTGAATTCATTTATTTTATTTGGGTATTAATTTTCCACAATATTTCAAAATTTACAATCAAATTAATATTACATAATCATTCATTATTGGTTAAAATTGACTTTAACATACCTTCATTTATAATATAAAAATAAATTTTGCACATCCGATATTTTGTTGCTAATTTAAAAAATAATCGTGACCAGCCCATCTTTGTTCCTGCTATTTGGAACGAGAAGTAAAAACGAATTCCTAATCCATTTAGAATACGGCTTGTTTCTTCACGCAGAGTTTCATTACTTTTTTTTGTAGCCAACCATTGTTGTGTTAAAATTTCATTATTGGGATATGTGTTGACATTACAGGACTAGAATGAAAGAGTACTGCCAAGGAACACTGGAGCTCTGTCGATCCCTGCTGTCTGTGTTCTCTCAAAACCTGGGCCTGCCTCTCAACCATCTAAACGAAGCTTTTGGTCAGAGGAGGGAATTGGAGTTTGCATTAAAAACTAAACTATAGTCATTTTTGTGAGCACAGAAAACTATATATATATATATATATATATAATATTAAAAATCATATAGATAAATTTCATAATAAATAAAAATATATAAGTTTCTCGAAAACTTCATATGTATATATATAAATAAATTTAATAATAAATAAAATATATAAGTTTCCAGAAAATATTTCCGGTGAATTTGTTCACCAGTTTCAATCATAAATAAAAATGTGTAACCTTCCAAAAAAAATTTCTATCAACTTTGTAAATAGTTACCTGTTTCAAAAAACAGTTCTTACACGTTTTCATAATATTTAAGAATTCTTCATATGGAATAGACCCGTGTCACTTATACTCAGATAATCGATAATAATATTTAAGGATTCTTCATATAGAATAGACCCGTGTCACTTATACTCAGATAATATATATATATATATATATATATATATATAGATTTATTGTATATTGATTGATTGAATTATTTACTATATATATTTTGTATATTGATTGATTTTATTATTTATTATATTGATTGTACTATTTTTTCTAATATAGAAAGAGAAACATTGAAGTATATTTTTATGGGAAGTACATATTATTTTAAAAATGTTATTTCTGAGGATTTAAATGTGTTAAATAATTTATTTATTTGTCAAATTTATATGTGATCGGATTTGATTGGCGTTTTGAGTAGCGATTCAAGGTTTTAGGTATTTAATTAGTTAGGTAGGTTCTAGGTATCTAACAAGTTATTTCAGGGATTTTATTTGACTTGGTTTATTCTAATTCATTAAAATTATTTTGAGATCACACTTAATTTGTTTAGCATCATACTTAAGCTGACTGGATTTTTTAACATGTCTCTTGGTCTATTTTAACTCATTAAAATCATTTTGAGATACTTAATCTGTGCGGCATCATGCATATCTCTTGGTCTACTCTAACTCATTAAAATAATCTTGAGATACTTAATATGTGTCTCATAATGCTTAAGTTGACTGGATTTTTCAACATATCTCTTAGCACATAACACAATTGACTAGGCCATTCTCAACAACACTTGTTTAACTTGAAAAAGAAAAGAAAAAATTAATGTGTTATTGTATTTTTATTAAGTTATTAATTTTATAGAAAATTGAATATATATATATATATATATATATATATATATGATGGAAATTTCTGAAAATTTCGAACAAAACAGAGGAAGCAAAGTTCCTCAACTCAACACAAAGAAATGAGAGAAATCTGACAAAGAAGATATGGAGAAAGGCTCTGTTTTTATTAACCATAAAAATGACAATAAAAGTTACAAACTTCTTCAGAACTACAGTTCTGGAATAATCAAAAACTCCATACTCTGTTTTTACAAACTCTGTTTCTGCACAGATTCGTATTTCAGCAACACACAGACAGTTGCTGAAACTCCACACAGTCTGTTGCTGAAACACATAGACAGTTTCTGAAACTGCCTGTAGAATGCATTGCTGCTCCAAAACACAGCGACTCTGTGTTTCCTCTGTTTTTCCTGCTCTGCCTTCTTCTCTGTCTTTTTCTATTTCTCAAAACTCTCCAACATAAAAAATAACTGCTGTTCATTACATTTATAAGTGAAAAACATATTTGATTTATAATATTTAAAAATACAAAATATCTTTTAATCTTATCTGCGTATTGAATGCAGATAAGCGGTGATGCCTTTTGGAACAAATCAAGTCGGCTGTAGCAGGGGCAATAACTTCTGTAAATTAAATGCACAGTGATGTGAAAAATATCAAGCATGACTTTCAGGCATCCACCTTGCTGAAATATCTACAGCAATCGGATTTTCTGTCCAGCTGTTTTATGTTGCAGTTGGAATTAAATTCCAACACTCCCCCTTAATTTCAACTGCTGGGTTTTGCTGCATACCCAGCCATTTCCTGAAATGATCAAAACTTTTCTTTCCCAATGGTTTTTTCAAGATGTCAGCTAACTAATCCTCTGTTTTGCAGTGCTGCAAAACAATCTCACCATTGTTAACCAATTCACGTATGAAGTGAAACTTGGTGTCTATGTGCTTTGTCCTTTTATGAAAAACAGAGTTTTTAGACAATGCTATTGCCGAGCTATTGTCACAGTAAATGGTTGTGCCATTTTCTTGTTCATGACACAAATCTCTGAGAACTCTTCTCAGCCACACTGCTTGGCATGCTGTTGCTGTTGCTGCCACATACTCTGCCTCTGCTGTTGACAAAGCCACAATTGGTTGCTTCTTGGAAGCCCATGAGATGGCTCCCGATCCCATATGAAACACATATCCCGATGTGCTTTTCGTATCATCAACACTTCCAGTCCAATCACTGTCAGTGTAACCTGTCAACATGAAACTTTCAGAAGAGGAGTATAAAATACCAAACCCCTTCATTCCATTCACATACCTTAGAATCCTCTTGGCTGCCTGCCAATGAGTCTCTTTCGGTCTTTCCATAAATCTGGAGATTAAACTCACAACGTGCATAATGTCTGGCCTAGTTGCAGTCAAGTACATGAGGCTGCCAACTATGCTCTTGTACAATTTTGGATCAAAATCCTTGCTGCTGTCTTCTTTGGTCAATTTCAACCCCATTACAGTTGGAGTCACAGCTGCCTTGCTGTTCTGCATGTTAAATCTTTTCAACACTGCTTCTACATATTTAACTTGGGAAATGAAAACACCATTTTCACTTTGGTCTACTTCAATTCCAAGAAAATATCTTAAGAAGCCCAAGTCAGTCATTTCAAATTCACTTTTCATGACTTCTTTAAAATCAGCAATGAGAGAAGTATCATTGCCAGTAAAAATTAAATCATCTACATATAAAACAACAATAAGAATCTTACCGTCATTCTCCTTTATGTAGAGTGTGGGTTCACCATCACACTTCTCAAACCCATTCTCAATCAGAGAAGAATCTATTCTGCTGTACCATGCTCTTGGAGCTTGCTTCAGCCCATAAAGAGCCTTCTTCAGTCTGTAGACTTTATGCTCTTGGCCTTCAACTTCATAGCCTGGAGGTTGTTCAACATAAACCTCTTATTTTAACACTCCATTTAGGAATGCAGATTTAACATCCATCTGATAAATCTTCCATTTGTGTTGTGCCACAATAGACAACATTGTTCTGATTGTTTCCATCCTTGCTACTGGTGCAAAGGTTTCATCATAGTCTTTGCCTTGTTGCTGCTTGTAGCCTTTCACAACAAGTCTTGCTTTATGCCTGTCGATCTTGCCTTCAACATTGCTTTTGGTCTTATAGACCCACTTAACTCCAATGGCATCTTTGCCTTCAGGGAGGTCCACTAACTCCCATGTTTTACTCTTCTCAATTGCACCAATTTCTTCATTCATTGCTTCAATCCATTTATCTTCATTTACAGCATCTTCAAAATGAATTGGGTCATCAACATGACAATATAAAGTGAATAATGAATTCAGACCGGTATTGTTACTTACCTCTCCTTGTTCATAAATCTCATTCAAATTTCTGAATCTTCGTCTTCTTGGTGTGCTTGGAGTTCCATTCGAACTTGAGGGCATTACTGATCCCTGCGGTGTGCTTGGAGAAGCACTTCATTGACTTCTCAAGGCTTTTCGAATTCTGGCTTGTGGTGTGGTTTGTTGTACTTGCTGTGGTGGAGGAGGAGCCACCAAGGAAGGATTATTTGCTGTTGTCCCTTCCTCTTCTTCTTCATGAGACACAATTGTCTTCACATTCACGGTCTTCTCTAAGCTTCCATCCAAAGCTTCATCTTCAATGAACTGCACATCTCTGCTTACTATCAATTTCTTAGTGGATGGATTATAGATTTTGTATGCTTTAGACTCATCACAATAGCCAATAAAGACACAATTCTCCCCCTTACTATCAAGCTTCTTCCTTAGTTTATCTGGTACATGTGCATATGCTACACAGCCGAATACTCTCATGTGAGTGACAGTTTGCTTTTGTCCACTCCATGCTTCTTCTGGTATTTTGTTCATGACAGCTTTAGTTGGGCATCTATTCAAGATGTAAACTATGCAAGTGACAGCTTCTGCCCAATACTCAGGCGGCAAGTGTTTTTCCTTCAGCATACTCCTGACCATGTCCAGAATGGTCCTATTCTTCCTTTCTGCAACACCGTTTTGCTGAGGTGTATACCTCGCGGTGAACTGCTTTTGTATGCCATTCTCTCTGCAAAAACGCAGAAAGTCTTTGGAGATGTACTCTCCACCTCTATCTGTTCTGAGCACTTTGATATAATGCCCACACCGCTTCTCAACAAGAGTTTTGAAGTGGCGGAATTTCTCAAACACTTCACTCTTCTGTTTCAGCACATACACCCATGTCTTTCTGGTGTAATCATCAATGAAAGTTAAAACATATTTATTTCTAGCAAATGATCGTATTTGCATCGGTCCACACACATCAGAGTGAACAATTTCCAAGGGTGCTTTTTCCCTTATACTCTTTCCTGCTGGAAAGCTTTCTTTGTGTTGTTTGCCCAAGATGCAACCTTCACAAAGGCTGTCTGGTTTCTCAATCAATGGCAATCCCTTTACCATTCCCTTTCTATGCAACAGATTCAAACCTCCGAAATTGAGATGTCCAAATCTCAAGTGCCACAACCAATTTTCATCTTTCACTTGTTCTAGAAAGACTTCTTGTGTTACAGCTACAATAGTTCTTCCTTCCTTCAAATCTACCCTGAGTTTGAGACGAAACATTCCATTGCTGGTCATCTGCACCTGTGCAATGATCTTCTTACTTGGAGGTATGTCTCTGATTGTACACACATCATCTTTGAAGAACACATTGTAATCTTTGTCAATGAGCTGTCCAATGCTCAAAAGATTACATTTCAGACCAGGTACATAGTATACCTCTAGCACAATCATCTGTTCTCCATTTCTTGCTCGGATACTGACTCTACCCTTACCCTTGACAGTTATCTTGCTATCAGTTCCTGTTGTTACCTCAGATTTCACATTTTCATCTAGATTGGAAAACATTGCAATATTTCCAGTCATGTGATTACTACAACCTAAGTCTAAGAACCAAAAATCATCTTGTTTGTCTTGTGAAATGTTACATGTTAACAGCACAATATTTGGATTCTTATCTTCTTCATTTGCAAAATTAGCATTCTGCCTACTATTCATGTCATTTTGATTTTTCCTACATTCATTGGCATAGTGTACACATTTCTTACAATAATGACATTGGACTTGGGATTTGTCATACCTTTGTCCATGAGCTTGTTGTTTGCTTGAACCTTCATCTTGGTTCTGATTGCAGCTCCTTCCGCTTGTGCTTGCAGGATTATTTCTGCCTCTGTTTTGGCTTCTTCCACGACCTCTATTATTTGGTCTGCCTCGACCTTTTCCTTGGTCGAAAGACATCTAAGTCTTGAATGCTTGCTCAAAAGAGGAATCTGTTCCTCTACTTAGTCTGTGTTCATGAGACATAAGAGAAGCACTCAGTTCATCTACTGTGAACTGTGAGAGATCCTTTGTTTCTTCTATTGCTACCACAGCAGCTTCAAACCTTGAGGGTAAACTTCTCAAGATCTTCTCTACAATCCTTCTTTCTTCAAAAATTTCACCATGAGATCTTATCTGGGTTATCAACCCAATAACCTGAGTGAAGAATGAATCTACTGTATCAGATTCCTTCATGCTGAGTGTTTCGAAGTCTCTCCTCAACATCTGCAACTTTGCAGTCTTCACCTTCTCCATGCCCTGATAGACAGTTTTGAGAATATCTCATGCTTCTTTGGATTTTGTTGCTGCTGCAATCTGTGGGAAAACACTCTCATGTACTGATTGAAAGATAAAAAAGAGGGCTTAGCATCCTTCTTCCTGTCGCTCTTCAACTGGTCTCTTTCTGCTACTGTCAAAGCAGCCAACGCTACTGCATCTGCAAGTTCAGAATAGCCAGTTTCAACCAGCTCCCATATTCCTTGAGAAGCAAACAATGCTTTCATAGTTATGGACCAATAAATGTGATTTTTCCCATTAAACTATGGTAGTTGGGAATTTGTCAAACCAGTTCCAGCATTTGCCATCTTAATCTGTATGAATAAAGAAAAGATACTAACTGTATAGTTAAAACAAGCAAAAAAATTTCTCTGCTGGAGAAATCTGCTCAGTTAGCTTGTTACAGCTCCTGCAGTGGAAAAAACAAACTCTGTTTCTGTCTCACTGAGTGCCTAGACCAGCTCTGATACCATGATGGAAATTTCTGAAAATTTCGAACAAAACAGAGGAAGCAAAGTTCCTCAACTCAACACAAAGAAATGTGAGAAATCTGACAAAGAAGATATGGAGAAAAGCTCTGTTTTTATTAACCATAAAAATGACAATAAAAATTACAAACTTCTTCAGAACTACAGTTCTGGAATAATAAAAAACTCCATACTTTGTTTTTACAAACTTTGTTTTTGCACAGATTCGTGTTTCAGCAACACACAGACAGTTGCTGAAACTCCACACAGTCTGTTGCTAAAACACACAGATAGTTGCTGAAACTTCCTGTAGAATGCATTGCTGCTCCAAAACACAGCGACTATGTTTTTCCTCTGTTTTTCCTGCTTTGCCTTCTTCTTTGTCTTTTTCTATTTCTCAAAACTCTCTAACGTCAAAAAGAACTGCTGTTCATTACATTTATAAGTGAAAAACATATTTGACTTATAATATTTAAAAATACAAAATATCGTCTAATCTTATCTGCGTATTGAATGCAGATAAGCGGTGATGCCTTTTGGAACAAATCAAGTTGGCTGTAGCAGGGACAATAACTTCTGTAAATTAAATGCACAGTGATGTGCAAAATATCAAGCACGATTTTCAGGCATCCACCTTGCTGAAATATCTACAGCAATCGGATTTTCTGTCCAGCTGTTTTATGTTGCAGTTGGAATTAAATTCCAACTATATATATATATATATATATATATATATATATATATATGGTACTTTGGTACTTTTAGGGAGCTTCAGTACAACAAATTTTGACTCTTCCAGTACCTATTTTGAGCAGAATTTCACCTTTCAGGTACCATATGTGGAGATGTAGCAAAGGTTTCAACAAAATATAGATAATTGCTAGTCATTCCTTGGTAACTCTTATTGAAAATCTAGAATTTCAACAATTGCAAATAAGTGTACTTTCATGAAGTCTATCTTGAAGAAATGATAAGATTCAACAAATTACAATGATGATCAAACTATAAATAATAGCATGTTAGTAAGTTTCATTTTATTAATTTCTAAACTTGAATATAGTGTTGCATGAAATCACATAATAATCAAGTAATAATATTTTTTTTTTCAGATTAGGAGTTCCATATGTTTCCCTTTTTCTGATTAGGAGTTGCACATGTTTCTTTGTTGGTAAAGAATTTCATTGGCAAGTTGTTGATTGATTAATATTTTGATTTTTTCTAGTAGTGTTTCAAAATTTTATCTTTTACATATTTCATTGGAAGATGAAATCAGCACTATGGAATTTTATTGGCAAATTTTGGATGGAAATAAATAAATAATTTTGTTTTCACTTTTAATATATATTAAATTTTAATGTATCATATTATTGCCACTACCAATTTGACTTTGTCTGTAAATTTGGACAAAACTTCTAAACTTGATAAGATGGACGCTTATTTTATTAAAAAAATTAGCGTTTTGTCTTGGGTGTAATTTTTATTAGGTGATAAGTTTTGAAGCTATCAGATCGAGAGATTATCCAACCTTGGTATCGACCTACATTGAGTCAACTGTAATCCCGCCCTTGAGATACAAAGAACGATATTCCCAAAGCCTAGGGTCCTGCCATTATAAAAATATAATATCATCTTAGAAGGAGAATAAAGGCCATCCATTGATTTTTTTGGGTAGCTTTTTCGACCCCTTCCTTCCATTCCATCCCACCCATCCATTTCTAGATTACTTTGGGTTAGCCCAGAGTTCAGTGTTCCAATTTGCCTGCTTTTTGTCTTCGCTGGAATTTTTATTACGTGATAAGTTTAAATATTAATTTTATGGGAGAAGTTTAATGTCGAAATTAGTTATTAGGATTAAATGGGATTAAGAAAACAGTTGAATACTTGTTTTATTAAAAAAAAAAAATAATCAATTTCTGCTATGAATTTAATTTAGTATGTTTGTGTTTTGTTTAATCATTGTAATAAGTTGAAATATTAAATTTAAGATAACAAATTTAAAATGGAAATTAGTTGAAAGGGTAAAAAATGTCCTAAACGTTCAGGTTTAAGCCAGTCTTACAATTAATTCAAACTTAAAAAACCTCATCACCGAGCTTAGGGCGGTAGGTAATAATGTTTGCTTAAAATAATATCAGAAAAACTTTATCCTTCCTACTAAATTACGACATGTAACGTCACGTTTAGGTGTCCGAAAATATTTTAAGTGACAAACGTGAGTCCAGTAACAATACCAAGTATTTGAAGTGACAAACGTGACTCCAGTAACAATAACAAGTATGGTAGGTGAAATGAAATAATAATTGATATGGTATGATTTCATATGACAAGCAAGAACCACCAATGATTAACTCAGTGTTAGGTATATATGAGGGTCACCTTCAATTTTATTGTAAGTTTTAGTTATGCGAGCGTCCAGCCATCAATTTTGATTTTGTGACTACCATCGAAAGTCTTCAATCAACCTAAATTTAAACACGAGCAACAAAAATCACCCACCTGGGAGGAAGTCTCACAAACCGGAACCAAAATGCATAATAGAATATTTTTATTTTGGTGGTGAGACTGGGTAAAGTAACTAATTAGAATCGAATTTGTACACTGCGAGACTTGGTAAAATAAATTATTACAATCAAAATTGTAGGCCGAGGTGCTAATTAAATGCTCCATCACCTCTGTAATTTCATGATGTATGCTACTCATGATCATGTTTGAACCTCTGAAATTGTTTTTCTGAGATTATGTAGTTTTAAAAACTATTTGCTTTCGCTTTCTAAAATCTTAGATGGAAGAATATTAAATCGCAGTTATCAATTATACTTGTAGCTCAAAGTACATTCTAAAACATCGAAAAGGTTTAAATTTATTTAAGTTAATTTCAGAGAAATTCTTTTGTTTTTTAGTTTTGTAGATGAGGAATGATAAAATCGCAAATTGTACCCCTCCTTATCATGAAGAGGGATACATTCAATTCATGATGACGGATACATTCAATTCAGGGAGAAATTCAGTTACGTGAATATTTATTTCAGAACTGAAATGATAGAGGATAAGTGTCTTTATTTCAGAATTGAGGTGTTAGAGGGTAAGTTCGTTTAGGGAAAGTTCTTTTAACGAGAGGGTTGATGTGTGGGGTAGCTATTGAAGATGCTAAGGTTCTAATTGTATTCGATTACGATTATGACCACTGTAAGGTTTTAATTGTTTTCATTTTTTCTTCACATGTTTTTTCTCACTTTCTATATGGCAGAATTTTACAGGGTTTATTGGTGACTTATTGGTGAATTTTCTTGGTGCCCATGTGATTGTATTCAAGCTATAAAATCTTGAGTTCTGGCAAGTGGTTCTCACAAATCTTTACCCTTTTATGTGTTTTGGGAAATATGGAATGCTCGAATCTGTGCATTTTCGATGTAGCCCCACCTCATCTCTCCAAGGTTACAATGAATATATATACATGGATTAACGATAGGTCTTGCTTTCCACCTACTATAAAGGATCTTTCAAGGAGGATCCGGCCTCACCATATTATGCTTCCGGATTTATATTTTGATGGTGCAAATAAAGATGGCCTATGTGGCTGCCGGGCCTCGATAAAGCTCAAAAATAAGGATCGATATCACATGTTTTGGTAGGCCTTGCTTTCCACCCACTATAAAGGATCTTTCAAGGAGGATCCGGCCTCACCATATTATGCTTCCGGATTTATATTTTGATGGTGCAAATAAAGATGGCCTATGTGGCTGCCGGGCCTCGATAAAGCTCAAAAATAAGGATCGATATCACATGTTTTGGAATGGAGGTGTTGGCTCAAACAATAAAGCCGAAATTATGGCATTATGAAGTGGGCTACTCATTGCTTTTCATTTGAATATCCCATCAATTCACATATATGGAGATTCGAAGTACACAATTGATGAGATCAGCGGCAGATGTGGTATGCAAATCAACAATTGTGTTGATGGGTTCAAAAGATCAGATATCTATTAAGGAAGTTTCAAGCATACACTATACAACACATATATAGAGATAATAATACATGTGTTGACCTTATCTCCAAAAAAGGTTGGAGTACACATATGGTGCTATTCAGATCATGCATTACAGGGCCTCCACTTTGTTGGACTCACAAACTTTTCCTCTACTTTAATCTACTTACAAGCGAGCCCGATCATCACAAGCGAGCAAGATTATATATTCAAGCGAGTGAGATATCATTTTTTTTCATATGCTGCTATTATAGGTTATATCTTCATTGTACATACCGGATCCTTTATCTGGTGTTTTCTTTCTATACTTTTTTCTCCTTTATGCTGGTTTCTTTCTAATGATATTCACACTTTTATTTGGTATGTTTTCAAGCATAGTGATGCTCCTTTCTGTTATGTTTTTGGAAAGGTCATTAGATGGATGGTATGTGATTATGATGTGATCTAAATGGCCTATTGTGCGATTCATATGATGGATCTGGTTATGCCACTTCTACCTTCGTATGTTGAAATGGTTTGTATAATGTGCTAGAACACATTTGCACCCACAAATTTAGTCGTTGGAATATAAAAGTATTCAATGTAGTTGCATATCCACATTTGTCACCCACAATATAAAAGTATTCTCCTTGAAATTATAGTTTTTACATACAAATTAAGTTAAAGGAGCGAAATTAAAGGAGATATTTTATGTAGTCAATTTTTTTTTAAAACCATAAATAATAATATTTCTAGCGAGATCAAACTATTTTAATTGTAATTTTTTAATTAAACTTTTCGGAAGCATATAAGAACAATTTATTTATTTTCATCCTTTTCGTATGCTATTTGCAATTTTATGTTTAACATAAAAGAAATTACAACTGCCCACATTATTAAAATGTTTTAAACTAGCATTTTGCAAATGAATCTGCGAAAGAAAACGCCGAAGGTCACATTGATTGCTGAACGGATGATTGGATAGTTGCGTGACATTGTTGAGATTTGCTGAGTTTTATCGTTTTACGATGAATCTCTACAGTGTCGTGAGCTAAAGCGTCACAATAGATAACGCCTTCGGCGTTAATCATATTTCTTTTATGTGGATATTGAAATATACTATTCATAGTTTTTACTAAAATATATATATATTTTTTTGTGATTTATATTTTTTAAGTAGAAAATATTAAGTGTTCTTGAGTTCAAGAAATGGCTAGTAATAGCCTCAAAATTTCTATGATTTTATGATTTATGGGTTGGATTTTAGGGTGAACTGTTATGTTGGGTAATTCATAATTAGCTATTTTGGTACTAATACTAATGAAGCATGAGGGTGAGAAGTGAATGTAATTATTGTTCTCATGGTTGGTTAGCTTATTATTAATGGAAGAAAAAGCGCAATACCGTACACTTCATTAATCTTGAAATAAAAAATATATAGGTTTACATCAATTTATGAAGATCAAAACTGTTTTAGAGAAAATAGAAACTAATTGTAATCTAGGACACATGCAGAATCGTGAAACAAAATTTCTCCAATATTGCATAATTTCTTCACTATTTTAAACTCCCCCGCTTAATGCAAAATTGTTCACTTGCACACCTAACATCTCCTTAAAAAATTAAAATTTAATCTTCCCAAGGGGCTTGGTGATGATATCTGCCGCATTTTCAAAGGTTTTACAATATTCAATAAAAATTTCTTTAAACTCAACCTTTAAAGATGAAGAAGCCAAATACAATCATGTGTAGAAACAATGACAAAAAAAAGGAATCTTGTGATGTGGGTACACTCAGCCACAAAAAGGAATCTATTGATGTGGGTATATTCAACAATCCAAGTCCATTCAGAAGTGAGCAAGAAATAATTTAGGCAAGTCCACTACCAAGGATATCAGGTAGACAAACTCACTTACCAGCAAGATATAAAGATTATGCTCTTATAAATATCATTTTAAATATTGTTTACCCATTAATTATAATGAAGAAAATCAATATGATGAATGAAGTTCAGCAATGAAAGAAGAGTATCGGGGTGAAAATGTGAAGTTGGGAAACACTTTTTTCCCTTTTTTGACATTGAAAATTGTAATTTTCTATGTTTTTTCAAATTCAACTCAACTAAACTCATATTTTTAATGCAAATTATGCTTTGACATAAAAGCAAGATTTGTAGAGAATTTTCTTACTTCCATACTCATATTTAAAAAAAAATAAAAATTTATTGACATATAGAAGGGTAAATTTGTTTTTTACTAACTGCATATACTTGAAATTTTCAAGCAAACATAAATAGTCAATTTTTGAACCCTAAATTGTTTTAGGGAAGGTTATTCATTTTTTGGAAATAAACCATATCATCATAATTATCATATATTGCACTAGTGCACTGACTATTTTTCGGTAATTTTTAGATTAAATCACTATTTTTTATTATTTTTTGAAATGGACGAAGACAAAAAAACGGTGATGTTTCAGTACATTTTATGAGCCCTAGATTTTCTTTTCAATGTGATCATCAATAAAAAAAATGAGAGTATGCTTTCGAAGTATATAGGGAGAGAAATTGAAATATGATTTTTTCTAAATTTTTTGGTGTCGTCATTTTAAAGTTATTGAATTTTCAATCAGTGCAATTTTCCGAACAATGAAATTCCATAGTGACACAATTTAGTATAAAATTAATAACAAATTGAATTTTTTTGATGAAACTCCACAAATATTACATCATTAGAAACTAGATTCAGAGATGAATCTAATGGTACTTGGTCTGAAATATAACATTTTGTTTTTGTAGGTGTTCCTCCCCTCCAAAGTTGCAAGTTCCCAAAAACTACAAAATTTTCTGGGTTTTTTTGTTGACCAGAAACTCTCGATTGAGATAATTTCTTGGACGAGATATTTATTAAACTTGTGACCGAGAAATTTAAAACTCTCGACTGAGATTTTAAACCACCACAGGTTACATTTAATTGCGCGACCAAACTCTCGGCCGAGATTTTGTGCCCGAGAGTTTACCCAAGCCAACTCTCGGCCGAGAGATTAATAAAATCTTAGATGAGAGTTTATTAAACTCTCGATCAAGAGTTTAATAAAATATCAGACGAGAGTTTATTAAACTCTCGGCCAAGTGTTTAGCCAAGGCCAACTCTCGACCGAGAGTTTTATAAAATCTCATCCGAGAGTTTATTATACTCTCGGATGAGAATGTTTTAATCTCTCTGACGAGAGTTTATTAAATGTTAATCCAAATCCGACGCAATATTTCGGGTGAGAGTTGTATATAAATACTCTCCTTCGAAAGATTAATTCCACACACCATTCTAAACCAGCAAAAATTGCGAAGGTGCAAGGGTTCGAAAATTGTGTAGGTGCGAGGGACCGAATTGTTTTTTCTATCAAGGTGAAAATATTTTCTATGTGCAAAATGTTTTTTGGCAAAAAAAAAAAAAATTGAAGTTTTTTTTTTGGTGCGAAATTTTTTTTGAATGTTTTTCTCGGTGCAATTTTTTTTTTTAATTTTTTTGGGTGCATAAATGCATGAAGTATTTTTGCATAATCTCTCAGTGAAGACATGGAGTATTTTTGAAAAATGTCTCTATGAAGGCATGAAGTATTTTTGCAAAACGTCTTTATGAATTTAACTTTTTATTTTTATTTTTCTCTCTTATTGAAAGCATGAAGTACTTATTCTGAATTCTTTATGTTTTTTTAGGTATTTGTTCCAAATAGAATTGGATTTTAGGTTTCAAATTTTGTGAACATGGGAAACCAAAGGAACTGCCTATCAAGGCATGATAAAAAAAGAACTAATTCAACGGATAAAAATAAGATATTACAAACAAGAAGGCGAGAGGAAAGGGAAAGATTAATCCATGAAATAAATGTGGAGGTAGAGCATCGTAAAATATATGTAGAGGTGCATGAAAATGACGAGGAAATGAGAAATGTTGAGGAGCTTGTCAATGAGAATATTGAAAACAAAAATGTCCAAGAGAATATTGATATCGATCTCACTGGTGAGTCAATAGTTTCTTCAATTTGAATTTTGTTGTTTTTTTTTAAACATTGTAGTTCAAGGTAGTTTTAAAATTTAAAAAAAATGTATATGTCAATTTCGAATTAGAAGTTAATATTGTTTTTTATGCAGGGAAAACATCAGAACCACAAGAAGATACTACCACACCTCGAATTTCACTGCAATTAATTGGAAGCTCTAAGAACGTTGTATACAACTACAAGTTTCTAGAAAATATGGATCCCACTAAAATTGAAGAATTGAGACCACCAATGGTTGAAAGAACTGTTTGAGATAAAGTAAATTTTGGATTGAAACATATTTTTGAGGGTAAATCTATCATAGCACAAGCTTAGATGTTACGTGGATTTTTAAAGCACAAATATCTCAAAATTTTTGTGGAATTATTGGGCATTAAAAGTGAAAAAGATGTTTTAGCGAATCACATGGTATCAAAAAATGTGACGTCGGCGCTTGCCACACTAGCCAAAAAGCAATCTCAAGTTGAAAAGAATGCTCGTAGAGAACTTTTAATAGGTGCAGTAGCGAAATGAACTTCATCAAGTCGGTTGATGTCGGCAACTTCAAAATTGTTTAAAACATCAAGAAAAAGTTTATGTAGGCATACAAAATTTAGAATTCAATTAGATGAGAATGATGAACTTGCATGTTGGGCTAATATATGCAGGCGTCCATTTCATGATAAAATTCTTGATGGTGTGATGGATAGGGTAAAATAGTTTTGGGATTTGAATTCTTGTGTGTCACCAAATGAAAAGGATTATGTGCGACGTTGTATATCTAAGACAATTTATGAATCTAATTCCAAACATATAGCACAGGTCAGTCAAGTAAAATTATTCTAAAACTTTATGGAGAGTAATAATAATGTGAAGGTTTCCCTTAGCACATTTGTGAAGATTAAACCATGGTGTGTCAGGTCGATCACTGTTCAAGACACATGTTGTTCTCAATACCATGTAGAATTCCAATTGTTTTATGAGACATTTGTAAATTTTTGCATAAAATATTGGTCAAATGACCCCCCTCCTTCAAGTGGTTGTGAATTTTTATTGAATATATTATGTGCACCAGAGAATAATGAATTATTTTATAAAAAGGAATGTGTTGGTGGAAGAAAATGTGACAAATGTTCTCATTTGGCACTCTACGATGTAAAGTATCCCATTGATCCTAATGATCCCAGACTGTCAATTCTCAGTCTAAATTGGAAGCGATATGAAAAATTTACTTACATTCCTGTTGCAGATTCAATCACAACATCAAAAAAGATCACTTTCTTTGACGACGACATTCCAGTGACATCTTTTATGGAGAAGTTTAGCGTGCAAATATACAAATATATTAAGCATTGTCATATAGCATGATGGCAGGATTTACAGTTCAAGCAATCATGTGATGTATTCCCAAAAGGAACAATATTATCAGTGGTTGATTTCGTTGAGAATTACACGTTTACTCCACAAAAGGAGATACAAAGTGAGTATTATCATTCAGACCAAGTATCTATATTTGTGCATATTTTGTATAGAGATGCAGAGCTTGTTATCGACGGTTTTGATAGCGATGAAAATAATCATGAGGTGATCAAGGAGTACGATTTCTACATCAGTGATGATCGAACACATGATACATGTTTTTTTCAACATTTTTTTAATTTTATTTATAATTAATTATTGAAAATAAGAGTCAATTTTAAAGAAAATTGGGTATGGTTAGTTGGTTGTGCTGGTCAATTTAAATTAGCCAGATCGTTCTTTTGGTTGTCTCGTCTTCATAAGATAACCAAAATTCAACATACATGGAATTTCTTTGAGATAGGGCATGGAAAAGGAGAGCATGATGGTGTTGGTGCATGCGTAAAATGTGCACTTAGTAGGCATATATTGAATCACTCAGCTTCCCGACTTGCAAATTCTTTAGATGTTGTTAATTGGTGCAAAGACAATTAAATTCATGTATCGAACCCAAGGATGGCTGATGTGCATAGGTAGGCGTACACATTTAACTAATAATATATTATACATGTTTATATATATATATATATATATATATCTCTGTGTGTGTGTGTGTGTGTGTGTGTGTATACATATATGTGAGTATTTTGTTATCAAAAAAATATTAAATATTGTTCAAAATTTGACTCATACATGTGTGTGTGTTTTTCTCAAGCAGGGACTTTTGGAATATTGCAAAGGGTGATGTTGATAGATCGTCGCCATTTAATTGCCTTGGAATCCCTCAAAAAAGAATTTTACACTCAATTAGGAGTAAGAACATGACAAATATACATTGCATTGAGAAACGAAAGTGATCTTGCTTTTTTTCTGCATGTGTTGATCAGATAGAGTCCATCGATGACTACGAAAACCAAATTAAGAAATTTGTTAAACCATGGAAACACAAAGAATTGACACCATTGCCTCCATTTGGAAACGTGACTGACAAGGAAATGGACAATGAAGTGGTTGTGATTGACAATGATTATGATCGTGTTTCTGATATGGTTAGATAAGGTGATGTCTTCATTGTCATTGCACCAGAAAATAATCAAGAAAAATTGCATTATTATTTATTACGATGCACTATGTCTAAATCGACGTTGCTGCAAGAGTATAATGATCCATCAAATTATACATACCCAATTGGTTCAATGGTGTTAATGGGACATCTCTTTGAAGAATTAAATAAATGTAAAGATTATATTATTTTTCAAGATTACCAGCCAAAGGTTATTTATGCCCAATATAGTAACTTGGTCATAGAAACTTGGTTGCAGTTGAAGCAAGTGAAGAGTAGAAAAAAACAACGACAATGGAGGTAATCGATAGATGATCATGATGCCATTCTACAAAATTTTCCACAAGCACATTTCATATGAGTGGAACATATTGTTCAAGATGAACAATGATCTTTGATTCCAAGGTTAGAACATATAATTGCTACAATTCATTGGACTTTATATAGTTTAAGACTATATTGCGGATTGCTTTCAAATAAATTGACATGTGGATTCTTAGATGTGTGTTGCTACAAACAATATATTATGATCTACTCGATTAGGATGCTTTTCTAGATAATTAAGTTATGGTGATTTAATGTGTCCATGGTGATTTAATGTGTCCATCACGTTTACTCCTAGATGATCTTAACTCACCCCTTTTTTTGCATGGATATAATGATGATGAATGGATATTTAGTTAAATGTATATATATAATAATGCCCAAAGCACTCATGCGGTCACAAATTAGCAAACTTGATATGGGTGCCCTCAAACGAAACAACCTGACCCGAACTCGTTTCATCGGGCGCCCTCCCAAGGCACGATGGCCCCCACCCAACCAAACGAACGCATAAGGGAGAAAATGGCAAACGTCTTGCATGAATGTGCACAAGGTACTTGTGCGGTTACAACTTAACAAAACTGATACGGGTGCCCTCAAACAAAACGACCCGACCTAAACTCGTTTTATCGGGTATCGTCCCAAGGCACGACACCCTCCGCCCGACCGAATGAACGCACAAGGGAGAAAATGACAAATGGCCTACACGAACCTGCACAAGGCACTTATGTGGTCACAACTTAGCCAACTTGATACGGGCACCCTCAAACGAAATGACCCGACCTAAACTCGTTTCATCGGGCGCCCTCCTAAGGCACGATGCCCTCCGCCTGACCAAATGAACGCACAAGAGAGAAAATGGAAAATGGCCAGCATGAATGTGCACAAGGAACCTATGCGATCATAACTTAGCAAACCTGATATGAGCGCCCTCAAACGAAACGACCCGACCCGAACTCGTTTGATCGGGTGCCTCCCAAGGTGCGATGCCCGACCAAATGAACACACAAGGGAGAAAATGGAAAATGGCCTGCAGGAACGTGCACAAGGCACCTGTGCAGTTAGAACTTATAAAACTTGATACAGGCACCCTCAAACGAAACGACTCGACCTAAACTAGTTTCATCAAGCACCCTCCCAAGGCGCGACATCCTTTGCCCGACCGAACGAATGCACAAAAGTGAAAATGGAAACTGGCCTGCATGAATGTGCACAAGGCACCCGTGCGTTCATAACTTAGCAAACCTAATACGGGCACCCTAAAGTGAAATGATCTGACCTGAACTCATTTCATCGGGCGCCCTCCTAAGGCGCAATGCCCTACGCCCAACCAAACAAACACACAAGGGAGAAAATGGAAAATGGCCCACACGAACGTGCACAAGGCACTCGTGTAGTCACAACTTAGCAAACCCGATACAGGTGCCCTCAAACGAAATGACTCGACCTGAAATCGTTTCATCGAGCGCCCTCCCAAGGCGTGATGCCCTCCGCCTGATCGAATGAACGCACAAGGGAGAAAATGACAAACAACCCGCATGAACGTGCACAAGGCACCCATGGGGTCACAACTTAGCAAACCTTTTACGGGCATCCTCAAACGAAACGACCTGACCCAAACTCGTTTCATCGAGCGCCCTCCCAAGGCGCGACGCCCTCTGCCCGACCGAATGAATGCACAAGGGAGCAAACGGAAAATGGCCTGCACGAATGTGCACAAGGCACCCGTTTGGTCACAACTTAGCAAACCTGATATGAGTCCCCTCAAACAAAATGACCCGAACTGAACTCATTTCATCGAGCACCCTCCCAAGGCGCAACACCCTTCGCTCGACCGAATGAATGCACAAGGGAGAAAATGGAAAATGGCCCACACGAACGTCCACAGGGCACCCGTGCGGTCACAACTTAGCAAACTTGATACAGATGCCCTCTAACGACATGACCCAACCCGAACTCATTTCATCGGGCGCCCTCCGAAGGCGCGACGCCCTCCGCCCACCCCTTGTAGAAATAAATCCAAAATTTTTTAGATGAAATTATTATTTCCAAAGGAAAACAACTCAACTCTCATCAATGTTTCAATATAGATGAAGAGAAATGTTTTGGTGAATTTCAAATTTAAGGAGAAATTGTATTCATACTAGCTTATAGCTTTGATATTAATAGCTTCAAAAAAGTATCCTACAAATGTCAAATGTCAAATGTTTCTATGTTCATTTGACATGTTTCTATTTTACATGTGCATGGAAAATATTGTTCACAACATGGAATAGATCCTACAAAGAAATATTCAACATCTTGTAATCAAGATTTAGTTAAATTTCTCCAAAATTTTGTCTTTAATCGTTTACATATTGTAGACATCCCCTTGTAATCTATATTTTGTTTTCTCAATATTTTGAAAGTTTCAACATGTTGTATGGAAAACATTCTTATACCTTATTTTGTACATTTTTCAAATGGTTTGGTATATTTCAAATTTAAGGAGAAAATTTACTCAAACTAGTTTATAGAGCATATATTGATAGCTTCAAAAAAATACTCCTATTTTTTAAAATTGGAAGAAGGATTAGCTTTATTATTTTATATTTTATTGATGGAGCATAAAATTGGAATGCTAGGAGCATAAAATTGGAATCATAACAAATACAGGCATATATGCACTTTGAAAAGGGTTTAAAATCACTAAAGGAATAAGAATGAACTCAATAATTATGATTAATGAATCGTTATGATTAATTCAATCACTATGATTAATGCACATAAGAATGAATTCAATCATTATGACCATTACGAAAATTGATGTTCGGGGTTCATTTGTAGGCATCAATCATAAGATAACCCTTCAAGGATTCTTCAAGGGTGTCTTCAATAATCCTTTCCCAAGTAAGATATATCTCCACAGACTTCTTAATATGTGCTTCCAAAACTTTCGTTGATTGTTCATTGTCTAATGCCTAACTTGTCCAAGATAAGTGTCCAACAATGGTCTTGATGTTGGACAACTCCAACACTTCAACAATATTTTTTGTGTTCCAAGAGTGATGATACAAAATCAAGTTAATTACAACAACCAAGGTCTTCACCGTTCCGAGAGGTAGTATTATTGTGTTGTGAATGTCTAGCAAGGAAATCCGACCAAAGAATGATGATACACTATCAAGGAAATTCCATCAACCAAGGTCTTCACCATTCTGAGAGGTAGTATTATTGTGGTGTGACTGTCTAGCAAGGAATTCTGAGCAAAGAATGATGATACAAATTTAGGTCAATTACAACAATCAAGGTCTCCACCGTTTTGAGAGGTATTATCACTGTGTTGAGACCATCCAACAAGGAAATGAGCATAAAATGTATACACAATCCAATACGGTTGTAGTTACTACACAAGAATCATTGCAATTTTCCACAATTTGAGCTTAGGAGTCCACCACATCTTCAGCAAGGAGTTCACCACAATCTTAAGGATTCAACCATAGTGTAAGGTAAGCTTTTTGATGACACTGTCTAAAATTAAGAAGTCTAAATTTATGTTGTCATTGTCCTAAGCTATAGCAAGGGACACATAAATACATGTCGATAGCAGAAAGGGATAATACTCTGCAACATGCTATAATTGTTACTAAATACTTGGTAAAATTCAATAACTGTTTCAAAACATAAATTAATGCTCAAGAAGAATTAAAAGTTAAAATTAAATTTAAAGCAAATTATCAACAACCAAGGATATTAATAAGCAACAAAACATTTAAACCAACACTTTTCAGAACAGATCACTTGCCTCTTATGAAATATTAGATCATTGATTGGAATATTTATAGCTTGGTGGAGAAATATTACAAAATTAAATTTCATTAGTGATAGAATATCACTTGAAATTATTCTCTTGATGACAAACATGTGACTCATATTTTGAAATTTCTTTCAACTCGAGAAACTAGACTCCATCCGAGCTTCCACAAAAATGGTAAATAATTGTAAGTTTTCTTGCAAGGTCAAATAAAGTACTCATGTTGAACTTAAAATATACTTGATAGCACTTGGAAATATAGTATACACAATGCATGCAAGAATACTTGACTATGTAAATCTCCCTAACTGTCTTGATTATGAAGTGTTCCCTCCATCGGCATCATATCATAGGTCACTTAAAATGTTAAATATGAGAGGTAAAAATTGAATGTTTGGTCATCTTCATCATATTCCAGCCAATAAGTTTCAATAATCTTTACTGCCTTCTCATAAATTTCATTATTGTCATGACTTTTCATGTTCTCAATCTTCTGAAGTCCTTCAGCATCATCAATATATTGTGTATAGAGATTTACACCTCTAGTTTTGCCCAGAACCTTCTCTTCTTCCCCAACTTTCAAAATATTCTCTATCCCTTCAAGACAAAAAGTTACAATTCTTGGGTCTGGAAAGACTAGAAGATCACATAGAGGTGTAATGCATCCCTGATTCATAATATATCTGCAACCAAATTCACAAATTAGTAGTTTTTCTAGGATGACATTACCAAATGTTATCCCTGTTACTGTTATGGTAAATGACTTTTTTATATTGACCATTTATTGACATAATACTCTATTGATACTATTGGCCAAATAAGGAAATATGAAATGTGAATAGTAGATGACTTATAAGAGAATTGACAAACCTCTTGCATCTATTCAATTTGTTCTTTGCAACCTCCAACATCATTGTAAGTAGCATATGGATTTTCTTCAACACTCATCATTGTCACACTAGGATCAATATTAGGAGGCAAAGGGATGTGAATCTGATACTTATTGTGATCAAACCTACATAAATAAAGAAGACCGTCAATCATTACATTCCACAGAAAACCCACAAGGTGTGACCTAAAGAAATCTCTAATTTTTTTTATGAAATTAATGCAAACAACATAAAACATTAGAGTTGAAAACATGTTAATGCTTCACTAAGATAATTTATCACCTAGTCCAACCACAAACTGCATTCCAAAGAGACGACTTTGTAAATACTACATGCAAGTCAATGTGGCTTTCGGGAAACATTGGGTTTTGAATTCATAATTTTTGTTGCGATAAAAAAGACTAATCACTGTAGCTATAGTTTTAGTGTAAGAGTAAAGTAGCAGTTTTGATTCTTGCTGCACCTATAAGAGAATAATGACTTTATTGTATGATCACAACACAACTTGGAGAAATAGGCATACCTTGGAAATTTTTTAAAAATTTATGACATACTTGAAATCATCAGTTTTTCGATTAATGATATTCATGCACCTCACTTCCTAGATGAAGAAAAAAAACATATTCAGATCAATTAGATGTGACAGAGACTAATATGCTTGACCATTTAAAAAAAAAACATTCTTATTAATCAAACATAACGAAAAATGATTCTTTTAACATTGTTTTGGGTAAATAAAATTCAATTAACACAAAAATGATATGCATCAAATATTGCCACATATATTGCTTGGGAAAATCCAATCCTAGGTCTAATTTTCAATAGTTGACCCCCAGACTAAGGTACTCTGAGGCAGGTCTGATATTTCAATGTTCGACACCTTACCTGAATCTAATGAAAAATGTAAACTATAAGACAATTGATAAACCTTTGGCAGATTATTATGTACCATTCCATCTAGCCTTCAAAGGCTTACTCAGATTGTTGGGATTAAGAAGCCAAATAAATTCCACTCCATAGATATTACCACAGTGATTGCGATGGCTAACCCACTAGCAAACCAACAACTCCTTAATTAGAAATTTTTAGTTCACAAGAAGTTAATTTCGTTTTTGTTCCATTTTCAAGAATCAATACCAAAAGTAAAAGGATTGTAAAACCTACAAACCTGTGACCAACATATAGCTAAATGGTACAAACCATATGAGCATCGGCATCATTGTCTGTGTAGTGGTGAGCAGTATCATAGGAAGAAACAAAACCTTGAGACTACAAGAATTTGTAAACATGCCCTCGTTTGCTTCTGTTCTAATCCCTGAATGGTACTACTACTTTAGAAACTGTAACCAAAAAAATATTGTTAAAAGGAATAAAGCACAGACCCTACTGACAGAGAATAATAGGGATAGAAGGAAGCTTATAGTCTTTCTTGTAGGTTTCCAAACACTCTAGGATTTTGTATACCTGTTACAGGTAAATTAATCATATTAATACAAAAGTAAATTAATCATAATAATATCAAATGGATAGGATCCTAATCTAATATAGTTGTTTCACATTGAACCAAAATTCATTAAATGAATATGAGGAAACCCATACACGTTTTATTGAGGTCAAATATATACGATAGAAGGAAAAATTAGTACTCATTTCCACATTTACTTCATAAGAGCTTTCAGGCTTTCCAAAGGAGGTGACATGCTCTGCCCCACAATCTGTAAATCACAAAATATCACTCCCTTGAATGGTTGAAGAATTCCCTGGAGTAGAGGACTACAAGAAAGAAGAAATCAAGTACAAAGGAACAAAGGGAGTGGGTTTCCATATAGGAAATTTAAATATTTTATCCATAGGAGGGCACACAATCTGATATTCGTTAACATGTTAGAGAGGCCACCAAGTCCATGCATGAACTACACATTACTGATTAAATTCCTTAAAGGATGAGCAACACATTTAGTATTGGGGTTATGATGTGTCACATGAATATGTAGATTTGAAGGCCCATTTTTTACCCTCCAGCCTATAAAAATATTCCTTCCTCACATTAATTTACATTTTTTTGGCTATGATGTAGGAATACTAAAGAGTTCTCGTCATAACTTGTGGCATAATGAGGTTAATGTACAAGAAAAGGGCATTTTTTAGTACTTTGATGATGCAAAGGCATGTTGGAGGAAGGTAGATGAAGTGTAGAAGGCTTGTATCCAAAATAAATAGGATAACATAAAATAATTTGTATAGATAAATAATGTACTGAATATATAATAGAGCATTGATTGCAACAAAACATGAAATTATCCATACAATTGGCCTATGATCTTTGGTTATTTAATATTTTGTATTCTGATTATTCTGATTATGACAAAATCTTTGCGAGATATTGTGATCTACTTTGCAGATCTGAAAACGAATATAAACACGAAACAACACAACACAAATTTCGGGAAACAATACCAATAAATTTATTATGAAGAAGGATACATTTTATAAAAAATGCAATCATTCTCTTTATTTCTTATTATTTACAAAAGATAAAATCAAAATGCATTATTAGATAAAGCCAATATATTTTAGATGTTTCCTTCTTTCCTAGTTTTTCAGATGTTTCCTCTTTTCTATTCTTGGATGTTTCCAATGAAAGAGTACGCTTTTTTCTCGGTTGCCCAACTGCTGAGATGCTGATTTTTGTGTCCTTCTGGTTGCCTCGCTTCCTCTCGTTTAGATCGGGGGAAGCGTCCCGTGCTTCCTCCTCCTTCACTCCCAACTGAGGGAAAGTGCGTTGCAATGTTTCTGCAGTCATCCATTTTTCCTGCGCTGGTGTGTGTCCCTTCTGACCAACCAAATATGAGTAGTATGGCTGATGTCATGTATTTCGTTTCTTGAAATCCAGAATTGTATCTTTGAGCAGAGAAGGCTGAAAATCTGGAATATTATCAACCGGATGATGAATTGTAACAGATTCCTCAAGGAGAGGTGGTTCAAATAATTTGAGATTATTAACATTAAGAACATTGTGGATGCCAAGCTGGGAAGGCAAGTCCAAGCGATATGCATTTTCTCCAATGCGTTCCAGAACAGTATACGGGCCATATCGCAGAGGGTGCATCTTATGATGCTGGCCCTTGAAGCGTTGCTTGTCCAACCAGAGCCACACATGGTCTCCAGGTTGAAAATACAAGGGTGTTCGCTGCTTGTCATGCCTCTGTTTGGCACGATCTTGGGCTGCTTGCGAAGCACCAGTTACTTGAACTTGGCGTTGAGAAATGGAGTGTATAAAATGAGGAGCTGATTTTTGTTCCTGTTGTTGATGTGCAGACCCAGAAGGGGTGATTTCCAGTGGCATCTCAGATGGTGCACTTGGCTGAAACACTGCCTCTCGAGGATCAAGGCGACAAGATGGGGTATTGGGTAAGGAAGCACCAGGAATAAGATCGATGTGGTGTTCAACAGAGCATGCTGGAGGCAACTATGTGGGTTGGGTGAATACATCTGCAAATTCTGGGAGTAGAGGATCCATTGTAGGAGGCACTGGATTGGTGAGGTTGTCTGGCTTGACAGGACGAACCAAGCATGACGAAACACCTTGGTTTAAATTGACTCTCATAATGGGAGCTTTGCCAATAGAAGGTTGAGTTGATGAGCTAGCTGAGGATGTGAGCACATAGGTGCGCCCATCGTGCTGCAAGTGGTATTGGTGATCTGTAGCATGATAAACAGCGTGTCTAGCCTCTTGGTATGGAATGCCTAGCAATAAATCGACACAATCGAGAGGAGAAACATCACATACCACAGTATCACGGAAAGGTCCAATAGCAAAGGTGACAACACAACATTGGGAGATGGTAAGACGAGGATCGTCCTTTTGGACCCAACCGACCTGATACGGGTGTGGGTGAGGAGTGGTGGGAAGGCAAAGGCGTTCAACCAAGTCTTGGGCCACAAGATTCTTTTGACTCCCATTGTCAAGAATAAGTGTGGCCAACTCATGTTTGATTTGAAAATTATGGGTAAACAAAGGCGTAACAGAGGTGTTTGTTGCATTAGCAGTCATGAGGATGAGAGAGGGGTCCACTTCGGTAGGATTTTCAAGAGAAATAGTTGGAAGTTGGGCAGTGGCATTTGGTTGCTCCACCTCTGTAAAAAGAGTCTTGTCAGGGTGTAGATTTTTCAGTACTCGACAATCTGCTGAAGCATGTGAGTTGGTCTTATGAAAAGTACACCAGGGGGTATTGTGAGGTGTGGGGGATGAGGCAAAGGCGACATTAGAAGAAGAGGGAGATGGACCATTTCTGGGTTGATGGGATCGAATTGGAGTACCCACTTTGCGTTCCACAGCCAGGGCACGAATAAAGGCCTTGTCTAATGAAGCACTATCAAACAACTCAACTTCGTGTCGAAAAATCATTAGCAAACCATAATTAAATTTGATAATTAGTACCTCTTCGGGATCGGAGATATGGAGTTGAATGCGCAACTTGCAGAAGATATCAATGTAAGCTTGCACTGATTGATTGGGTAGTTGTCGAAGTTGTAACCATTTGGCAAGGAGATTTTGGATATATCCTGGAGGATAGAAGCGTTCTCGTAAGGCCTCGCAAAAGAGATTCCAAGATGTGATAGGCGTCGATCTGGTCTCGGCTTGTTCTCCAAGTTCGACAACCAAGGACTTATTCTCAAGATGAGTATCCCACCATGTTTGTGCTAGGCCTTCCAATTGTAGACCGGCGATCTGAAGTTTCTCCTCTTCCATCGTTGGACAGGTTCTGAAATAGTTGGAGAGACTGCGGAGCCAAGAATCAACAGTCTCACCATTCATTTGCCCTGAGAATTTAGGCAGTTGAAAGCGTGTATCAACCTGCATTTTCCCTGGAGGACATTGTTTTTGTTGCAACATAATTAGCTCTTGAAGAGCCCTAGCTAAATCATTTATTGGCGAGTCTGCAGTGGAGGGCTCTTGTCGCTCTTGACGGGGCGGCATGATTTTCATCCACCAAATGGATTGAAATGTATGACCCTTTAAAACAAAACAAAACAAAACAAAACAAAAAAAATTCGAACAGGTGGATGGCTTCCAAGATCTTGTGCTCCGATACCAATTGATCTACTTGCAGATCTGAAAAACAGAATATAAACACGAAAACAGGAATAACACAGCTCTGGAAACAATACCACGGTCTTTATTATGAAGAAGAGATGAGCATTTTATAAACAATGCAATCATTCTCTTTATTTCTTATTATTTACAAAAGATAAAATCAAAATGCATTATTAGATAAAGCCAATATATTTTAGATGTTTCCTTCTTTCCTAGTTTTTTAGATGTTTCCCTCTTTTCTATTCTTGGATGTTTCCAATGAAAGAGTACGCTTTTTCTTGGTTTCCCAATCAGTGAGATGTTGCTGATTTTTGTGTCCTTCTTGGTTGCCCAATTTGGACACATACATCCCTTGTCAGATGAGAATAAGGTGATCTTTTATAGTGAGATCAACAATTGTTACCTCTTTCCCTTTGTTCCTCAGGTGACAATGTCTGAGGAAAATTGCAATAATTCCTTTAATAGAAAATTCAACCGTTATGAGGTCTCTCAGGATATTGTACTTTTTGCATTTTATTTTCTAGTGTCACAACTGGAAAAAATACTGGATGTTATCTGGTCACTACAGGACAGTAAAGTGTCATTTTTACATTTTACATTATTTTTACTATTCTTGAAACCATAAAAAAATTAATAGTTGATTGTCAGTTACTTGATAAATTGCCTTTGAGAGAAACAAATGACCACCTTTGTAGTAATACACTTAGATTATCAATTGAATGTAGCTCAAGCGGCTGATAAGAAAAGTTGTTTCCTTCCCCAACCAGGTTCAAATCCCACTTTGTGACATTTTTTCTCTTCATGAGCTGAATGTTGTTGAGTTGTTATCTGGCCTTGAGCCCTGAAGAATCCAATTTACCTTATGTACCAAGATGAGGGGAAATTCCATGCAAGTTTCCCCAAAAGATGCATTACAGTGAATAAAAGTACCATATTTAGATCCATACTCCACAAATCTAAAAAAAATCCAAGACAAATGAGGAGATGCCACCTATTATTGTACTTATATACCAGACAAATGTACAAATTCTTCCCAAAGCCCAAGGGGTTAGCTCAAACTTTTGGCATTGATGTTGCTGGGCATTTGTCTAGTTCAGTGCTAGCAGGTGCCTGCTTTGAATCCTCTAGGGTGAGGCACACTATTATACACTGACATGTTTATTAGGAATGTCATCCATGATTGTGAAGAAGCTTCCCTTGGGTTTCCCACAAGGTTTTCCTTTGAAAAAAGAAGTACAATTCCTCAAATGGCTCTTAAATCTATCTATTTTTGTGGGACTTTCAGGTTGGCAAGATTCTAAAGACAATGTATTCAGCAAAAGGTGGAGAAATGGGTGTATATTTATTATCTGAGAATCATTACAAAATCATAACAACTGAGAGCCAAAAAACTACAGGTATAAGTACAGAGAATTCTTCTATAAAACTACATAAAAGATGAAGTTATATATATATTATGATAAAAAATTAAATAAAATGCAGTTAGAGACTAGCATTACACTTGGAATCTAACATTTATTTTCATACATAAAATAGAATTCAGATATTGACAAGAGTAGAAAAATGCACCTTGCAATCCTGTTCCTCAGCAAAATACTCTCTATTAACATCACTCCTTGGAATAGCCTCGTTGGAGTTAATGGCCAAGGTTGTATCTACAACTTGGACTAGAAATCCATATTCAAGATCAAGCAGACACACCTGACAAACGTTTTTTAGTTTACAGCATGTTTGGAAAACATCTATTTTCTTGTACCTTGCATCACGACCTGGTCTCCACCTGAAAACTGTAAATGGTTTGGTTTGTCAAAATTTTCTTTCTTCTGCACCCCCCCAAAAAAAAAATCATTTAAACTCAATTCCACCACATATGTCAGTGATTTTATAAGCCATGTATAAATATACATTCCATATAGTACACAAGCGCTAAAATTTTAAATAAGAAAATTCATGCATAAGAAATAAGTAATGATACAATAAAATAACTAGGAAATTTAAAATTTGATCTCTTTTATGTTCTAAGTAATGATAGAATAAAATAACTAGAGAAATAAGAGAAGATACTACCTCTCAAAGTCTATCTCCATACTATTTGAAACTTGCCTACTGTGTTGTTCCTATAGACAGTACATCATAGAGTTGTAAACATCAGCACCTTCCTGAATTTTAAAAAATTTGGATCATCCTTCTTGACCATGTTCTCATGTTTTTATTTGAACATTAAAGTGAGCTAGCAGCCTAGAAGAGTAACTAGCATTGTCAATGATCTCAACTCAACTAAGCTATTGTGCACCACATGCTAGAATACAATCATACCCTGACATTAATGCATACCACATAAAACATTAGAGTTGAAAAGAGTATAATGCATACCCTGATATAGTGACTATAAGAGTATCCATATGGACGACTAGAATGACTTATATGTATCGTACAACTCCTATGAAAAATAAAACCAAATTGTAAGGTATTGATGCAAATAGGTGAAACGTTAAGGGTGATGTGATCGATATTGCCGTTTTTATTGATAGAGTGATAAAAGAAATTACCCTCCCCTCCATTTTTAGTTTTGGGTATATCCTTCATGGTTTATAAAACACAAAAGAGAATAAAAGTAAGATTTACAATTTATTTTTTGTTTACATTAATGAACCCCCACAAAAAAAAAAGGATACTCAATTTGAGTGTCTTCTTATTTGTTTAATGATGTGAATGGAGAGATAATGCCATGCTTGGTACGACATGTTTTCTTCATGATTTTTTAATGAGCCTAAAAAATATAAAAGTATGCTTAGAACCCTTCACATATTAATGAGCATGAGAATAATAGAAAGTGATATTCCTTTAAGAAATAACTAATATAAAGGGTAACAACTTATTTCAAACTAATAATACCATTGTAAGTAAATACAAGTAGATATGTTATTATGATTTTGTATATTTGTCACAGGATTTTTCTTACACAGTCACGTACTTGGGTCCACCTTGCACTTTGGGAAGCCTCTATGAACCATAGTATTATTCCTACCTCCTTCGGTGGTGCCCAAAACCCTACACCTTCTTCTCTCTAGCATTAAATTCATTTACACTCATCCTTACCTGGTGTTTACACCATTGAAGCTCCTTCCTGTTGGACATGGCCATATCCATTTGAATTCTTCACCTTTGTGCATACCCATACCCGAATACTCCCCTGATTGAAAACTCCAATGCCACGACAAATAGCCAAATCCTGTTGAGGGTCCTCTTCTCAAGTAGAAGGGAGTGCTCAAGGCACACTTCAAGCTCATAAGGAAGCACAGAGATATCATTCCCAAACCCCTGATCCTATACAACAGGAAATCAAGTATGTTGATATTGAATTTTGTGTTCAAAATGATGAGCAAGTTGTTGAGGAGGTCTTCGCCTCTATGGTTGAGTGGGTGATTGATTAAGGCCATACTTTAGGGTTCCAAAACTAATATCTATGTAAAATCAAGCTATAATAGAACATAAAATTGATCCCCAACAATGTCTTACTAGAGCATAATGAAGCTCGCAGTGAGATATTATTATAGATTGATGAACTACAAATGGAGCACAAGGATCCCAGTCTGCAACACTGTGACATCTGTACCAAGTTGGCCCTTCAAATTTAATAGATGGGATGGAGAAGAAAGCTGAGAACTAAATATCAATATTCCCAGGGGTTTCATGGTAATATAATGGGTTTCCACTGTTCATGCCATGGACAATGAAACTAAGAACTTGTTGTGAGAAATTGTGCCCAGATTGAGCATATAGTGTTTAAGTATTGGCATGAAGGATTAAGTCCTTAAAGCCTATGAATCTAAGAATTGAATAATTCTGCTCAAAAGAGCTTATTATACTATAAACTACTACTCAATAGAGCTTATTCATTTCCTATCCTGCTGTAGCATGTGCCAAAATAAATCTTCCAGTTGAAATTAGTGAATTAATGCAGCCACCTCATGGATACAATGGTCCTTTCCTCTGTTCTTAGTCATCATGGAAAACTATTATTAGGCCACCACAAGTGATAGTAATGCAACCCATTCGGCAGTTCTGCACCTAAGGCTCTTAGTGATAGGCCTATAAATAGTTGGGGAATGTAGTCCACTGTCATAGCTACATAGTTTCCCTTGAGAGATCACATCCACATTATTACGAGAAAATAGTTTTGAAGCAGTAATATCTAGTGTAGAGCACTCCTTGCTGGTTATTATGGAGTAGCAAGGCCACCAGACCAAATTCTTCCAACCCTAGGTCACTGACTCTACTAGCTCTTATGTGTCAGTAGGGGTAGTGTCTTCCTAGTGTTCTAGGATTTCTTCTGCCCTTACTTGTTTTTTTGGAGTAGCAGGGGTTTGGGTGGTGGTAGGAATGTATCATGCCCTCTTATTTCTTGGAACATAGGGGGGCCTATTTTGATGCCCTATCATTCTCTTGGTGGTTGGTTTGCTACTAATTATCTCAATGTCAATATCACTATACTTCTATGGTGTAACATAATTTGTCTATTCTTCCTTAATATGAATTAGTAGGTACTTTGTAGCGAAGGTATTCATGACAATATATTATTCATCCTTCGCAATTGCAATGGGTGGAATCACACAATATTCGGCTCATTTAGTCAAGTTGCAACCATTCGAGTTGCAATGACTTCTTCCCAAGATTTTCTTGCTTTCTTTAGAGCTTGTACCATGAGTAACCTGATAAGGACATGGTGAGAGGTGAAATATCTTGGTATGTTTGCTTTTTGTGCATGGGATTCCTTATTTTATAGGGAATTGAGTAGGGATTACAACCTATTGACATTGTGACAGTGACTGAGATGGTCAAGGAAACAAATTTTCATATTCCTCTAAGCCAAATGAAGCACCTATACTGTCAGTAACCTTGTGAATTGACTATGGGTCAAAGTTTTTATTGAAAATTAAATATTAGTTTTAGCATTCACTAGATACATAAAGGAACCTCTCAACTATCTATAAATTTAGCAGATAGCCTGTTTATAATGTGAAAATGATACCAATGAAAAAGTGGTAAGAGGCTACCATGGTTTAATGTAGACTCTGCCCCGACACCTACACGATCTCCTTGAGGCTCAGTTTTCATCATGTCAATATTATCTGTATCCTGAAAAGTAGAAACCAAAGTTAATATAAAAGTTTGCGAAAAGAAATATAATAAACATTATAAATATTATTAATGAAAAGTATCGATACCTATGTCAGGACTGGAACCTGAGAAGGAATAATCTCTTCAGGAAACCCTTGATGTGTAGCACTAACCTAAAAATTCCATAATGTTAAGACTGATACCATATAAAATTATGTGACATAAATTCAATTTCAATTTGACGTAAAAAAATATAGATATATAGTAATGAATGTGGCACCTATACATGATCATGTCCATGATCTACAGAATGAGGACAAGGGGCAAGGCAATGTTGTTCTAAGAATGTTGTAAACTGCATAAGTTAAATAAATATATTGGCATAAGTTTTTGTATACTAAATGTATATACACCAAAAAACATGTTACATGCACTCTAACTCATCTTATAAATGTGTATTTTAAAATATATCAAAATGTGCTTGTACATACCTCTCCCATGGTGTGCATTTGTCGTGTAATGGATCACTCATAGAGGTCTCTACATGAGGATGCATACTCCATAAGCTCATCTCACTCCATCTCCCTCAACACGTTATCTGAAATACTCACAAATGAACGAATTCCTACACTAGATGAAGCCTGGATTGTCCCTAAGCCGACTTCCACCCCTCCTAAAGCAGCTGCAATATGTTCTTGTATCTTCTCCCTCATTTGTGATGCAACACTGGAGATAAGCGCTAAATCCTCTAGAAGTGTAACTACCCTAGGTGGTCTAGGTGCTAAACAAGGTGCTGGAGGCCTAAACCCAACATCTCGCATAGTATCAGGTCGTTCATATGTATTACCTTTTCCAAATCCATAGAATTTGGACCCAGTATCTGTATAGTTAGGGTCCATGTGCTCTCCGAATTGAGAAAACAACATGCTAAAAAAATATTGCGGCACCTCATCATTATTTTCGAACTTCCCGTATGCATACAGGAACTTCTCATAAACATAAGGTGTAATATTTGGATCATTGAATCTTGCAATCTTCCGACATTTTTTTTCTTCAGGCCGCAAGTCAAATAGTGACAAGGTCATTTCTTTAGTGACCCTAATTTTAACTTCATTGTAGGAGTGGATACAAATCATTGACGCTCTCCTCCTACGCATCATGTCAAAAAAATCTTGGGTTGATGGTCCAACCCCACGATAAGTCTCTATCAAACTCTCCAAATTGTGCAAAAAAATTTGGAAACAATTTCGACTAGGGGCAGAGAGATTGCAACTTTTCAATTCATTGTGCAATCTCATGGAATGCTCCCTCATCCCATCAAAATAAAGTAAGGAGATGGTATCTTCCCAAGGCATCTGCTCAGGAATATCACCGGGATGGGTGTAAAGGGGATCATAGCTCAGATTTCAAGCAAAATCGTGAACCCTACGACCTCTACCCTTAGTAGGGCGACCATCACCACCTGTAACATGTTAAATTATTTCACATATTAAAAATTAAATAATTTATAAGGAAAATTTGTATTTAAAAAACTTGCCTGGTCATTTGAAAATACCTGGTGGAAAAATTATCTCTTCCTCTTCGCTCATACTAGGATGGTTCCCTTGCGAGGAATGAATGTCTCTATCATCCACTGTACAAAAAATTAAATTATTTTATAACACAATTACATGAGACACACAATAAGTTTCACATTAAACATACATCAAAAAATCAATTTTCCTTTAGATTTTACCTGGAGAAGAGGTATCCGAGTGTGGGATTGATGCCATAGGTTGAGACATTGTTCTCCTTTTCCCCTCACCAAAAATAGGGCCAACCCCAACTCCTAAATTTGAACCTATGGAGTATAATGTTTTTACATTAAACACATGTGATTTGAAAAAAAAAAGCACCTGTTCAACATTGAATATAACGTAAAATTTAAAATTTTAACAAGAAATTGATCTAACGTGTACCTATATAGTGTATAATATAATCCTCAAAATGGGCTCTATGAAATTGGGGGTGAATGGGAAAAGGTCTATGGGGCTCCTCTTGTTCTATTTCCTCTTTGGTGGAATGAGTCATATGAGTGTGTCCACCTGTGTAGGACAAAAAAAATCACATTAATCAATCTTTCTCAACGAACAATAAATATAACCTACTTGAAAACATGACATAACTAAACAACCAATGTACCTGATAATCGTCCTATCATGGAGGAGTATCTATAGGGCTCACTTGATGCCATTGTTTCTATAGTATCAAATAAAATTTCTACCCCTCATAAACAAATTAGAAAAAAATTTATCAATCGACAGTCATGTCATCAACCAATGGACAATAGGTACTATATAGGTATTATGTGTGAACGCATAGGCCTGTTGAAAAGTATAACTAGGTCGGTCTTCATGTTGACTATGTAATTATATTATTATGTAAAGAAGAAGTCAAAGTAATAAGATGTATTTAAGATTCATGATCATGAAGGATCTAGTCAACAAATATACTCCAAGATCTTGGCAAAATACCATGAAGAGGTGACTCCCAAAAGATGCAAAACAATAATCTTATAAATGTTGAAATATCTATTCTTCATGTTGGCCTATAATTAACCATAAATTAGGCTCCCTATTGTGCTGACTGGTCTGCCTAAAAGATAATTAGATTGTCTATATAAATAACCTCTCTGTGGCTCATTCGAGGAGGAAGTTTTTCGGTCAACCAAGATAGAGTTTGCAGATTTATCTGAGATGGTAAAGCAACTAAAAGGGATGCGGATTCACCTGAAATAGAAGTAACTTAAGGCAAAGAATGAAGGTGTAAACTAAAGGTATAAAATGTGGATTGATGAAGCTAGTTTGAGAAGAATACAATGTGGATAATTACAAGGTTACAATGTAGATATCGCAAGGGTTGTGATGAATTCTGAAGTCTAATTAAAGGAAGGTAAATATGTGATTTACCTTTCTATAATAAAAGTGTTACTTCTTCTTAAATCATTTGTGTCATGTACACTTTGCTATTTGACTTGATGAAGGATTAATTAAGAAGAATACATAAGAAAACAAGCTCACAAGTAATTATAAAGAAGAGAATTTATAACCCCTCTAGATTCTCAACATGGTTTCAGAGCTATGGAAAAATATGATCACCTTATAGTCAAGAAAATTTTGAAATTAGAGAAAAGTTACTATCTGGGATCAAATTTAGAGAGAAGGAGTTTTGTGCTTTCATAAAGAAAAACTTCGATAAAAATTTAGTGATACAAATTCTCAACAGAAATAGCCCACTGGACTGCACAGAAAAGACATGGACAGATTTAAGCTTGGTCTGAGATTTTTGAACTGAATTATAGTGAATCAAGTTCAGATCTTCCTCTGAGATTTTCAGATTATCTTCTGGGTTCAGGTCAAAATTTTAGGAGGGCGAGAAAGGATCATATTACAGGTTCAGAGAAAATCTCAGGGACATAGTGGTTCGGTGCTAGTTTACAGTGTTACTCAATAATAATTTTACAGTGATACAGTGGCTCAGTTCAAATAAAATTATAGTAGATGCAATTCGGATGATGCCACAATTCAGTGTTTCGATTTTTTAGGAGATGATGTCTTGATTTAAATGTATCATGCCATTCTCTGTAATCATTAGTATCAAATAGAAGATCACAGGAAGGTCAAGGGACTACATTTTGGTGTTATATAGAGGTCACAATACAGTGATGTATCACTGTGGTCTTGATGTTGCTACAATGATAACCTTACATGAACATGTTCTGGTGTCAAAGTGCAACATGTTGCAATCAAGGAAGTTTTGGCTTCAATTTTCCACGTCATGTCCTGGTGCAAAGTAGTGCAGAAAAGAGAAGATCATCATAAGGTGGATAAAAGAGCAGCATCACTATACAAGATCTAAGACTTGGTCAAGGAAGGATATTATCTAAATACTAAGAACTGAGTTTTCCTAGGAATGGTACACAAGAGTGCAGAAAATAAGGCTTTATCATCATTACAACAAAGATCTAATCCTTACCCTTGAGGAAGATCATTCAAAGAGAAATCACTAACACATATTTTCTCCACGATCGAAGAAATCAAGATGAAGACTTTATCTTCACTTATCAAGTAATTATCTTTCATTATATAATAAAATTTTGTTTAAATGAATTTTTTTTGCAGGGAGATCTATAAGCTGGTTAGGTTACCAAGATTCCTTGCATGAGGAGAAAGTCACAGTCCTCGAAGAAAGTAATATTAAATGTCACTTAGACCAGATTTATACAAAATTGAGGTATCAAAGAATGAAGGGATATCTTCATAAGATCTTGACTGTGAGATATGGAAAAGATGATAAGATGGAAAACGTAACAAAAAGACAAGAAACATTACCTCATCCAACTATTGGTCTCTATACTAGGTGCAAAAAGACAAATCAAGGGCAAAAATGTTGAAGGATAAAAGACTCAAACATTTGCAGAAGGAAAAATGGAAGTGAAGGAAATTACAAGAAAGATGGTCCTAAAGGGACAATCTCAATAGGCGTAAGAAAATAAGATTAAAGAAAAAAATCACGCAAACTTATGAATAAGGAATTAATTTATGTTGGAAACAATGTAGCATCCTGATCTAAGCATGGCAAGAACACCTAGTTTTTTATTCTAGTTTCATTAGACCCTCACCTAGTTGATTATGGTTCTAATTTTAAAAACAGGGTATCGACATACCAAATGTCAAAAATACTCTTGAAACTACTAATAATGTCAAATGCCATTTTTATAGATTAAAAAAAAAAAAAATTAATCCATAAATGACTAGTTTACAGAGATTGAAAAATCATGGGGAAAAAGGGCGATTTTTTCTCAAATGGATGGAATGATGGAAATTATTTTACCATGATTAATTTCCTTTTTTATTTTCACACAAGGATCCTTGTTTTTGAGATCAATAAATGAATCTAATTGGGATTAATATGCAAACTTGTTATTTCAGCTATGAAATGTGATTGTCCTCAAGCTGGGTGTGGAGAATGTTGTTTAGGTTATCACTGATAATGCCTCTAACTATGTTGTTTTTGGTAAGAAGTTGGGTGGAAAAATACCCAACCACACTACAGACTCCATGCATTCCAACTACCTAAACTTTGCATATTTGGTGTCTAATTATTTGGATTTACATTGAAGTCCATGAATATGTATTTTTAAATTATTTTTTTAATATTTTATGTTTTTTTAGTAAATTTGTTCAAAAACTAGTCTATATGGACCACTTTCTTGTTTTGGTTTGGTAGAACCCTTAACTAGTTGATTTTGGTTGTTCTTTTCAAAAAATTGGTCTCACCATACCAAAAGACACTAATCCTATTAGACCTACCAATAAGGGATGGGAACCAATTATTGTTATCCCTAAAGTTGTTGTCGATTATTGGGGCCTAACCCCCAAGGGCCATGGTGATCCACCACCCAATGTTGCTTTATGTTTATACCAAACCTTGAGCCATTATAATTTCACATACTATAGGTTTTGAAGGATTTGGTAAATATTGTTATTGTTTAAGTGGTGTTGGATAGCCATTTCTTGGAAATTTTCTTTAAGCCCAATCAATTTTGAGAGGGAGTGTTGAAATTTGGAGTAGCTTTGGGATGAAATCCCCCAAGAGAAGCTGAACTACCCAAAGGAGAAATCGTCTTGACCAAAGAGAATTTATTTGGATAAAGGAAAATTATTATTATTAATGTGTTCAAATCAAATTGGTATTCCTCCTATCATTTAATGTGGCATAAAATTTATTTGGGTGAGCAATCGTCAAGGTGAATATATTTAAATATTCTCGAGGGAAAATTAAAAGAGTCTTTTCGTCAAAGTCAACCTCCAAATGAAGGGTCACATTGACACAAAAAGGCACCCTTTGATTCCTCCATCTACTTATATAAATAGACGGCCTTGGAGCTCATTTAAATCATATTAACTGCATCAGACAAAAGTTAAAAAGGGCTTCTGAGGTAGCTGCGGGATTGATAGCCCTAGCCGAAGTGGAAAATGGAGAGTTTTGGTGTCTATGGTGTATGATCTGATTGGCCGAGTAAGCAAAAAGGCTAGCCAATCTTGTTTGGATTATTTTTGGGCATATTTGGTGACAAAATATCTGTGAATAGGCTGCATACTTTCTGTGTCTTGGAGGTAAGGATGAGACCCTATTGTAACCTATTTGGATGGTTGTAAGGCATTTCTTGGAGCACGAAATCAAGGCAGGAAACAAGCTGAGTTCATGGATGATTCTGTGCATGCACGAGGGTTGATTTTTCTTGGGAATAGGGCTGCATATTCTGAGTTGGTTGCCAAAGGGTCGAGCCCTAAATTGGATTAGATCTGAGGTCATTCAATGCTAGAACAAACATATGTCTATGGGCCAAATTTTCTAGTGAAATAACGTTGAATATAAAGTCTATTTGCAAGTGGTTTGTAAGCTAGAATTGGAGTTGTAGTTTGTACAGTGAGTGAGAGGCCCTAATATAAATATAAAAGACTCCTGCATTTACCCCATTCCAGATAAACAAGATCGCCCTGATCCATGTGAAATACCCTTTCAAATATTTTAGACTAATAATGATCGATAATCATGAAATATTATCCATTCACTATATCTTCTCAGGTTTAAATTTTTATTACCATCATCAAAAGGGTCAAATTGGACGGAGTTTTCATTTTTTGGCTCAGGAGACCTTTCAACAGTTTTGAAATTGTTATATTATGATGTTGTGACTATGGGGTTTATATGCAAGGCAACACATTTTTTATCATGTTTATCTATATCGATCTACCGTTGATTGTGGTGTTAACAAATTATGTTTAATGATTACAGAGGCACTGTGAAACCGATTACTCTGCTCATGGGTGAAGGTGCCAACTTATGTATTGTTTTATATATCTAATACAAATTTTTTCTTCTCTAAAAAATAAATATTCAATGGCTAGATGAAGAAGCTTACCTGGCTAGATGATAACGATGGCTCGAATGCTTGGTGGGGATAGCTCTAGTCCAAAATGATAGCCCCAGTCCAAGAAAATGAAAAAATGACAGGGTTGGGATGAAAACGACAGTGTAGAATGCGAGGTGAATTCAGAATTATAGCGTTTTATTATAAGAATAAAACTCTCGGACAAGAGTTAAACAACTCTCGCCCGAATTTTTTTTAACTCTTGTATGAGAGTCTTCCTAAGATTTTATGTCAATACAACTCTCAGACGAGAAAATACATAGCTCTCATTCGAGAGAATTATAACTCCAGTTAAAACCAATCAAAATCTTGGGAGAAACATTTAAAATCTCTCGGACGAGAGTTTTAAAAAATCTCGGTCGATAAATAGAGTTTACTATTTTCTCGGACGAGAAATTAAAAATTTCACGCAAATTATAGCCATCCACCAAAAAGCGTTTCCCAAATTCGGGATTTCACCCCACAGTTAGAGCAATATTTTCTAAAGAATAATAGGAAGAAGGACTCAAAATCCCTCTTCTATCTCTATCAAGCAGTACATGAAAGTATATTTCCAAGAATTACAACAGCCAAGAGGTCCAAGGATGCATGGGATACCTCTAGACATCCTACCAAGGTATGGAGAAGGTAAAGACAACAAAGCTTCAATTAATGAGAAGAGATTTTGAAGTCATTTTCATGAAAGAGTTTGATACAATAGACTCATTCTTCACTTTGTTTATTGGGTCGGTTACCCGAATGAGATCTCATGGAGAGACCATAGAAGAAAGAATAATAGTGGAGAAAGTGTTGAGGATCCTACCCTCAAGATTTGATGTGATAGTAACAACCATTGAAGAGACAAAGGATCTCTCAAAGTTAACTGTTGATGATCTTAATGCATCATTGATGACACATGAAAAAATATTGGGTAGAACAACAAACTCACCTTTGGAGCATGGCTTCAAGACCCAAATTTCCTTTGGAAGAGGAAGAGGTCAAGGCAGATCAAACTACAGAGGAAAAGGAAGAGGAAGAAGCCAAAAAAGAGGAAGAAACAACACTACAAATATAATTGGAAGGGGAAGCAACCAAAGTCGGAATCAAAGCCAAGGCAGCAACCAACAAGGTGGAAAAAATGAAGCACATGGACAAAGGTATAATAAATCCCAAGTCTAATTTTATTACTGGAAGAAGTATGGCCATTAGTCCAATGAATATAGGAAGAAACAGAGTGACATGGGTAGTATACCCAGTGCTAATTTCACTAAAGAAAATATCAGCCAAGAGAATTTGTTTTTAGCATGTAATATGGCTGAAGAGAAAAGTGAAGATATATGGTTTCTAGATGCAGGATGTAGCAACCATATGACTGGAAACATTTCTTTGTTTTCCATCATTGATGAAAATGTGAAATCTCAAGTAACATTGGGGATAGACATTAAATTCTTCGTCATGGGAAAAGGAAGAGTAAGTGTTTTGACAAAGAAAGGAGAAATGAAATCCATATCAGATGTATACTATGTGCGTGGTATGAAGTGTAACCTTTTGAGCATTGGACAACTCATTCAGAAAGGCTACAACGTTTTCTTTGAGGATGATGTATATACCATCATGGACATACCATCAAGAAAGAAAAGGATTTAACAAGTGAGGATTACAAGAAACATGATGTTTCCTCTCAATTTGACAACATATTTGAGGAAAGGAGTTGCAATGGTAGTAGTGACATAAGAGACATTCCAAAGAGAAGCAAAGGATGAAAATTTTTTATGGCATTTCAGATTGGACATCTCAACTCTGGAGGTTTGAATTTGTTGCAAAGGAAAGGAATAGTAAAGGGATTACCATTTATTGAAAAGCCAAACAACATATGTGAAGGCTGCATCTTGGGCAAACAACATAGAGAAAGCTTTCCATCTGGAAAGAGCATAAGGGCAAAGGCACCTTTAGAAATAGTCCAATTAGATTTTTGTGGACCAATGCAAACACCATCATTAGCAGGCAACCACTATATGCTACCTTTATTGATGATTACATAAGAAAAACATGGGTTTATTTATTGAAGTTGAAGAGTGAATTGTTTGAGAAATTCTGCTACTTTAAAGCTCTTGTAGAGGATCAAAGTGGGCTGCATATTAAAGACCTAAGAATAGACAGAGGAGAAGAATAAATATTTAAAGAATTTCTGCATTTTTGCAAAGAAAATGTGATACACAAGCAAGTTATATCAAGGTATACACTGCAGAAAAACAGAGTTGCTGAAAGGAAAAATAGAACCATCATGGACATGGTAAGAAGTATGCTGAAGGAAAAACATTTGCCAAATGAATATTGGGCTAAATTTTTACATTGTGAAACATATGTCTTGAATATATGCCCAACAAAGAGTGTAATGAACAGAGTTCTAGAAGAAGCATGGAGTGGCATAAAACAGTTTGTCACCCACATGAGAGATTTTGGTTGTGTGTCTTATGCACACATTCCAGTTCAGCTGAGGAAGAAGTGCATATTTTTTTGGATACAGTGAATAATCCAAAGCATATAGATTGTATAACCCATCCACCAAGAAATTTATGATAAGAATATATGTAAAATTTATTGATGAAGAAGCTTGGGATGGAAGCATTGAGAAAATAGTGAATGTTAAAAGTTGTTTGTCTCATGATGAAGATGAGGAAGAAATGGCTGAGAGACATCCCTCATTAGTAGCACCACCTCCACCAACACAAAGACACCAAGGGACACCACAAGAAAGTATGAGAACACCCTTGAGAAGTGATGACAATGCTTCTCCAAGCACATCACAAGGAACAGATTTGAGTGCTTCTACAAGCACAAGTTCAGCAAGTGAAAGAGGAACTAGATTTAGAAGTCTGAATGAAATATATGAGAAAGAGGCAGGAAATGAAGGCATGAACTCTTTATTTGCATTATATTTTCATGTATAAGATCCTATTAATTTTGAAGAAGATATAAAAGATGGGAAAGAGATAGATGTTATGGATGAAGAAATAAATGCCATAGAGAAAAATAAGACATGAGAATTAGTTGATCTCCCAAAAGGCAAATAAGTAATTGGAGTGAAATGGGTTTATAAAACCAAAATCAATGCTAAAGGTAAGATTGAAAGGCACAAGGCGAGACTTGTTGTCAAAGGCTACAAGCAGCAAAAAGGAAGAGACTATGAGGAAACTTTTGCACCAGTTGCAAGAATGGAAACTTTAAGAGTAGAGTTGTTCATAGTAGCACAACATAAGTGGAAATTTTACAAAATGGATGTGAAATCAGAATTCCTAATTGGAGTATTTATGGAAGAGGTATATGATGGACAACCTCTGGGATATGAGAAAGCAGGCCAAGAGCACAAGGTATGCAAATTGAAGAAAGCTTTGTATAGGATAAAACAAGCACCAAGAGCATGGCATAGTGGGATAGATGCCTATCTACTCGAAAATGGATTTGAGAAATGTGAAGGAGAACCCAAATTATACATCAAATAAAAGGATGGTAAGATTTTCATTGTTGTTTTGTATGTTGATGATGTGATATTCATAGTTAAAGATGCTTACTTCATTGATAATTTTAAAACAGTCATGAAGGATTAATTTGAGATGGCTGATAAGGGATTGCTGATATAATTCTTAGGAATAGAATTAGAGAAAAATGAAAATAAAATTTTTATTTCTCAAGCAAATTATGTTAAAGAAGTTTTGGAAATATTTAACATGCAAGATTTCAAGGTAGCAATTACTCCTACAGTGATGGGATTGAAACTGATCAAAGAAGACAACAAAAATGATTTTGATCCAAGTTTGTATAAGAGCATAGTTGGTAGCCTCATGTATTTGACTGCAACTAGGCTTGATATAATGCATGTTGTGAGTTTAATTTCTAAATTTATGGAAATTCCAAAGGAAGCACATTGGCAAGAAGCAAAGAGTATTCTGAGGTATGTGAAAGGAACAAAGAGGTATGGAATTTTATACACCACCTCAGAAAATTTTGAATTGATTGGATATACTGACAGTGATTGGGTTGGAAGCATAAATGATATGGAAAGCACCTCTGGATGTTTTTTTCATATGGGATCAGGAACCATTTCATGGGCTTCTAGTAAACAGTCAATTGTCACTGTTAACACTGGAAAAACGTACAGCAGAAGATGATATTAATTATGTCATGCCAAAGGTTTACAGGAGCTAAAAACATTACAGGATCTCATAGTATTTAAAAATCTCTAAGGTTTTGAGAAAATCAAATTTGAACTAGTCTTAAAAGCTGAATTTTTCACTTTATCCTTTGAGAAGAGCGCCTTTTGCACGCCTTTTGCCCCAATAAGTGCGCATTCCCGAAAATGGAAAAATGTCGCTTTTCGGGACCACACAAAGCAAAGGACAATTTCTCCTTATATGAAGCCGCCTAAGGACAGCCACCAGTGCCTCCTTAGACACAATGTGAGCACACAAAAGAATATTTGGAGCACACAATGGAATCATACCTCTCCCTTGGGTCACCATCCACAATGTACCAAGGGAGGGAAGGAGGATTTGAAATCCCCTATATAAAGACACCAAGAGATGAAGAAAGGGTGATCATATTGTTATGCTAGCCAAAGTTGTCCAAGCAACACTAGCAGTGTCTGACCCGGAACTGGAGCTAAAGAGGACTCGGTCGTTCGCCACCCAACAATCCAAGTCCATCACAGTAGAGAGAGAGGGATACTACATCAGAGGCAGAGCTTGGAAGGCAACATCCTTGAATCGGGACCTAGAACTATTGTCTAGGGGCCCTTTGGCAAGTGGGTAAAATTTTTTCTCCATATCAAAAATTTAATAAGAAGATGCCTAGAGTCGTCGTTTGCATTATTATCATTTGAATCTCTTTATAGCTTATTTATATTTGTGTTTTAGTTTTCATTTAATCTGAGCATAATTTTGCATACTTTTTCCACTAAATTGTGTGATTTTGAGCTAGCCCCACTTTCTGCATGTTACCAATAGTTTGAAGAGAAGACCACACTCTTTAAACTAGTGAGATTTCATACACCCATGCGACAAATCCACCACAACAGGATTGGCGACTCCAATGACGTGTTCCAAGTTTATGTGGTTGTGCCATCTTTTGCAAGAAACCCTTTGTCTATGCTGGAGTGGAGTTGACATTCCTCTGATCCATCTTACAATCCCTAGATTCACTGGAGTGAAAAATTGAAAAAGGCAACTCCTAATATTTTTTTTACTTGCAAGATTTTTGCATGCAGTTTTTCCTCACAGACGCATAGGGCACACATTCAGCTCTGACTTGCACGTAGAAAGGTGCACCTGTTAGGGCCTTTTCCGCGAAAATTGCAGATTGAGATTTTTCTCCCTATATTCTGCATTTTTCTGCTTGTAATGTGCTGGGTAGCCCTAATTTATCTGCGATCACCTGTGTTGATACCTCACAACTTCTAAGAACTCATTTTTTTCTTCTTTCTGTAGGCATAGAGTTAGTTTTTCTTTAAGTTGGTTTTTTTGCAAACATCTTCACATAGTTTAAGTAGGGGGAAAATTAACCATTGCATTCCGAACAATTTATTTTTTGCAAAATTTTGGTATTCACACTTAGATAACTAGTCCAAGCAAGTTGCCCACGACCACACATGCATAGCTAGTTGTTTTTCTAGTGTAGAAATTGTTTAGATTAATTCAATTTTTGCATTTAGAATTACAGGAATAGGATTGAATCGTCGATTACAGAAAGTAATCTCTATTGTCATTGCACCCTCTAGTGATCCTAGACAAGAATATGAACTCTCTATATTTGTCATTCACCATCTCCCTTTAGTTATTCAAATAGATTAACTAAGAATATTTGAAAGAAACCCATTATCTGCACACATTTTCCATTTTGAGCCAGGAACAAGATAACGTAGTTTAACTAGGGGATTTTGGTAAAGGATCACCGATATCCATATGTTAAAAACTATGATATTTTTCACCTTATGCTCACACACACTCACCCATTAAGCAAATAAAGCCACCTAAAACTAACTTAACCAAAACTCACTAAATTCTCCCCATAGGGGTCACAAAAGAATTTATAGTTTAAGTTAGGATCAACAGGGTAGGCATTCGATAAGCCACCTTGGTCACACTTAATATTGAAACATAGAAGTTGTGTATTTAGGGAGATTCAAAATCCACCTATCAGCCCATGGAAAAGAAAACCTGAGCACAGCAGAGACCCGATTCAGTAGGGGTTAGGCTTAGGCGCAATGCATGTGGTATTAGTTGGGGCTACCTGACCCGGCTGATACTCAATATTGTTAGCTAACTACAAAGAAGCCTAAGACTCGAACGCTCACGTGGGATGGTGGTTCTTAGCGGCCAAAAACTAGGGCATCCTTTACCCTATAGGTGATGGTGTAGGCAAACGCCAGACCCTCTACCCTTACCTTGGTGGATTCTCTTCGGCTGACTGGGGGTGTCGCCAACTCTTATGGGAAATTGTGCTAGCACTCGCAAGAAGTATTCTCAAGGCCCAGTTACTTTTAAGTGTGTGAGGATGCATTAGGTCTTCTAGGATTTTGAGTATCATGCACAAAAAAAACAAAAACCATTTTTTTGCTTGAGTGATCACATAGATTAAATTAAAGGTAAAATCATTTTATTTTCGCTTCGTTTTATGTATGAGGCCATAATTTTTCTTTGACCTAGACTCTATCCCCTCAAAATTTTCCAAAGCCTAACCTGGTCAACACCCAAATGGTCGCAATGGAACCTTGTCGATCCAGGCATCTTTTGGACCTCCCCCCATTACCGGGAGGGGTTCCAGGTCTTTCATCCTCTAGGCGTCAAAGATCGAACACTGCCACCATCATTGGTTCATCCTTTATTGGAGCAGCCTTAGTTGGGAACCCTAGACGGTCTCCCAACACCACACCACACACCACTTCTCCCTTGACCCCTCGGGGGCAGAGGAGTGCGTCCCATACGGGAAGCCAACAGAATTCATAGCAGGGTACATCGCAGAATAACCCTTGTTCTAACCAGAACTTTGTGTCTTCACAAATCACCATGGCGTTAACATCCCAGTCACCTTTCTTAGATTCATTAAATCTACCCAATTTAACCAAGCTGACAAATGACCCCATAGCACACGACCCCAATTTGCCTCCCATGCTCATAAATCTCCCTTTGGACATACCAAAATTCGAAGGTAAGCAAGCGGAAGACCCAGGTAATCATGTAATGACCTTTCACCTGTGGTGCTCATCGAATAGCATTATAGATGATACTATTCGGTTGAGGCTATTTCAACACACTCTTACGGGAGTACCCATGAAATGGTATTTGGAGCAACCTCATGCTTCACATGGAACCTTTAGCACCCTCACTACCGCATTCCTCACATAATTTCAGTTGCCCATTAACCACGATTCGGGAATGGAGTTACTGAATCATTTTAGACAATCCCCCGCCATCCATATCCTAGAAAATCTCCATAAATGGAGGTGGCATCTGAGTTTATGTAAAGCTATACTTGAAGATTGGGTCCTCTTATATTTATTCTTGAAAACTCTGATGGCGGAGATTTCAAAGGATGTGGGGCAATGCAACCCCACATCCGAAGAGGACGCAATCAGTAAATCCCATCAGCTTGAATTGATCTATATGCAGTCAGGATACATCTACAATGTCCTTCCTAATGCCCCGCGCCTGCAAACTTATTAAGAATTTCCAGGCGCGTTGAAATCTGCAAACGGACTAATTGGGTCAATGACCCTAGGGTACCTAGGCAGCAGCAGTCAAAACCTCGGTTACAAACATAGTTCTACCCAAAACGTGTCTCAACTTGGATTTCAAAGTCATCGTATGCTGCAGCAAAATTTGACTAATAGGTGCAAGCGTATCACCAAGGAGGACCTTATCCTACAGCTAAGGAGACCGAGTACACTAAAAGAAACACTGACGGAAGAGCTCCCCCCCCAACGGCCAGGTGAAAACACGGGACAACATTATGTTCAGTCCCCAGCACATGAATCACCTATGCAAACAAACACACAGGTGAACTTTGTGTATCCCTCTCAAAACCAATCACACCAGTATAACCAAGAGAATTATCCTCCTAACATGGCAAAGAAAAAGTCAAAAAACAAGCCCAAAGGGAACCCTGGACAGGGGGGCAGCAATCAATACTGCCCACTGCGATCCCAAGCTGGAGGTAACTCCAACTAGAATCAGAACCAGGAGCCAAGGAATTCCCAACGGTAAGCCAAAAGGCCACCTTAGCAAAAAAACCATTCTTCTTCAATATGTGGTGAGTACGAAAACTATACTCACCACTCACCTGAAATCCCTAAGCTAAAAAATCTACAGAGTAACTGAGGACAAGGAGGATATTCCCAAAAAACTGATATGATGCAAGAACCTTTCCCCCATCAATGGATGGTCAACACTCAGCAGAAAAACCCAGACGATTCTGGGAAAAACATCTATGAGATATACATGATGGGAGAAGATGTTTTTCCAGACACAGAATCGCAACTACGACACCCCACCAGACACCAATGCATCAAGAGTTAGTACCAATGCATCGAATGTACCTTTGACCATTCCAAAGATCCCTACGGAACCATTGCCAAAGATGGCAAAGGGACCCAATAGGCGAGTAGGGAATTACTCCAAAGTGGCCCATCATTATGGCATAATGGACGATTTAGCACAAACTACCGCTGCTATGTTAGCTCTGGAAGTACTGCAGTCATTCTCAAAACAACAGAAATCCCTTCTTTCCGCATTAGCTACTATTGACCCTAACGATACACACCTAATGGATTTTGACCTCGATAAAGCCACCCCTAGGCTTCCTTCCATGGTTCCTTTCCAGATACCAGTATCGGTACAAAATATCACTATTCACCGATGTGTCATAGACGAGGGTGTGTCCACATGCATCATGTCAAAAAATGTGTGGAAAAAGTTAGGGTTCCCTGAACTCAAACCTTTCGTCATCACACTTAGAGCATACGATAGTCGTTCCTTGACTCCCACTCGCCTCTACCAAAATGTACCAGTCTGCTTAGCTGACAAGACGGTCCACATAGAAATAAAACTCTTGGAAGCTCACTTGGATTACAATATAATCCTTGGGCTGAGTTACATGTATGCCATGTCTACCATAGAATCCTCCATCTTCTGCATCATGATGTTCCCCCACGAGGATCGAATCATTACGGTACACCAGCTGATGCACAGTGAAAAGCGTCCCCTAATAAACACAGATTTAATTCTACCTTATGTAGATACAGTCTCGAATGGTCTTTCATCGTACCAAGAGTATGGCCCCGACCAATTCAAATCTTCATCCAACCTAGGGTCATTCCTATGAGATCCTCCCATCATCCCTAAGTCATCACCCGGTGCCGCAGGAGCTCTGGTATGCATGATATCAACATCAAGCACCAAGGCTTGTCACAACACGGACTCAGGTAGTAATGACACTGAGGCATCGGCCACGGTGGCTTCTCTAGAGTATGTTGCCTCCTATACCCCTTTCCTCTACCCCCCTCCTAGCTTCGTCTTCCAGCAACTTTTGGCAATGCTGGTATTGCCCAACATATTGTTGGCATTCCCAGTTTGGTACCTCATTCCCCCCACAGGAACAGGCACCGCCCACGTTACTACCACAAGGTTGAAGCCCCTCAGCCCAGAGGAACCCCCAGCCACCCAAGAAATGGTTGAGACTGCCCCTACAAAGGAAGTTACCATTTCAAAGCCGGGAATCACAACCAAGAAAACCAAAAAGAGAGGAAACAAAACGGTGACCCCCACCATGCAAAGGGATTCACCAGGCTGCGCCATATGTGACATTATAAGTCACCCTACCCATATCTGTCTAGAGTTGAATGAATTAAAACCACTCCTCGGATCTAAGACAGAAATTACGATGTCATGTTCCCAAAGGAAGGAAACTACCCCTAAAGGTAAAGGCAAACTGCTGCATACCAATCATGCATGCATGCTCTGTAGCAACTATGGGCACTATACCCACCATTCCTAAGAGACACCGCGATATAGGGATGCCTTACAACCATTTGTCCCTCCTCCCCCCAAGCCACCACCATACACCAACTCGGGATAGGAGAACCTAGTTGCCTCATCCTTTTGAGTTATCAAGGACATCGATTATTGTAGACGGCTTGATCGGGTCTTTAAACCAAGGTCACCTAGGCAACAGTAATCTGTATTCATGGAGTGACCACACGCATCGATTACTACAAACGGTTTGATCGAGTCTTTGACCCAAGGTCACCTAGGAAGCATTAGTCTACATTCGGGGAGTTACCAGGCACGTCGTCTACTGCAGATGGTTTGATAAGGGTCTCTGACCCAAGATCACCTAGGCAATAGTAACATCCATGATACTCAGGGAGTTACCAGGTAGGTAGATTCTATAGACGACTTGATCGGGTCTTAACCCAAGATCACCTAGGTAGCAGTAGTACCATGCACATCGATTTTGCAGACGGTTTGATCAAGTATTTTTCCCAAGATCACCTAGGCAGTAGTAGCACCATGTAGGTCGATTTTGTAGATGGTTCAATCGGGTCTTTTTCCCAAGTACACCTAGGCAGCAGTAATCAATACCCTGGATACTCATATGATTATAATTAGAACGTATCACAACCTAGCTATCAAGAAAGTGACCCCATCAATGATATACCAATGAGGGACAAGGGAACTGATATCTCCCATTCCCCACACAGAATGAACCACTGGCACAACATAATCTTAATATCCCCTTTTTCGATTGCTTAGCAAGGAATGCCTAAACAATGAATTTTTCAGGAATAGCTGCTATGATACTTGAACCCAACACTCGGATCCCTTATAATAGAGCATATAAGTCTAAAATCCAAGAGGAGGCTCCAAATAAATCTCCTTAGGTGGATCAAACAAGTCTCCCACCTCTAATTCTCTCCAGAAAATGCCCAATTAAGGGGCTACAACAATACTTTTCTCAAGAAAGGAAATGATAGCGTAACTTTTAGTGAATTATGTCACATGAAGATATAATAATCCATTAAATGTAATTACAGTAGAAAATGTATACAAACTCTTGAGGAATCAATCACTCAAGTCAAGCAAAGGAGCCTCAATGAGACATGTACATGAGAATAGAGAAACACTACCTTTCAAGTTTATTCCAGGATAAGACTGCGCAGTTTATGGGAGGTACTGCAGAAGTAAATACATAAACATAATGATACAACAATGTAAGCTAAAATAAATATTGGGGAGCAAGCTCTCAACCCCTGAAAAGGCAATACATCAATCCCTTAAGAGGATTGGCTGAAAACTAGACAAAATGGAAAATCTACCGAAATGCCAGAGTTGTAGTGTAGCAGCTGCAACTCAAGAGAAACTGGAAATGGAAGGAGCTTGCTAAAGATTATGGTCTCTCTGAAATAAACCCCTTCAATTGATCTTCCTATTGAAAGGCTGATCCTATCACTGAATATCTCACCTCCCACTGAAATACTGCAACCCTCACTGCAAATGCTCTCTAGAAACTGCACAGTCAAGGAAGAGGGATGCTCTTCTGCTGATGGAAAATTGTTGGCTTGATGCCAATGATAATGGAAATAATCTCAGAAACACCTTCACTGATATCCCAAAGGAATGGGACTTTCTCCTCTGAAATAGAATGCCGGAAGTGATGTTGTGGATCCCTCCCCTACAACACCTAGCAACACAACTCAACCACCAATGGAGACTGCGCTGGAGCTGAATGGAATGCTTTGGCCTCAAGCCAGAATATGGGGACAATGAAGAACAAGCTCTTCCAAGAGATAATCTATGGAAGAGATGGGATTCTCGCCCGGGAACACCCAGTGCTAGCAGCACTGCATCTCAGCTAAACAACTAGAGAATGCACTTGTCTAAGAAGACATCCAACATGATAATTAAAACATGAATGGCTATGGCTGCCTCGTTCTCCTTTCAAAAATATGAAAGGTGATTTTCCATGGGCTCCACACCTTAGGGTTTCCTCTCCCAAGTGAACCTCCTCCCATGCAAACTGCGTTGTCCCACTAAGTGATCCTCATCTCTCATAACTGTGGAATTGACTTGGCCTCCTTTAGACTTATCCATCTGCAATTTATCTCATTTCACACATGGGGTGTGAAATCTAGTTATTTTCTTAAACCCTTTTCACATTGTGAGGTATTTTTATTCAATTTTTATTATCAATGGGTTTTCTTACCCATTTATTCTCCTCCTAGTGAAAAAACAAAAGTTTTTATTATTCCATGAAATTTTGGAATATTATAGTAATGCAACAGTCTATCTAGTGCAAACCTTCCTAGGCTCATCATCAACCATACAACGAGGAGAATTATTACAATCCTCCAACTACTACAAAAAGAAGCCGAGGAACATACAAAAAAGGAGATCTTGGACAAGGGGCAATAACCGGAAACACCCCCCTGATCTCAGTCTCAGGGCAACCCCAAATGAAATCAAAACTAGGAGCCAAGTAAAAAGTCCCAAGCGAAAACCAGAGCTTAGAGTATCTAATCACTAGACGGAAAGCAGCACTGTGATCAGCACTCCATAATGCCCAAATACGATGTCACACATTCGCACTCCTGAAAAAACAAATTTTCAGTGTTGGCAGGTATGCCCTCTCTCATCTTCTTTTTTAAGCTCATGACTTTCAAATAATGTTTTGATAAAGAATATGCTTTCACTTGAGGTAGTTTTTTCTGGAGGAAAAACCCACGAACCTCTCACGAGACCACCAACTGAAAGTTCCAGAGTAGGTATCATTCTACCCCCAACATGATAGAGTCCCAGTCAGCTCTGCATATCCTGACATCATTTCTCCACCAGAAATAAATGATAGGGTCCTCATATCTGACCATATTTATCATCACCTCACCCTGCACATGATAAACAACCTCGTTGGTCGATAGAGCCTCCCCTCCATGGTGCTTGTCACCCATAGTAGGCCATTTCACAACAAAAAGTGGTGCCATGGCCATACCACTCTAGTCCGGGGAACACCTCATGCCCATCCATTCATCATGCATAAGGTCAAGTTTATCATTTACACTATAACCCACTTCCCAAACGACCAGGTTGTACAAGCAGATCAAAATCGCACCACCGCGCATCGCATTTAGCCCATCATACCTCCATCAGCATAAACCTATTTGCGATATTATTTTCATCCGCTTCATCAACCCCACACATGAGACAATCCAATGGGACCCCCACCCCCAGAAAAACAGCCCCCTCACACCATCAGTGAGCAAGAACTTTCATGTTTTGGGGTACTTTTCTCTGTGTTTTGTTCAAACCAAACCTCATTCTTTTATTCTTTTCGTAAGTGTACAAAGGCTGCAAATGATGCACTTCACCCCTTCACCCTCATATTTGATCTTTTCTCCCATGGCAGCAATACCTCATTCCCCTTGGTCAGAGTATTTCACCCCCTATGCACAGAACATCATGACATTCATAGCCGTTTCTGCACCTGCCATGGAAGTGCTACCGAATCCAGGGATTTCCCCACCAGAAATAACTATGACTGTCGCCAAGCTACTCATTATACTCTGACCTCAGGCCATTGATCCCCCCACCGTCAGTTATCAACCATTTCTCGCCAAGTATGCCTATGTTAAACCCATCACATCTAGGTACCTGACCCTACAAGTCAGCAACCTCACATCCGGTTGAAGCTTCCTTTTTTTCGACACCAACACCTTTATTCCAAAAAGGAAGCAGTGTAACTTGGATCACCCCTCTCCAAATAAGGGGCATCCTCAGGTGGCACTATGGGAGACATTACTATCCACAGATGTCATCGATCCTCCTGACATTCGACTACGACAAAGCTTCCATGTCAAGATGGTATTGTACCTTACAACCATTACACCTTGATCCGATCCATCGAAGATACGTGCCTCCGTAATCGTCTCTATCAACAATGCTTTCATGAGAAGGTCTGAGCTAGTACATATGCGTACAATGCCCAACTGTATACCATACCAGGTTTACACATATGGGTACCACATTTCACTTATCATCACATAGAAAAACACCCTGGAGGACGTCAGCAGTCCTCGTTAACAACTGCCAGCATCACTATCACAGTAGTGACACAAAAAACACATGTATCTGTCAATTTTGTTTAAACTAGCCATGACGTCACAAGCATGAGACATGCCCGCCTCGTTGAAATTTGGTATATATGTTGTATATTTTGTTTTCTTCCAGGGATTCCTTAGGCCATGGTCATCTTGGAAATGGTGCAGGGTGTTGTCAATTCCAAGCTTCATGAAGGCCTCTCTCTCTCTCTGCGCATGATACAGAAAAGAAACTATAATGTATTTTGGCTATACAGTCCTTCCTAGACCTCATACATTAGGGACAGCTGTTAACAATGGAAAATCATAAAGCAGAAGATAACATTAATTAATGTCAGGCCAAAGGTTTATAGGCTCTCAAAGTATTTAAAAATCTCTAAGTTTTTGAGAAAATCAAATTTGAACTAGTCTTAAATGTTGAATTATGCGCTTTATCCTTTGAGAAGAGCACCTTCTGCACGCCTCTTTGCCCGATAAGTGCACATTCCTGAAAATGGAAAAATGTCGTTTTCCAGAACCACACAAAGCAAAGGACAGTTTCTCCTTAAATGAAACTGCCTAAGGACAACCACTAGCGCCTCCTTAGACACTATGTGAGCACACGAAGGAATATTTGAAGCACACAATGGAATCATACCTCTCCCTTCGGTCACCATCACACAATGTACCAAGGGAGGGAAGGAGGATTTGAAATCCCCTATATAAATTCACCAAGATATGAAGAAAGGGTGATCACATTGTTATGCTGGCCAAAGTTTTCCAAGCAACACCAGTAGTGTGTGACCCAGAGCTGGAGCTAAAAAGGACTCGATCGTTGGCCACCCAACAATCCTAGTCCACCACAATAGAGAGAGAGGGAGACTGTATCAGAGACAGAGCTTGGAAGGCAACATCCTTGCATCAGGATCTAGAACCATTGTCTAGCATCCCTTTGGAAAGTGGGTAAAATTTCTTCTCCATATCAAACGTTTAATAAGAAGAGGCCTAGAGTTGTCATTTGCATTATTATCATTTGACTCTCTTTATAGCTTCTGTATATTTGTGTTTTAGTTTTAGTTTCATATCAGCATACTTTTGCATACTTTTTCCACTAAATTGTGTGCTTTTGAGCTCCCCCCACTTTCTGCCTGTTACCAATAGTTTGAAGAGTAGACCACACTCTTTAAACTAGTGCGATTTCGTTCACTCGTGCAACAAATCCACCACAACAGTCGTTTTATCAACAACAGAGGTAGAGTATGTGGAAACTGCAACAGAAACATGTCAAGTTGTTTGGATGAGGAGAATGTTGAGAAGTTTGTGTCATGAATAGGTAAAAGGTACAACAATGTTTTGTGATAATAGCTTAGCTATAGATTTATCTAATAATTAAGTGTTTCATAAGAGAACGAAACACATTGATGCTAAGTATCACTACATCAGAGAGCTAGTGAGCAATGGAGAAATTGTTTTGCAACATTGCAGAACAGAGGAGAAGTTTGCTGACATATTGACAAAACCATTGGGTAGAAGAGTTTTAATTATTTGAGAAAATGTCTGGGTATGTAAGAATGCAATAGTTTAAATTAAGGGGAGTGTTGGAAATTAATTCCAACTGCAACTGAGCAGTAGGAGGACAAAAAATTTTTTTTGATTAAAATTCGAAGGAAAGTGAACAACAAATTATTTTTTTTGTTTAGCACACAATCCTGCATTCAACCCTTTCTTTAAAACCCCGCAAAACTAAGTTTTTCATTCATGGTCGTAACCTGTGTTTGCTGTGTAAAACCGTGGTTTGACCACGCAACCCCTCCGCTTCATAAACCTGCACCTACTCACTTTTAAACCCAATCCACCAACCATCGCCTTTACCGCCATTTCGTTTGAATTTAAATGACACCACCTCATAGTTGTGATGCCCCACCAATTCCATGTCCCAAACTCCACGACCAATCACATGCCAATCGCAAGCCTTGAATCTACGTCACCACAGTCCTTACCTGTGTGATGGACCGGTCCCCACCACTACCAATGCAACAAGTCGTAGACCAATAGCATGCACTCTTATGCATAAGTCACACCATCTCAAAATGGATGCAATAAGTCCTTTAAAGGTTTTTTATAAGATTTGAGTTCCTAGAGCGTGTGTACCCTCCAGCGAATGAGAGCGCTATCGCGCAAATCCTATGCATAGTCTACCATGCATGAAATGGATGCGATAAGTTTATCAAAAGGATTTTTGGATCCTCGTTGAAATCTGCGAAATACATTTTAATAAGGTTTTAAAACCTTAGGTTAATGTTTCATGATATAATGTTATAAAACGCCGCGACAAAGTTTATTCTTGTTTTAAAACTTAGGTTATAAATACTTTATAATATGTATTGTAAATATATTCTATTTCAAAAAATATATATATATATATATAATGTAATGAATCGAAAGTATTGTATTGACTGTGTAATATGACAGAAGGCAAAAAAGAAAACAGTGATACAGCGAAACAGAGTTTATGCCCGAAGGCAGTGAAACATAATTTAAACAGTGCTGCGTGTGTAGCAGCCACGAGCATTCCTTTTGCATTGTAAATCCAGAACAACAGCACTTCTGAGGATTTTTTTTTTTAATGAAATAGGGTTGTTGCTCCACATCTCTCTGTCCATATTTATTTTTAAATCTCTGTGTTAGCAAGAGGAATTGCTTTTTTTCCTCTGTATGTTTGGAATATTCAGAAATTCCAACAGTTAAGGGGCGTAAAATAATACAACAAAAATCACTGTAAGTGTCGGGATATCCGGGCCAAGCGATCGTTAGCACTGAATTCACATAAAAATTAAATCACTTCGTCAACTTTCAAACCGTACAGTGGGAAACCATAATAGTATATTATTTACAAAAGAAAACATCAGCATGAGCTAACCAAAAAACCTGCGCGCTACGCCCATGAAAAATCATAAAACCCATAGGACAAGGCGAAATAAAACTTCCAAGTGAAAACTTTCAGGAGAGAAAGCTAAGGTCACAGTCTTTGGTAACAAAAGCAAGCTCTGGATAAGGGCAGAGAAACAATATGTGCACCTTAGAAGGAAAAATTGTGGGTGAGGCCTATATTCGAAACCAACCACCGTTCAATCAGTACAGGACGTTGATTGGAAGGAGTGGGACTAGGTACGTGAAATTTCTTATAAATTTGTGATAGAATAGCCGGGACTAGAGGAAATAACTACGTGGAATTTCTTAGAAATTTTTTATAGAATAACGATATAGAACAATATATTTCTGGTAGGGTATTGTTGAGATAGGAAGCGAAAACAAGCTCACATTATTTGTATTCTACAGATATTATTTATTTATTTATTTTATAAATTGTATATGGTTGTTTTGAAATTTGAAGTATTAAGTATTTTAAATCTATTATTTTTTATTTTTTAATAATTTTTATACAGTTTCGTTTAAATTTAAATAAACTTTAAATTTTAAATAAAATAAAAATACTAAAATTTATTTATAGTTTAAAATTGTAATTATATTATAAAAAATTATAACTTTACTTAAAAATAATAATAAATTGTATAGTTATATTAATAAAATTGCACAATTTTATTCAAAATTTTATAATCAAATTTTATAATAAATAAAAATGTTTGAACTTCTAAATAATTTTAAAAAAATATTTCAATTTCCATAATATTATCTGCATGTAAAATGAATGTGTTCACTAATTGCAATAAGCTTTTATAAACTGTTAAAAAAATTAATCTAATGATTATCTCTATGGAATAGATGTATTTTTATAATGATTATACATTTTTAAAATTTATTTATTTATTAATTGTTCCAATACGGAAAGAGAAATATTGAGATATTGTTATTGGCCAGTATTTTTATAATGATTATACATTTTTTAAATTTATTAATTGTTCCAATATGGAAAGATAAATATTGAGATATTGTTATTGGAAAGTATACATATTTTAGAGTAAAATGTTATAAGTGATGTTTTAATTTTGATGAACAATTGTTTTAGAAAAAAGGTTAGTTGTTTTATTTTGGATTAAGAGAGTAAGTGGGTTTATTTTGGATTAAGTGAGTAAGTGGGTTTATTTTGGATTAAGTTGTATTATGTGATAATATTATTTTTTGAATTGATTGATTTTATTAATTATTTTAATACTGAAAGAGAAATATCAAAATATATTATTATTATTATGAAATACGTATATTTAGAATAAAATTTTATTTGATGTGCTGTGCTCATTATTGAGAGAGAATTGGTTTTTATGCACGAGTCATGGTATTTCTTATGGTATTGTAAAGAAACCTATTTATAGTTTAATAATATCCATTCTAAAGTGGAGGTGACTCCATGGTTAAAAACTTTTTATATTGTAACTATTAAGTTTTTATGTAATTATTAATGAAATATAAATATGGTTACAAAATTATTATTTTAATGTATACGGTAAAAAATATCCTAATTTATAGCTACTATTTATATATTTTGATGAAGGCGCAGCCCTCATTTACAGGTGGAAAAACACAGTCTTTCAGATTCAAACTTTAATATTGTAATTGTGATATGTTAACATACGCCAGCTCAGACTTAAAGATTGACAATGGTTAAATGAAAATACAATAATACGAATTCAATTGCATTTATGTCTGGTGTACATATGATCCTTGGGCTATTGTGACAATCCACCTCCGCATTTACAACTCTATCCTCAAGCTCTGGTGTATTAACTACACTCCGGTTCCCACGCCACCCTCTCACACTTGTAACAATGCTCTGACTGTATTTCTATTCCTCCGCCAACTGAACTGGGAGGAGGGTTTCTCCGACCTCTGCTGGTATTCCAAACTTCGCGAGGGTTTCTTCACGCCGCTCTGCGTTTCTGGCAAGGTAATGGGTACTCCGTTAAGTTGAGCTAACCTTGCTCTGTCTGTGTCATGCAGTTTCCTGCTACCACTAGCGTCCTTTCGATTCCTGCAATGGCACTTACCAACTGTTTGTATGTTGACTTCTTCACGGTGGTTTCCCTACTATTTCAATTTGTTTGTTTCAGCTACGTGTCCTTTTCTCGCCTCTATTTTCTAACGACTGTTTGTTGTCGATTTGTCTCTCGAGGTTCGGGCCGACCAGAACTTGTGTGGCCACCTACAGTTCAAAGAAAAACATAGGCACTTAATCCTCTCTGGTTTTATACTTTACTAATTCTATTTGAGACTCTAATCGTTCCGCTCCTTTATGAGCAGGACCTGTCGGTTCAAAACCTGGTTACTTGTCTTTGCTCAGTCTCAAATCTTCCGGTGAGTTCTGTTATGTTACGTTTGTTCAATTTGCAGAGTTTTCTTCCGTTAATTCGATAGCACGTCACCAAAGTAAAAGTGTTGTAGCATTCTAATCTTCGAATGTTTGTGGATAACGTGCAGGCCTCTTTTCTCCAGATAAAACCCTGGTTTCTTTTTTCTCAGCGACTAAACCCTACGGGTAGGGTCGACTCCATTCTGTTTCTTTTGTAGCTTAGGGTTTGTAAATATTTTTCGTTGCCAACTCTGTTCTGTTGCCAAACTCTGTTGGCTGACAAATTCCTCGATGTAATTTATTTATGATGTGAAATGGTTTTGGGAGCTTTGCGGTTTCAGTATAATTGTGTTATTTGTGGTTCAAAGCCTCACTCGATTATATGTCAGATACTTTGTTTCTCTTTTGATAGTTTCAAAAACTTGGCAAACATTTTTAAATGACTAATGCATAAATGTTTTGCTTGTAATGAATTACGATTTTATCCTGTGTATGGAAACTCCCCTGGTCTTTTCTGTAATTTCTTCTTCGTTTAGTTTCATTGTGAGAAATAAGAATAGAACTCTGCTCTCTGCTGACCTGTGCGTATCATCCACTATCTTCGTAGCCTGTTAGTAGTATGAAGAAAAAAAAAGAAGTTTTCTTCTTCCTGTATGCAGTAACCTTTTCTGTTCAACTTCCTGTTCACATATAAATCAATTCTATTTGCGTTCTCAAACATAGGTGTTACGCATATATCAATATGGAAATAAACAAATAACTTCACAATATTCCGATGGAAATTAACAAATTGGCTGGAAACAATTCTGGTTGCAGATGGTTTTTATTCAAACTCTGTTTTTCTCGTATTCTCCTGATGGAAATCGAACCTACACTATATAATTTTTCTGCTATTTATATGCCTGTAGGTGATAGTCTGTTTTTTTTTTCGGTTGAACGGTCAACCGCCTTATTCTAACTACATTGCCAGTTTCATAAAAAAAAACTTCTAATTAAACTACAAAAAAAAACATTTTATTTTCCTAATCCTACAGTCCTTGTCCAGATAACGAATAATAAAAGTAAATAAAACACAGGTTTAGTAACCTATCCACAAACACGTGTAACAGTGAGACAGTTACCCATCTTTTGTCTACTCTGAGTTATATGCTCCTGCATCAGGCTCCGGGGGTGACAAAAAGTCATGGCTCCGTTCCATGAGATCGTCAACTGAATAACCAGCCTTTTCTATCTGCGCCGCGTCAAGCCCCGAACTTTCCTCAATAGGAAGGTTCTTCCACTTAACCAAATACCGTAGATATTCCTTTCTGCGCGTGTTCTTGGCTACCTGTGTGTTGAGAATACTCTCGATCTCAAGGGTTGTGCCGTGGGCATATGTCTCACCCAAGAACCTTCATCAAGTTGGGTGTCCCGTTCTGGCCATAATGTCGTGTCATCCTTAGAACCAACAGTATAAGGAAACAGATCTGCCACATTAAAGATGGGTGAAATACGTATTCCTGGTGGCAACTGTAATTCGTAAGCATTGGCGGAAAACTTGCGAATAATTTTGTAGGGGCCAATCTTTTTAAATTTCAATTTGTTGTATTCCCTTTTTGGGAACCATTCCTTGCGCAAGTGTGCAAGAACCTCGTCTCCAACATTAAACTGGACCTCCCACCTTTTTGAATATGCCCACTATTTGTACTTTTGACTGTTATCCTGTAATTCTATTTTCACTTGCTCATGTAAGTCGCTCATTGCTTGGGTGAAATATTCTGCATCAGCACTCCATTTTTTAAGTTTTCCTAAATCCCGCAATTCATGCACTCCATGAGGATGCATGCCATACAAGACCTGGAAGGGACTGTAACCTGTGCTGCGATGCGGTGAGTCATTGTAAGCGAATTTCGCTTGAGCAAGTACGCGATCCCACATCCGAGAATTTTCACCTATCAAACTCCATAGTAGATTTCCTAAGCTCCTGTTCACCACCTCTGTTTGCCCATCGGTCTGTGGGTGATAAGCGGAGCTGAATTGTAACCGAGTGTCTAACTTCTTCCATAGGATACGCCAAAAATGTCCGGTGAACCTCACATCCCTATCGGAAATGATGGACCTCGTCAAGCCATGTAGTTTGACAATCTCTGTTAAAAATAAGTGTGCTACGTGAGTGGCATCACCGGTTTTCCTGTAGGGTATAAAATGTGCCATCTTCAAGAATCGATCCACTACCACCATCACTGAATCAAAACCCCGATGTGTTCTAGGCAGACCCAAGACAAGGTCCAAATTGACTAAGTCCCATGGTCTACTCGGAATAGGCAGTGGCATATAAACTCCTGTATTCTGACTACAACCTTTGGCCAATTGACACATTTTACATATGCTTACATACCTTTGCACGTCCTATCGTATCCTTGGCCAGTAATAAAAGTGCTCGATCTACAACAATGTCTTGTCTATGTCGAAATGTCCAGCTAGACCGCCACTGTGCTTTTCCCGTATAATGTTCTCCCTCATCGAACAGTCGGGAATGCACAACTGTCCTCCCCTAAACAATAATCCCTCCTGCAAATTGTAGTCCAACCATGGACTATTATTCCTCAACAAAGGGTTTTGGCAGGCCTCATAGGCCTCCTTAAAGTCTGTATCTGTCTGATACAAATCCCTCAAATTCTTAAAACCCAAAACTTTCATTGTACTTTCCTGCAAGGGAAAAGCCCTTATACTCAACACATCTGCCACCTTGTTGGCCTGCCCACTAATATGTTTCAGCACAAACGTAAAACTATGCAGATACTCAACCCATTCTGCATGCTTATGGTTCAACTTATGCTGCTGCATAATATAATGTAATGCAAAATTATCAGAAAATAAAACAAACTCATTACCTAATAAGTAGTGTCTCCAGTGCTTCAATGCTTGGATGACCGCATAGAATTCCTTATCGTAAGTTGAGTATTTCTGCCTACTTTCATTCAGATTCTCACTGAAATAAGCGACTGACCTATCCTCCTGGCTAAGTACTGCCCCAATGGTTGTACCTCTGGCATCACAACTAACTTGAAAAAGCTTTTTGAAGTCAGGAAACCTCAATATCGGTCTTTCAGTGATCTTCCTCTTCAAAACCTGAAAAATTCTCTCTGCTGCCTCTGTCCAGCAAAAAGGCTGATTTGGCTTCTTGATCATATCCAACATGGGTGCGTAGATTTCATTGAAATTCCTGATGAATTTTCTGTAAAAACTTGCCAATCCGCGAAAGCTTCGGAATTCAAATAGACTCTTCGGGGATGGCCAACTAACTATAGCTGCAACCTTTTCTGGGTCCATCTTCAACTCGTTTTCTGCAATTACAAAACCCAGATACACTAACTCTTGCTAAAAAAAGTACACTTTTTCAGATTTATTAGCAGATTATTCTGCTACAATTTCTACACTTCAAAAATGCCTGAAGTGTTCCTCTTTCATCATGCTGAAAATCAATATGTCATCCAAATAAACAATTACAAACTTCCCAATGAACTCTTTCAGCACTTCATTCATTAGGCGCATAAACGTACTATGGGCATTACTCAAACCAAATGGCATCACCAGCCATTCATACAGCCCTTCATTCGTCTTGAAGGATGTTTTCCACTCATCCCCTTCTCAAATTCTAATCTGATGGTAACCACTCTTCAGATCGATCTTCGTAAAGTATGCTGCTTCGCTCAAACAGTCCATCATGTCATCCATTCACGGTAATGGAAACCTGTACCTGATAGTAATCTTATTAATAGCTCTGGAGTCTGTACACATTCGCCATTCTCCACCTTTTTTTGGAGCCAAAACTGTCGGAACTGCACAGGGGCTCATGCTTTCCCTAATCAACCCTTTATCTAGCAATTCCTGCACCTGTTTCCTAATCTCCTCGTTGTCCTTAGGACTCATACGATAAGCTGCTTTATTTGGAATAATAACTCCTGGTATAAAATCAATACAATGACTGATGTTCCTCTTAGGAGGAAATTCGTTTGGAAGATCATCCACTATGATATCACCAAAGTCTTGCAACAAATCCTGAATCTCCTCTGGTAAGTCTGTGATCTTTGTGTGTAGTACCACCATCTTTGGCCTCCTCATAACAACAAAATTTACATCATTATCGTCGATCTGTTTTAAAAATTCTCTTCCTCCCATCAGTAATGCTTTAACCCCACTAGCTTCTGCTGTATTTTCCTCCTTGATGGGTACAAGCATGTGCTTAACCCCATCCTTGACAAACTTGTAACAGTTTGTCTTTCCATCATGAAACACTTTCCTGTCATACTGCCAAGGCCTTCATAATAGTATATGACATACATCCATTGGCATAATATCACAGATAATCTTGTCCTTGTACCTGCCAATGTGAAATTCTACTTCACACTGCTCATCAACTAACAATTAATGTCCCTTCTACAGCCATGACACTTTATAGGGAGTGGGGTGCTTCAACCGTTTCAACCCCAACTTCTCCACCATTTCTGTGGCCACAAAATTATCGGTACTCCCACTGTCAATTATCAGTTTGCAGCACTTGCCCTGTGACTTGCAGACTGTCCGGAATAAAGCTTTTCGCTGATCCGGTTCTGCAACTTCTTTTGCTGGTTTCAGCAACACTTTATTCAGCACCAAAGCTTCCCCTGTCTCAGGTGAATTTTCTACCTCTTGGGGTGGTGCCTCCGCTTCCTTTTTTTGGGCAACATAGGTTCCTCTACCACCTTCTAGTTCCCCTTCAGGACACTCATAAGACTTATGCCCCCACTTATGGCATCTATAACACTGGACAGATATTTTTCCCCGGCCATTTCCTCTTCCCCGCTGGTATGGTCATCCCCCTCTGGTGTTATTGTCCTTTTCTACTATCCCTGAAGGTTTTAAACTGCTGCCTTCTTCACTGGAATTTTTACCTCTACCTCTACCAAAAGCCTTTCCTTTTCCTCTGCTAGATCCTCCTCCTCTTCTGGCATTTTTCTTCCTGATTATTTTTTCTTCTGCTTTCAAGGCACACTGATATGCCTCATTGATAGTTCTGGGTGAAAGAATATTGATTTCATCCAGTATCTCCCCTCTCAAGCCATTTACAAATCTGCCTGTCTTTTCGAGGGTGTCTTCTATATACCCCGCTCTCAAATTCAACCTGTAAAATGCCTCCGTGTATTATTTAACAATCAACCCTTTTTGCCTCAGATTCTACACCTGTCTGTACAGCATGATCTGATAATCCTTTGGCAAAAATTTATCCTTCAATTTGGCCTCCATCCTGGCCCACTTTTTAATAGGAGGTTTATTCAGCCTCTTCCTCTCTGCCTGAATACTATCCCACCACAAGGACGCATGTCCCTTCAGCTTGGTGGCAGCGAATTTAACCCGCTTATCTTCGTTGATTTCTTCAAAATCGAAATACTTGTTCAACTCACTAAGCCAATCCAGCAGCACATCTGCTGATAGATTCCCATCTTAACTAGAAAGCTCATGTTTTGGCTTGCTACTTGATAAAAAAACTAACCTCAATAATCTAAGTTCAGGTCCTTCTCCTTCAAAACCATCTATCGCTTCTGCAACCTCCTCATCACTGTCATCCCCTCCGTCAGGGTCCCTTCTTCTTCCAGCCTCCACTACTGCTAATCACTCATTCAAAATACGAATTTCCTCCCTTAGTCCTTCCTCTACTAATCTTCGTTTAGCTCTCCCCCTTCCTCATCCTCGTCTACCAACCTCCATGTTCACATTTCAAAAAACCCGCTCTGATACCAAAAATGATGAAGGCCCAACCCTCATTTACAGGTGGCAAAACACAGTCTTTCGGATTCAAACTTTAATATTGTAATTATGATATGTTAACATATGCCAGCTCAGACTTAAATATTGACAATGGTTAAATGAAAATACAATAATAAGAATTCAATTGCATTTATGTCTGGTGTACATATGATCCTTTGGTTGTTATGAAAATCCACCTCCACATTTACAACTCTATCCTCGAGCTCTGGTGTATTAACTACATCTGGTTCCCGCGCCACCCTCTCACCCTTGTAACTATGCTCCGAATGTATTGCTATTCCTCCACCAACTGAACTGGGAGGAGGGTTTCTCCGACCTCTGTTGGTATTCCAAACTTCACGAGGGTTTATTCACGCCACTCTGTGTTTCTAGGCGAGGTAATGGGTACTCTGTTAAGTCGAGCAGACCTTGCTCTATCTCTGTCGCGCAGTTTCCTACTACCACTAGCCTCCTTTTGATTCCTGCAATGGCACTTACCAATTGTTTGTATGTTGAATTCTTCCACGATGGTTTCCCTGCTATTTCAATTTGTTTTTTTCAATTGCATGTCCTTTTCTCGTGTCTATTTGCTAACGATTTTTTTTTGTCAATTTGTCTCTCCAGGTTCGGGCCGACCAGAACTTGTGTGGCCACCTATAGTTCAAAGAAAGACACAGGTACTTAATCCTCTCCGATTTTATACTTTACTGCTTCTATTTGAGACTCTAATCGTTCCGCTCATTTGTGAGCAGGACCTATCGGTTCGAAACCTGGTTACTTGTCTCTTCTTAGTCTCAAATCTTCCGGTGAGTTCTGTTATGTTACGTTTGTTCAATTTGTAGAGTTTTCTCCGTTAATTCCATAGCACATCACCAAAGTAAAAGTGTTGTAGCGTTCTAATCTTCGAATGTTTGTGGATAATGTGCAGGCCTCTTTTCTCCAATTAAAACCCTGGTTTCTCTTTCCTCAACGACTAAACCCTACGGGTAGGGTCGACTCCATTCTGTTTCTTCTGTAGCTTAGGGTTTGTAAATCTTTTTTGTTTCCAACTCTGTTCCGTTGCCAAACTCTGTTGGCTGATAAATTCCTCGATGTAATTTATTTATGATGTGAAATGGTTCTGGGAGCTTTTTGGTTTCGCTGTAATTGTGTTATTTGTGGTTCAAGCCCTCACTCGATTATATGTCAAATACTTTTTTTCTCTTTTGACAGTTTCGGAAACTTGGCAAACTTTTTTAAATGACTAATGCATAAATGTTTTGCTTGTAATGAATTACAATTTTATCCTGTGTATGGAAACTCACCTGGTCTTGTCTGCAATTTCTTCTTCGTTTAGTTTCGTTGTGAGAAATAAGAATAGAACTCCGCTCTTTGTTGACCTGCGCATATCATCAACTATCTTCGTAGCCTGTTAGTAGTATGAAGAAAAAAAAAGAAGTTTTCTTCCTCCTGTATGCAGTAACCTTTTCTGTTCAACTTTCAGTTCACATATAAATCAATTCTATTTGCGTTCTCAAACATAGGTGTTACACATATATCAATATGGAAATAAAAAAATAAATTCATAATATTCCGATGCAAATTAACAAATTAGCTGCAAACAATTCTGGTTGCAGATGGTTTTTATTCAAACTCTGTTTTTCTCGTATTCTCCTGATGGAAATCGAACCTACAGTATATGATTTTTCTGCTATTTATATGCCTATAGGTGATAGTCTGTTTGTTTTTCGGTTGAACTGTCAACTGCCTTATTCTAACTACATTTCCAGTTTCATAAAAAAAAGCTTCTAATTAAACTACAAAAAAACATTTTATTTTCCTAATCCTACTGTCCTTGTCCAGATAACGAATAATAAAAGTAAATAAAACACAGGTTTAGTAACCTATCCACAAACACGTATAACAGTGAGACAGTTAGCCATCTTTCGTCTACTCCAAGTTAGATGCTCCTGCATCATATTTTTTCTTTTAAATTTAATTTTGAAAAATGTTATAAAATAAGCCATGGTATTGAGCATGTGGTATTGGCAAGTCATGGTATTGACACATGGCATTGTATTAAAGTCTATTTACAAGTTAATAATTTCTATGGTAAAGTGGGCGTGAATACCTATGGTAACTTGTACAAAAATAATAAAAAGGTTGATTTTAAATTAAATATATATCCTCGACTCATTGATAGTAAGAAATATATAGCTATGTTCACTTTCATCTTGAAGGGGAAATATAAAAAATAAATGCTCCTAATACACTCACAATTATTGAAAATACATTACATAATATTTTAAACAATATATAACTATCCATATATAATATTAATTTCCTATGAGCCAACTTATAATTAGAGCATACTCACTAATTTTGGCCCTGATCGTTATCCAATGAATGAATATTAACTAACTATTTAATGAGTCTTATACAACGAAGGTGTCCTTACATATTAATATAGTGCCCACACAACAGGGTTACACATTAATATACTATACACATAACACGGTTAGTGTAGTATCCTAACACTCATTTTGATTTTTTTTTTCTTTTGGTAGTTTAGACTAATCCTAATCTTTCCATTTTCTCCTTCGCCCATCCCACCAACGGATTTCAAACCTTGAACTTGCATATAAAGTTCCTTAACAGTGCACCTCATCACCAACTGCTCTACACCACGTGGGAAACACTAATTTTCATTTTATTAACTTCACCATTTACAATATAATATAGGATTATGTGGCATTGAAAGCCATAATCCCTTAACATAGTGTTAATGGGTGTTTCCATTAATGACAAAATTTATTCCTTGAATTATTTTAATATTTGTTTAGTTTTCATCAATTGGAATCTCCAAAGGACAAGAACCCTTGGAAGTCTATAGAAGCCCCACATTTTTTGGGGATGTTGAAGATGTAGATCAATTTTTATTTGGATACACATCATCACTGGATTCTCCTAGTCACATTGATTTTGATGGTATAAGGCATGCCATGAGATCCCTTAGACTTTTAGAGTTATGTTTAATTGGAATTGGTGACCCCATCTTGTGGTCATAAACCCCAAAAAGAAGTGACTTGGCAGTATACCATTGGTGGACACCTCAAGAAGAAAAAATAGATTTTTCATTAAAAAACTAGTCAAACACTATTTGGTAGCCTTGTATACATTAAAGGAATTTAATTAATTTTTTTTCAAACCTAATTCATCTAGTGTTTGGCTCCAAATTTGAAAATTCAAAATTTGAATTTATTTTTTCTCCTGTGAAATCAGTGGACACAATGAATGCCTTTCCTATTAGAAATATGAAAGTGAGAAATTACACACAACACAAAACCACAAAATATTTTATTTATTTATCACACCAATTATATATATAGGAATTAAATCGTTGACTCCAACAAATCGAGATCCTAATAAAGTGAATCAACGACTAGGACATGAAATACCAACAACTCATACACTTGGGAGACAGCCACATCTAGAATAACACATCAGAATACTCACTGATAAATTGTAAGACACATGACTCACATAATATGGAAGAATTACTTCCAACACACTCCCTTAATGCTTACATGCAACAAATATAAAATATGTACATTACAACAACAAATGAATCTGTCATATTTGTGTGATATGGTTATCACTATCACTCATATCTACTCTGAAATTTCAGGATTTTCGCTTCTCAACCTCAGAGAGTGCAACGAGTCAGTCTTGATACTGAAACATCCTATGGATACAATTTTGGCTACAAAATGTCGTCAGCAGATAATTCTACAACTTGACCTTATAAAATAACCAATACAGACACTCCTGGAGCACAACGGGTCACACCAATTTGACCTTATTAAGAAATACCTATAAATCATGCTCTCAGATCACAAAAGGTCACATTAGTCTATTCAATAGTTTTCTTGTTATTTCTGGTTTCGCATCATTTTATTTTTGCACAATATGATAGCATGCTACAAATTTGTAAAACTCCACCATAAAACATAATTCTACCAAAAATCTCATTTTTTCAACCAAAAAGCATAAATAAGCCACGAAATTATATGAATATTTCCCTTTACAAAGATAAATATGTCACAGTAGTGCACTATTAAACATCATTGTCACATCCCACCATTAAAATCATTTCATAACGTTGACATAAAGTTCTTGTGCATTGTATGAGCTATCAACAATCTGATGCTCCATAGATCTGCTCTAAGTGAAAATGATACCCATATTTTTGCCAACCATATCAGAAATCAATGATCTAATACTTCCCCATCACCAAAATAAAAGAGAACCTTTTGTTAGCCACTCCTAACCACATATGATGCGCATTTTCTACATTCTTTTGACTTTGTTCCAAAAATATATCACTAAATGTTGATAGACATTCCGAAACAGGAAATTATCCCTATGGATGCAACATACGCTCCATTACTCCTATCTCGCAGGTAACCCTACAAATTGTGGACATAAATTCTTGGACAAGAGAAAACAACCTTTTAGTGCTTGTAAATAACCTACATCTGTCTAGAATGTGCATTTGTGAAATATTTTGAATACTTTTAGTTCTCTTGACAGCGATGTTAGCCTTTTCATATTTATAATCTATCCATCCTATTTTTTTTTCAATCATCAAACATATATCTTTGCTTCCATCAAAATGACAGAGGGGATGAGACATTGCAATCCTCATGGGAATAATGACAGGTCTCATTTTCAGCATCTCATCCATTTTGTATATGAAACCCAAGACATCTAATGTCGCTCAAACATACAATGAAATATCTACAAAAAAAATGTAATTTATTGACACAACACAATCTCCTACCCTATTTATTTACATAAATAAAATTCAGGGTTTTTTCACTTCTTCCTAGCCCTCCCTTGAGGGAGTCAAGCTAGAACATGATATGATACCATATTGGAAATATGAAAGAGATAAATTACACACAACAAAAAAACAGACAGTGTTTTATTTATTGATCAAAATAATTACATATATATGATTTAAATCACTTAATTTGACGAATCTAGATCCTAAGAAAGTGGATATATGACTATGAGGTGACACACCAACAAATCATACACATGGAAAATGACCACATTTATCATAAAAAATCATAATACTCACTGAAAACCTCTAATAAACATGACTCACATGACATGGAAGAATTACTTCCCACATTTCCACATCTATATGAAGGCAAAAGTAGCCCTTGAAAGTAGATGAAAAATGAAGAATAAATTTCTCTAAAATATTTTAGTCCTATGGAGCAACGAAATATCTTAAGGGTGGCACAACATTGATTTTTAAAATAAGGGATAAGGGAATCATTTTAATACTTAATTATGGATTTTTAAAAGGTTTTTTTGGGCTTCCAAGGTTATTTCTTGCAGGGTCAAATTTAGAAAGTCTAGGAATAATTGTTATGTTTTTGTTGGGCACAAATTTGTGGATTTTTTGAGTTTCAACACTTCCCGAAGCAAAGAAAACATAGCTGAGACATGTGAAAATATACATAGCTTGATTCCTGAAATACATGCAAGGGAATTCTCATTAGATGCAGCCTTTCTAGCTCGTCGAAATCCGACATCACTTGGCTACATCTATTTTGTTTATTAGAAAATTATTAAAATTATGAATTGTGAGAAGCATAAAACATGAAAGAGATGTATGGTCAGAAGGAATTCTTTACTTTTTGTTTGACTCAATTAAGATTGGATTGTACATTACTTTGTTACTATTGACAACTGAAAAAATAATAGTCAAAATTTTGTGGGATAATAAATATCCAAGGCTTCAAGAAGGCTAAAAGTTTATGGTAAGTCTATATTCCTTAAATTACACAACATGAAATTGAGTAGATGAAACTTTGGTTGACACAGTGGATCTTTGTAATGGTCGATGAAATATTAATGATTGATGTTGGATTAGCGTTCTCTTCAGTAGTACACTTATTCAGATTCCTTAAAATGTAATATTTGATATAAGAATGTACTAATGTTGTGCATTGATTTCTAGTTTGAATGTCCAGTGATATCTATGGTGAATGCAACCGCAAAATTCTAGTGGCTTGTACATTCTTGTGCTATTTGGAATAATTGATTGTGGTTCTGGAAGATCGAAGCTCTGAAATTTCTTGGGCTTAACGCTTATCCTTGTTTTGTGGGTATCCACTGGAATTTATAGGCTTGTTTAAGACAAATCCAAAGTGTTTCTTGAAGTTGGATTAAGGTTTTGCAAATGATAATTTTGGCTTATGATAGGGCATCTTCGTACATACAATTTTGGGAAGATTCATATACTCTCTGAGGTTAATTCCTTTAGAAAATATGTATGTCTTGAGAATTCCTTTTTTTCTTAATATAAAGTTTACCTTTGACTCAATTTTATGGAATCATGCTGATAAATTCTCTTAGATACTCTAGTTTTGTTAAGTGTCATAAAGTCTGAAATTTCTTGTGGTCGATCTTTATATCATGGAATATTTACCTTGGAGTAATTGATAGCAGATATGTCTTATTTTTGAGAAAATTTTGTGTGGTACTAAGCTTTGAACTAATATGTCTTAGTGGTTGAAAAAGTAAGGAAAACGGTGGAGGCAAAGATCTATTTCCATGAGCAGTTATGTGGCTTGATTTTGGCCTGTCCTAATGTATAATTTTTGGTCCTTCATGTATTTGATCTAGAGAAGAAAATATAGCTTTCTAAATGTCAGAACTAATCATTAATCATCGCAATACAATCTGATTGTTGCATGCGCATCAAGTCTGCTATAAGTGGTTTGTGTCACCTTCCTAAGCATCGAAATCAAGGATATGTTCGGGTAATTTTTATTTTTGAACTAACTTTAGTGAGGTTCCTGAATTCCTCGTTGGATGAATAAATTATTACTTTTTAGAGTGCTTCACCTACACTTAAGAAGAAACATCAATAATATGGAATCAAGTTTTGACAAAAAAATATATATCAACATACTTGACAATGACACATGTTGTTTTGAAGACTTGAACTACAACTTTATTTGATGCAAAACTTCATTGTTATTTCTGATGTATAAGCAGACTATGTCTGAAGCTAATTGAAGGATATGAAAATTAACAACCTTTGTACAATACATTCAATAGAAGAATTTTCAATGGACAATAATATTTATGTATTATTTGGGACTATGATGTATAACTACTTCTTGACCAACTATGTGAGAGGAAATTTTAGTAAAATATCATGAAACTAAATCTATTGAAAATATTTTGATAAGCAACCAGAAATAGACAACATCAATACAAGTAGACTCATTGAATATTTCACACATATTGGTGTTATTGTTGCTCAAGCCTTGCAAGTTTCTAAAGGTGTGAATTGTCGATATTCAAAGTGTTTGTTATACAAAAGAAATATATTGGGAAGTGATTAAGAAGAAGAAGATCTGGTTGAGCAAAGATTTGATGCAACTAGAATTTCTAAAGCATGTATTGCAAGATTTGAAAATTTGACCATTGAATACAAGTTGTGTTATAGTTTGTCTTTTATTAAACGTATGTGGATTTAGTCTAAAAATTGTGAAACATGGTCTGATGTGGTGATTTGAAGTTTGTAGCCTTTAGGACAAACACAAACTTGTTGGGAAAGGTGGTATGGTGGTAATAAGGTAGGCTAGAGCATGTGTAAGGTGTTAGAGTGTTCCTCCTTCAGGTTAGAGATTGTAAACTTGGGCATTAGAGCATCCTTCCAGTAGCAGATGGTAAAGATGGTGTTTGATCATTCGTGATTTTGTAGCCTGTAAACTATGGTGTTTGAACCTACCTTAGTTGTTGCTGAAAATGGAAGTTGGAGCTTCCTATTGATTTAGTTATTGAAGAAAAATATTAAGAAGCATTTAGTGGTTTTTCTCCCAAAATAATTAGAAAAAATTTCAGCCTAAATATAGCTTCCTAAGAAAAATAATAATAGTCAAAATAATAAAATAAGAATTATGAATTTTGAAGAGAAAAGAAGAAAACTAATTTTTTTCAATTGTATTTTGGCTTATCTCCTTATATATTTACTCAAATTTCAAGTGTAGAGACTCGTTGAATGTGTAATTAAATTCCTCATCCAACGATTACTCATTATGCATGCTTTTGAGAGTACCCACATTAACAAAGATTGAAGATACATTAATAAAATGTTTTAAACCCGTTTGTTAATGTATCGTCAATTTTTATCAATATAGGTCTTCCCAATTTTTTTTGTAATGGTTCATCGTTGGTTGTAGTTCTGCCCCCAATGAGTGTCTACACTTGAAATTTGAGTAAACCTATAAAGAAATAAAACAAAAATTAAAAAAATAGCTTTTCTCCTTTTCCCTCAAAAATATTCACATATAGCTTTCTTCAAATTTAAAGGATTTTGTTTGGTTTACATATTATGACATGGAAATTACTTGAAAATTTCTGGGAACTTTTAGGCTGAAATTTCCTTTAATGGGTTTCCACCTAAAAAATATTCAGTGTTTAGTGTCTTGATTCTGTGCATTTTTCAATGTTGTTAGTGATTGTTCATCTTTAAAAAATGCTAATAATGTTTAAGGCTATACAAATTTAAAAATACTAAGTGAATTAAGAAATACTTATCAACCCCCTCTCAGTGTTTCAGACACCTATATTGGGTTATAATCCCTATTTATTAACTAAAATTATAAAATAATGAGATGAAAGGACAAAAAGAAATCCTAATTTTTTTAAATGGATTCACACCCAAACCCTATCGACCGTACGTGGAGAGACATATAAATCATGGATTTAACCATATGAAGAATCTAACACATGCCTGAGAATAACTGTTAGCTCATTAATTTGAAATGACCTGAGGAATTGTTGGATATTACAATGAAAAATTTGGATGCTGAAGTACCCACATGTGAATGAAATATTTAAAAACATTTTTAAGGGAACATAGTTATAAAAGAAATGAAAATCACTAAAATAGGGAGCACTCAATAGGAACTCCATGGAAACAACATTAGACCCCTATGATTGACACAATTTGTTACATAGTGACTACTCATGGATGCTTAGTACTAGTAGTAAGTTAACACTCTCCTTGGACATGAAAACTTTGCAAATGATGGATCACATGAGGGACTATTTCAGAATGAGAGGAATGCATGAGTATGGAGAGGTAGAACCAAATTTAAATTGCAGTTGGCCAAAGTCAATACGTTGTGTTAGAGGCTACATTCGTCCCCATGGAAACTCTGTGAAGTAGAGGAATAAATTTGCAAATATGTATTATATTATTTATTATGGAAAAATTAGTTTTAAATAAATGTTTACGTTCTATAATTGATATATCCTATTTATACTACACTTTATTGCACCAAGAGGAACATTCTACAACCCAGTATGATCCTAATGTGTAAGTATAAGCCAAAATAACAAAAACTAAATAAAATTTTAAAAATAAAATCTAAATAATGTCGGCTTAAACAATAACTTACAAAACAATATAAATTATGAAATTATAATATAATAACAAAATACTTTATAATTACTAAATAATTAAACTTAATTGAATATAATAAATTATTTCATTTTCCCTCTCTCAGTCAAACTAGTTGTTATACCTTAATGGCTAGTTGGACCTTCTCTCCATATTTTTAAACATGTCTCCTGATCTTATTTCTCATATTTTCCTCAAGATGAACTACACTGGTTGGTTCGAAACGTGTCGAAAATTCATGATCTTAACAATTAAAAAATCATTAAAAAATAAATTTGTTAAAATATGAAGAAGTTTAGGAACACTAAAAAAAATATAGTGTAAATAAATAAAAATATAAATAAACTAGAGGTATGGTAAATAAATTATATATATATATATACTACATAAACCTTTATATTTACAAAAACAAAAACAAAAAAGATGTTTTATTTAGTTGAAACCTATGGGGCAAATACCATGGGACAAATACCATGGGCCAAATGCCATATTTATAAAAGAGGTATAAAGAGGTGAGGTAAATAGATAAAAATATATCAAATAGGATTATAAATCAACATCTAATTATATATGAATTATATGGCCCAAATACCAACGACCAAATTATTATTAATAACATGCAAAAATAACATTATTAACCCTAACATTAATATTAATATTAATAATATTATTATTGTTAAATATTATATTCATATTAATAGTATTGAATTTAATATCTTTAGATTAATACAATATTATTTTTTTATATTATAATATATATTAACATATCATGATATATATATTAACTCTAGATACATATGAGAGGGAAGAACAAAGACATATAATAGAGGTGGAGAAATAGGGGGAGCGGCGAGGGAGAGATGGAGGTAAAATAAATGAGAGGGGGGAGGAGGAATGAAGAGGGAGAAAGGGATAGGAGTGAGAGAGGTAGAGAAGGGTAACAGAGGGAGAGGGAGACATAAAGATGGAGGTGAGAGAGAGAAGGAGAGAAGGAGGGAGAAGGAGAGAGAATTTAAGGGTAGAGAGTGTTACACATTATTTTGTCCCCATGAAATTTGATTATCTATATAGGTTCATCATTACCTATATTTTTCTCCCTTATAGGTTAAAAACACTAAAGATCCTAAACCAAGTCTTGGAATTGGAGAAAAGCTCATTAAAAAACTAAAAAGTCTAACTCCGCACTTTTCCTATCTCTTTCCTACAAATCCAAAAATATTTTTCTATAGCCTACGGCACATCCCACATGTTCTTCTTATAAAACCTGCAGACCCTCGTAAAAAGTCAAATACAGGAAAAAGTAAGTTCTAGAAGCCCAGTTGGTTGAATATTCTCCCAACTGGAAGCTTCTAGAGGCATGATCAGTTCGAGCTTCATCCCTCCACTCATGGAGGTCTATCCCTTTACTCATAGAGTTTATCCCTTGGTATATGGAGCTCAAATCCCTTCATGAGAGGAATCCATCCCCCTCTTCATGGAACTGAAACTACCTCCATTTCCCTATAAATTGAGCTCATGTTTCAGTGTCAATGGTAGCTTGTAGATTGTACTTAACTAGTACAAGGTAATTGCTAAAGAAATTTCCAAGAGAGCATACTCTCTAGATTATTCATCATTGGCATGAGAATGATCACACACTCATGGCCATAACTTCATGCTAGTTCAGAGAGAAGAAGGATTGTCAATCTAAAGGAGGAATGATTTTTCAGGATCCTAGAAGAAACCATATGACATCAAGGTGACTGGTTGTATGGTTACTTCTTTTCATACAAATTAATACAAATGGATTTCATTTTCTCATTGAATTGTTTATGTATCTATTTGAGTAATTCAATTCTTATATTCCTTGATCACTAAGATAGACTAGTGTTTTCTCAATTATTATATCTTTTAGGTGTTTTTAATCCTTTTGCCTATATTTGATTGCAGGTTCTACATATTGGTTCAACCTCTTTGGAACAATCGAATGGATAAAATATTACGACAAGTGTTGGACTTGAGGTAGGTGTATGTCCTCATAATTTTTTATTAACAATTCTAAATCACAAATAGTCTACAAGAAATTATTTTCAATTGGTTGTTTGTTTCTAGATGTTTGTAGAATACTAGGGAGATCGTTCTTATCTGCAAGAAGGATTTATCCGTTTAAAAAAATCGCGACTCCACTGGGGAAATGAACTTAGTTTTCCTTTTTATTTTTCAGTTTGAATTTTAAAGAGTTTTATGATTTTGATTAGTCTAAAACTGGGTTGGGTAGATAACTTATCAGAATCCTTGAAAAGAAAATCTGAATTTTTATTTTTCCTGTACATTTCCTAGCCTCCGTGGTTTTTATATTAAAACAATGCGGTAGCCTCCTCAGTTTGTAGTTCAGAAAAGTGTGGTACTCCTCTTTTCTCTATTAGAACCTATAGACTTGTGATTTTTTTTTTGAAAAATTAAGATTTCTCTTTTAAGGAGCCAGATTACCTGATTCTCTGTGTTTTCCCCAACTTGTCTTGATTGTCAAAGTCATATGTGTGAATTTCTTTCAGCAAATTTTCTGTTTAAGTCATTTTTCACCTGATTTTCATTTTATGAGTGACTCTTTGACCTAATTTGTTGCTGCTCCATATCATAAACTTTGATATACCTTAGCTGACTGGTATAATGCCATTTTCTTACTGAGCCATTGAACTTGTTGCAAACCTTTCTTTTACAAAATTGAATCTCATTTTCATTTGAAAATTTAGAAGAGTTTTTAGCTTGATAAGGCCTAAATTTCAAATGTTTTGATTTTTTTTTAGATAAGAAAAAATTCTTCTTCGTTCGATTACAAACTAAGTGGAAACATCTTCAAAACTTTCCAGATAGAGTTCAAAATTAGTTTTTTTCTTTTGATTTTGAATTTTATGTTTTTAGGATTTATTAGATATCATTTTCTTTTTGGAAATAGTTTGTTAAATGATTTGTAGTTTTCTATATGGTTGATAAAGGATTTCATTTCGAATGAGTAACTGATAATTTTATGAAATTGAGCTCTCCAAGAAATTATCTTCTTTTCAAATATCTTTGTTTATGAAAGAATTGGTGCTTTGAAAGTTATTTAAATCTATCAAATATTTCCCTTAAATAAGTTTCATTGAAAAAAAAAGAGTTGCACTTTCATTTAGATGAATATTAGCGTATTTTTGGGTCGTGTCATTAAACATCATTGAATTTTCACTGCCATACATTTTGTCTTAAGAAATATCCAAATTAAAAACAACGCTTTAATTAAAATCAATCTAGATATTTTTCATTTTCTAAGGATCTTTTCCACCAACATAGCTTAGGCTAGTGTCTTAGAAGATGTTGTAATTAAAATTCCAAGATAGTTCAAAAAAAAAAGTAGCAATCTTGTGGTAGGAAAAATCCAATTGTAGCATTTATGCTATGGGAATATCTTCTTAAAATAGTCAAGCATGAGATCATGTCTGAACTAGTGAGGTAATCATACCTATCTCACTGGAAAAATAGCAGATGTGCATGTATTAAAAACGACAAACCTCGGATCGACCATTGTCGAGAAGCTTGGGGTCACTTGTCGGGAATCCTTGGATTATCTTAAGGAGCCTTCAAGGGGATTGAGCTAGTTACTCTTCCCTTGCGTGTATATCAGATCGTAGAATGTTCCCCCAGGTATATTAGTTCCCCTTGGTGACCTTAGTGGCTATAAACTTTAGGATCTTTTCCCAAGGTGATGGTGGAGGAAAGGTCCCACTGTACCTGGAGCAGACGTCGACATGAATCAATTGGAATTTTCGGAGGGTTCTCTTCACTTCGAGATGGTTGAAGCGGAGAAACTTGCACTAGACTATTTCATTAAGTAAGTTGTCGGGGTAAGTGTTCCAACCGCCATTTCTACATTAAAATTCTATGATGTTGGAATTCATCACCAACTAGTTTTTTTAGTGTGGGAATTTACTGTTTGTGTGTGGATTTCTCCCTTAGATTTTGTAGGAGTGTGATAAATTTTATTGTTTCCTTAGAGACTTTAGGATATTTATTGAAATTTTCTTTGATTTCGTGTGTTACAACTTTCAATTGTGGCTGAATTACCTAGAAAATCATGTAAAATGTAGGGGAAACTCCATGAGTACACACCAAACCAGTTAGAAAAACTTAAATCTGAGAAAGGAGAAACATCGAGGACTGGATCAATTGAACACAAAGAAACATAAATAATTATTCATCCCGAATACGAAGTAGATCAACTTTAAATAGCAAAGAGTTCTCCGAAGAAAATTTCCATTTATGAACTAGCTGAACTTGCTTCTACAACTGGTGAATTATCAGCTACTGAGCCTACAATTTCTAAACCAGAAACTAAACCTGCTACGTCTAAGCCTACTTCCGAGTTCATCACTCCAACCCCTGGTCGTCTTGATTCACCCAGAGTGAAGTATCGCATCACTAAAAATCTTTCTCCTGGTCTCATTTGTATTGAAGAAGTTACTGACACAAAGGAAGAAATTGTTCTTCCTTCACATCAGGAACCTTTAAATATTATATCACATGAGTCGATTTACTATAGCCCTATAAAACAAGATCCTTGGTATTCTCAGTTAACAGACTTTCTACACAATACTGGTCTAAACTATTCGCCACCCCAAATTCCTTTTTATGCCATAACAAGAGGTTACAGACCTCCATTAAACATGTATGGTGAGTCATCCATGTTGTTTGCATCACCAGAATCATATTTGGATGATGTTCCATCCGTTCCTGCGGGATACCAGTCGCTTTCTAGTACTTTTTCAGGAGCAACTCCTTGTCTCAACAAACTTATATCATCACCTGGTCCAAATTAATCACATACAAAAAATTTGAATGCGGAACAAGTTTACATGATGTGTGGCAACATTCATAACCCTGACCCTCAAGGTAGTAATTTACTGCCTAGGGGGAAACCTCAAAGTAGTAATTTACCGCCTGGGGGGAAACTTCAAGGACAATACATACTTGAAGGACAGTACATACCTCAAGGTCAGTACATACCTCAAGGACAATACCAACCTCAAGGGCAGTACTTAGTTCACGGTCCACAACCTCTTAAAGGAAGGTACCCTATGCCAGGACAACTATCGTTTCAAGGACAACAACCTCCTTTAGGGCCACAGTTCTACCCTGAACAACAATTGTTTTAGGGAGGTCAATATTTTAGTGGGAATTATCCAGCCAACTATCAAACATATGTTCCAAATTATCAACCTGGTTATGGTCCATCTTGTGTAGCACAACCTTCAATGGGACCTCCATATATTGGAGTAAACACGGTGTGGGATCGGTCAAAGGTTCAAAAAAATTTGCAACCTAACGTGCAAGTACCCTATAATAAACTTGGTCAGCTAATTGGTTACAGTCAAATCCAACAACCTGTCCAACCAACACTTCAAGTTATACCACGGGTATCTACACCTAGTACTGTTCAACAACTTGGTCCGAGTACACCTAGAAATCCACCTCAAACTACTACACCAAGTTCTGTTCAAGCTAACACACCTATCCCTGCAATTTTTGCAGCTCCTATTTCTACAGCCCCTCATGTATCACAACAAATCTGTGTAGTCACTGTACAACAACCTAGACCCGCAGTTCAAACTATTGTTCAGATGTCTGTGGGACAACCTGGTACGAGTACAGTTGTAACAAGCCAACCTTGGTTTGTTTATCAATCGTATCAAGGGCAATATCAATATGGACCTGTAGCACAAAATACAGTATACTAGCATCAACCGTACCATGGGTACACGTATCAAATACCAGCTCAACCCCAATATGGTCCAGCTAATCCTGGTTATCTGGGAGGCATTCCAATTCCAAATGCATACGCTATTCCAGAATATCCTAGATATCCTCCTTCTAGTACTAGTATAGTTCCGCAAGGTTATCAATTTACTTAGCAGTACCCTAACCGTCGGTTTCCATTCATAGAAACTTTGGATTTACCTGATTTGTCACGCCTAATGAATGATCCAATTTAGTAACTTTCGTATTGGCCGCCAATGCCAAACAAGCTGCCCAGTGATGTCCCTACGTTGAAAGGTAAATCAGGAGAGGACCCTTCAAACCATGTCATGACTTACCACCTCTGGTGTGCATCCAACTATTTGATTGATGATTCTATTCGATTACGACTTTTTCAGAGAACACTGATAGGTTTAGCTGCAAAATGGTATATTGAACTACCCCATGGCTCATTCAACAATTTCAATTTGTTAGGAACATCTTTCTTAACCCACTTTCAATTCCCAGACAGATACGAAAATGGCGCGGAACTATTGACTTCATTAAAAAAATCTATGTCTACGTACATCTCATATCACATACATTAATGGAGACATAGAAGACGTTCAGTGACAGTCTTTATTCTGGATCATATATTGGTAGAATGGTTTATCAAATCATTACTTCCAAATATTACTAAAGATGTGGCGAAGGGAGGGGTTGTTATGGAAGAGCAGGACATTTCTCAAGCTCAGTACTTAGACCTTGTATATACACAGTCTGGTACTTTATATGAAAAATTTCCTGATTTACCATGTCCTTGTCAAATAATTGCAATTCCTTCAGGGTCTTATGTTGCTGATGGTGTAACTGATTTAGTTAGCACGAATAAGAGTAAGAAGAAGTCTTCAAAAACTACTTCTCCTATCATAACTTTACCAGATTCACCGAAAGGAGATTCTTCCCTTGAAACTTCTTCAGAAATTCACATTGTATATTCATCTACAACTAAATCTAACACCGATAATAAGAAAAAAGGAAAGAATAAAATATAACAGACTTCATCTCCTTAAGAGAAAACTGAAAATAATGAACCATATGATGATAAACACAAACCTCATTATCCCTATCTTATTTGTGATGAGGATAACTTTACTAAAGAGTACCCGCATAGGTTTGAGGTCTCTAAATTCATCAAAGGTTCACCCACACCCGCTATCTTGAAGGATCCTTTTCCTACCCCAGATAGAAAAATGATCGAATATTCTTTGAATTAATTAGCATACATTTTGATGATGTCTCAGGTAATGGTTGCAACGTGATCACAAGACTATGGAAGTAAAAATCCTATAACTAGTAAATAGATATAAAATTCTAATTCAACACCAACTACATATCCTTTGGTTTTTGATCCACTTCATATCGAGAAACCTAATCCTGATCTAGTAATTAAACCACCTGCTAAAGGTGTACTTTGAAAATAAGCTTTCAATCCACATGCGAGAGCTGCTAAGAACTACCACATTGTTGAAGACTTGGCAATTTCCCCTTCAAAAATGTCGGCCTTAGAAGTGCTACAATCATGTAAAGCACAAAGGAAATTACTTTTTTTCAGCTATTGGAGCTATAGAAACTCAGGGTTCTCACCTCATGGTCTTCGATTTAGAAAATTTTACACCAAGACTCCCTCATCAGATGGCTTTTCCGATTCTAGACATAGTAAAAAACAGACATTGCTTTCATACTGTAATTCATGAGGGGGCATGATTCCACGTGCATAATGTGTTTAAACTGTTAGAAATAACTTGGTTCTCTGACATTCAACAAATCTTCGACAATCCTTAAAGCTTTTGATGGAAGAGGATTCCATCCGTTTGGAATACTTCAGGATGTACCTCTAGAAGTTTAAGGAAAAAATGTTAATCTAGATGTGGAAGTAGTTGCTGCCCCTCTGGATTAAAACCTTTTTTTGAGTCGAAGTTGGTCTTATGCCATGACTGTTGTCGTCCCATCTGTCTTTCGATTAATCATGTTTCCTTATAAAGGAAAGGTTATGAAAATCAATCAACTGTCATATTATTCATCCAACCCAGCTTCTATAGATAGTATCCACCATGTTGGAAAATCAACTATCCCATATGAAGATGTTGGGGTAGTTTTAGTAAAGGACTCTTCTTTGATGGAATTTTTTCTATTCCTCCACCTAACATATCACGTTCTATTGCTAATATCAATATGATTTCATCAAGCACTATTACATTCGATGACCCTTGGATAGTGCCTTCAGAATCATAAATGGATTCTTTCAATGGAAAGATGCCTATGAGTCCTTTTGAGATAGCATATCAAGCAGTATAGCCATTTTCTAAAACAATTTTAACTGATTTTGATCCAATGAATGTGATCACCGAAGAATATTCTTCACTATCAAGCTCAGAATTGACATCAATTTCCAATCCTTTTCAACCAGTGTTCCATACTGATGAAATTATTTGAGAATTTTTGTCTATGGATGAATTATCTTGGGATGATCTGCATCATAGATCTTCTTTTTTACATGAACCTGATAGATTTTAAAATGATTTTTCATCTATTTTTACAATTGATTATGTCAAGGAACCACATAATCCTATATCGATTACAAATTTGGATTCTGAGATTAATTTTGGAAACATTTCTACGACTGTTCCTATTGACATATCAGTTAAAACTTGGAGTTGTTGAAAACATTCATATAGGTACTTCTTGTACAATGGATGAAATTAATACATATAAAGCCCTATTTCAATAATTCTATGACATTTTTGCTTGGTCCTATGAAGAGATGCCAGGAATCGATCCAAATATTGTCATTCATGAAATAAAGACATACCTGAATGCCAAGCCTATTAGACAGAGATTACGTTCAATACATCCATGAAAAGTTGTTGCTATTAGAGTTGAAGTTGAAAAACTATTGTGAGAAATATTTATTTATCCAATCCCTTTAACCAATTGGGTGTCTAATATAGTTCTCGTTACCAAGAAACAAGGTACTATACAAGTATATTTCGATTATAGGGATATTAACAAAGCATGTCCAAAGGAAATTTATCCTACCCTTTATATTGACCAAATAATTAATGATTGTGCCGGAAATTTAATGTTTTCATTATGGATGGAGTTTCCGGATATAATAAAATAAACATACTCCCTGCTGATCAACCAAAAACAACATTTAGATGTCCTTGGGAAACATTTTCTTATTGAAAACTACCTTTTGGATTAAAAAATGTTGGTGAAACTTTTCAAAGGGAAATGTATTACGCTTTTCATGACATCACACATATTGTGCAGCGTTATCTTGATGATTTACGTGCCCACTCATTGTATAGGGATGATCATCCTACTCATTTATGAGCAATTTTTATGAGATGTAGACATTACAAGATTCGTTTGAATCCACACAAATGTGTTTTTTGTGTGCAATCAGGACTATTACTGGGATTCGTTGTTTCGAAGGCTGGCATTCGTGTCGATCCCTCGAAGGTTGAGGCCATCATAAATTTACCTCCTCCTTCCACACTTCGCTAGCTCCAAAGTTTTCAAGGGAAAGCAAACTTTCTGCATAGATTTATCCCGAACTATGTTGAGTTAAAAAAATGTTTTACCCGGTTGTTGAAACAAAATGTTCCTTTTATTAGGGATGAGATTTTTTATCGATATTTTGATGCTCTAAAACACACGTTAACCCATGCACCATTATTACATCCACCCAATTACAACCATGACTACTTTTTGCACCTAGCAGCCTCTCATGCCACCACTGGAATGGTTCTAGTTCAAGAGGATGAATCTCACAATGAGCATGTGATTTACTATCGAAGTTGAAATCTGAATCCGACCAAAAATAAATATTCACATGTGGAGAAATTGGCCTTGTCAGCCGTTCAAGCTATTCAAAGATTTCGTCATTACGTATTGTTATGAAAAATAACTGTGATATCTAATTGTAACCTGATGATGTACATTTTGAAAAGACAATTACTCGGGGGCAAGTACTCTAAATAGATTTTTATCCTACAATATTTTGATTTGGAATTTGAGAAATCCAAATCAAATAAATCACTAGTGTTTGCAGAACTTATGTGTGACTTTCCAAATACTGAGACAGAAATCATGGTAGAGCATCCCATTGGAGATGAATCTCTATTTCTTATCAGTATGTTAGATCCATGGTATGGAGATATCATCATTTATCTTCAAACCCAAACTTTTTGGCCTGAAATTTCACTGTCAATTCGACGGAGAATTCGTTATAAATACTAGCAATATAACATTGTTGGAGACACACTTTATCATCATGGTGCAGATTCTATTTTTCAACGTTGTATAACTCAGGAAGAGGTTGAAAGGGTCTTGAATGACTACCACTCTGGAGCGTGTGATGGTCATATGTCTGGGTTTTTCTTAGCCCAAAATATATTGCGCTAGCTATTTTTGGCCATCATTATTCAAATATTGTATTATTCTGGTCCACAAATGCCACAATTGTCAAAATTTTGATCAAAAGATGCATGCACCTCTAGCTCCTCTTCACCCAATAATTGTTGGTACTTTTTTGAAATGGGTCATTGAATTCATTAGATGTAACCCTCACTCGGTCGGGGGGCATGGATATATTATTTTTTATGTAGATTATTTTACCAAATTAGCCTAGGCGATGCCTACATTTGTGGCAGATGGAAAAACTACACAACGTTCATATTCAATCATGTGATTACTCATTTCGGTGTACCCCAAGCTATTATCACTAATCATGGGAGTCATTTTCAAAATATAATGATGACCGAACTTTCCGATCAACTTGGCCTGCATCATGATAACTCTACTCCATATTGCCCGCAGCATAATGGTCAGGTTGAAGCCATTAATAAATTTTTAACCACCATGATTGAACGGATTAACAGAACTCAAAAATAGAATTGGCATACATGCTTTTTTCGGCACTATGGGCATACTGAACCTCAACAAAAACTACTACAAGGTTCACTCCTTTTCAACTAGTTTACAGTTTAAAAGCTTTGTTACCAATTGAATGTGAAATACCGTTAGTCCAATTAGCCATAGAGTTACTACCATCTACCTCTAAAGAGGAAAAAAAAAATTCGTACTTAGCATAATTAGATGAGACTCGATGCACCAGTGCATTAGCTACCAAAGCTCATAAGAAACATGTGAAAGCTCAATATGTCAAAGTGTTACTCGTGTTTTTTCAGAAGGTGACCTAGTCTTAGTATATGGTCAAGATAAAGATAAGCTAGGAGCTAGGAAATTTGAACGAATGTGGCATGGTCCTTACATTGTCAAGCGAGTTCTTAGCAAAGGGGACCATGAATTGACTGATTATGAAAGTGTCTCTTTAGATAAGCCCAGAAAAAGATTTTATCTGAAGAGATATTATGCTTGATTCTCGTGTGAAGATTTTACTTGTATATTAGTTATTTTTATAGTTAGTGTACCTTAGATTAGACAAGTGTGCCTAGTTTAAGTTTGTTTTTACTACTATCATTGCTTATCTTGATTACTCTTGATATTGTGGATGTCAACATCCCTTCAAATTTACATTGGTTTTGTTGATGGTGCCTATCATAGTACACAGAATATTTCTTCCACAACTTGGGTTATCTATTCACCCATTGATGAGTTAGTTTCTATGCATGGGGTAAGCCTTGGTCAAACAACAAATAATATGTAGAATATAGTGCATTCACTAAGTTATTATCTGATGCCATCTCATTTTGTATTCGATTTTTGATCATTAGGTTAGATTCAAAACTCATTGTATTACATTGAAACAGAGTATACACAATTAAAAATCTAGTAATATTGAGATTATTTTTGAAGGTTCGTCTCTTGGAAAGACAATTTGATTTCATTGAATATCAACACATTTCAAGAAATTTAAACACATTGGCTGATGCATTAGCTAATCATGTTCTAAATAGACATTTGCAACATTAAAACAGTAAACCAAAACAACATTCGATACATGATGAACAAGATAGTCAGAGAAAGTAGTAATACCATTGATAGGTTTGTTTTTCAAAAAATATTACATCGTCTCTGATCATAAGTTAAAAACCTTATGATCTGAAAGATACTGATACAAAAAAAAATATGTCAATCCATGATGATCATCCACTATCCATGGTGATGATCATGATAGTAGACTAACATACACACCACCTTGTGTAGGAATCTCCTAAACTGTCCTGGAACACCAATAGCATGTCTCCGGAGCCGGAGAGGAATGTCATATATCTCGGTCACAGGTATATCTATGGTCAACCTCTCAAATTTACATTCCATATCAGTAAGGATTTCTGCTGCCTGATCCTGTGGTGGTGCTATAGGCTCTGCTTGCCGCTTTTCAAAGCGACGGAGTGTAACTGGCCATCGTGGACCAACATCTGCATTTCAAATTTTGTTATCAATATTGGACAATAAAAAAAAAAAAATTAGATTTAAAACACAAAAAAATGATTCGCTTACCTGATTCATCCCACTGTGCCCTTGGATGTAACGACATCTCAGGATCACCTTTGAAATCTATACCCGCATAAGGGAAGTCTTCAATTGTGAAGACTTGGTTCTGTAGCCACATAAAATATGACGGAGTGAACCAAACCACCATACTGTCGTTTCCACCATGGTGGGCCATTAGTGTAACCCAACGTACCATACAAGGTTCTCTAAGTTCACCAGAATCTACAAGAATAAGATGATGGGCGAGGAGTGGAATTCTCTCCAAAGAAAAAGAAATCAGGATGGCGACATACCCAAAGTTTTTTAACTTTGCATTTTTTTCTCTGGTTAGTTGGCCTCTCATGCTAGCCAATACCCCTTCACACCAGTTGAAAATGGTGTCTCTGAAACACTCTACCGCGGTCTGCATTTGAGATTTGGTGGCTACATGTGGAGCCGCACTTCCACACAACCTAGTTACTGTGAATGAAACTACTTTAAGATCAAGTCGCAAGATAGTGTTTATTTCTATGCGATTATCCTTTGGATCTATTTCATCACTACAAAAATCTTGTTTGTAACTAGCAAGGGGTAGGCCACCCTTCCTAGCTCTAAACAAGGATATTTTTTCTCCTCTTTTGGACAATCCAGGGAGAAAATAAATATCTTCGAGCTCGATTTCCAACTGATGATCGCCAATGATAAATAACTGATCTTGAACATCCCACTTATTCACTAACCATGTCATCAGTTCCACTTATGCTCTCATACCTTGAATCACCCAAAATTTATAAAAACCACAATTTTTAAGCACTCACATTGTTTCGGGATTATTCATGGCTTCATTATATGTACCTTCATGCTCACGTTCTCTCCACTCTAGAATGGTGAAATTTTCTGGAAATGGTTGCATTTGAAGGTTAGAAACTTTTAGAGTGGGAAAATTTAACCATTTTTGCGAGAATTTATTAATTTTCAATTGGTTGCAGTGCCTATGCAGTTTTTGTGCAGAGACACTGTGGACGTCTGCATGGGCTCCACACCAAAATCGTGGTAGCCCGATAATTTTCATTTAATAAAATTATCGGGGTCCATAGGTAACGCATGCATGACCTGCAGACCCCCGAGAGAAACATTTTAAACATAATTTCTCCCCAAAAAATGAATTTAAAGCCAAAAAAGAGAATTTAATCGGATAGAAATGAAGAGAAGAGTGGTGTGGGTTACTTGTTTCCGAAGAATCATGATTTCAGTGGTCATTTCTCCCATTATCAACTCTGGAATTTTTTGCTAAAAAGCTCTCAATTTAAAACTCTGAAGACAAAAGGTGAAAATGGCTTTGTTAAACTCCTTTTTATTGTTTTGGAAGGAATAAAATATTATATTTTATTTATTTTTTACTTTAAAAAATTATTTTTTGATGTTTTTACTTTTTGAAAATAGGTATGTTTAATATTTAGAGTTTTTGTGCAGAATACAGGTTTTTCCGGTGAAAATAATTATTTTGATGATGAGTACACTTTTATTACTTTTTCGGACTCTTGAAAACTATGAAAAAGAGAAACCCTGGAGTTCCCTTTTAAGCCCTTTTCAGACTCTGTAAACATGAAAATATTGCAGAGTACTTGACTATTCGAGCTTGTTAAAGGAAATGAACAGTATTCCTTTAAGTATAAGTTTACCCCTTTTCCTGACTGAAATGAACTATTTACGAAAAAGGTATGCATTGACTAATCATAGTCAATAGAGTTCTCTCCTGTATTATTTTATCCTTTTTCGAGCTTGCGAGACTAAATTTATGAAAAAGTACAACCACGGAGTTTACTTTTTTTTTTTCTTCTGACTCCCTAAAACTAAAAAACACCGAGTTTCTCCTATACTGGACTCGTTAAAATTTAACAGTAAAGGACCTGTCGATTAAAAACAGAAACAAACCACTCCTTCTTAGGGTTCGATTTTAATACAAAAATGGACTCATCCGAAGGATGAGCTTACACAACAAGTAAAAGTTATCCTCCTCAAGCTTGTTAAAAATAAAGAGGTAGTTGCAAGTAATGGTGGGGGAAAAAGAGAGAAAATGAATCCAATTGTCATACTTTGTTTTAAAAATCAAAATTCCACTCTTGAACATGACACTTTGTTACACTTATACCTGGGTTGGGAAAATCCTTTGTCTAACAGTTAATCAAACCACATTGAAAGTCTTCAGCTGGTTTTTGGGTATTAGCTTTAGGTAAACTGTCACCAAACCACCTGCAGTGTCGTTATGTATTCAAGAGACAGTTAAAATAAATCATTACCAACATTTGTCTCCATTCGTGTTTACCATCCCTGAGTCAGTCCTTGCAAATATTTCTTCAAAGCTTGATCTAATGGTTTCGTGTCGTGGGATTTCCTTGGACGGGTCACTTTCTATCGACGACAGCTCATCATCTAGAAAGTTGATATAGAATCCTATCAGTACCTTGTTATCTACATGCCCTAATGGAAGGTTTCTTTCCTTTGATGACAGGTTGCATCATTGACCTTTGATTGAATGATTCTGTGAAGTGTTCGACTACAAATCAATCATTCACACTTCGTGGATTGTACTGAGTCCTTTGAGAGCCATTTCCGTTATTGGTGGTTTATCTCACACTTGTTAACATTTTACATCATTGACTGGTGATCAAGTTGTTTCTACCATGTTCGACTTCGACACAATCAATCGCATGGATAGAATCGTACTAGTTCGGGAAGTGGAAATCAAGATGTTGGATCTAGTTTCCACCATCCAGGCTATGAGGAGTTTAATTATTCATGATACAGTGGACTACTTATGATATATGGTTGTGCCCATATTGTGTCTACTATTGGTGTAATTAAAAAATGATTTCTATACTAGAACATTTAGTTAGTTTTGAACTAAGTATGGGAATGCCTACCTCAGTGATGATGCACACACACACACATATATATATATATATTTGAGTTGAATGTTTTTATAGGTTTTCGACTGGTGTGCCCGCAATCCAATCCTCAGAATGATAAAGCACTTCACTCTTCAGAACTACCTCAGACTTCGCAATTTAGGGGGGAATCTGTTACACGTTATTTTATCACCATGACATTCGAATGTATATATAGGTTCATCACTACCTATATTTTTCTCCCTTAGAGGTAAAAAGCCCTAAATATCCTAAAACAAGTATTGGAATTGGAGAAAAGCTCATTAAAACCCTAAAAAGTGTAACTACGCACTTTTCCTATCTCTTTCTTGCAAATTCACAAATATCTATTCTATAGCCTCCATCACATCCTGCACATTCTCCTTATAAAACCTATAGACCCCCGCAAAAATTCAAATAAATAAAAAATTAAGCTCTAGAAGCCTAGCTGGTCGAATATTCTCCTGACTGGAAGCTTCTAGAGGCGCGATCAATTCAATCTTCGTCCCTCCACTCATTTAGTTCTATCCCTTTACGCATGGTGTTTATCCCTTGGTATATGAAGCTCAAATACCTTCACGAGAGGAATCCATCCCCCTCTTAATGGAACTGAAACTACCTCCATTTCCCTATAAATTGAGCTCATGTTTCATTCTCAAGGGTAGCTTGTAGATTGTATTTAACTTGTAAAAGGTAATTGTTGAAGAAATTGAATACTCTCTACACTAGTCATCATTGGCATGAGAATTATCACACACTCATGTCCATAACTTCATGCTAGTTCAGAGAGAAGAAGGCTTGTCAATCTGAAGGAGGAATGATTGTTTAGGACCCTGGAAGAAACTGTACAACATCAAGGCGACTAGTTGTATGGTTACTTCTTTTCATACAAGTTAATATAAATGGATTTCATTTTCTCATTGAATTGTTTATGTATCTATTTGAGTAATTCAATTCTTATATTCCTTGATTGCTAAGATAGACTAGTGTTTTCTCAATTATTATATCTTATAGGTGCTTTTAATTCTTTTGTCTGTCTTTAATTTCAGGTTCTACGTATTGAAAAAATCCCTTTGGAATGACCGACTAGATAAAATATTACGACAAGTGTTGGACTTCGGGTAGGGGCATGTCCTAATACTTTGTTATTAATAATTCTGAATCACAAATAGACTAGAGAAAATTATTTTCAACTGGTTGTTTGTTTCTAGATATTTATAGAATACTAGGGAGATCGTTCTTGTCCACAAGAAGGATTTCTCTACTTAAAAGAGAGAGAGAGAGAGAGAGGGGGGGGAGAGAGGGAGGTAGGAGAGAAATGGAGACAGAGGAAGGACGAGAGGAGGAGGAAAGAGGTAGATATAGAGAGATGGAGTTGGAGGGGGGAGAGGGAGGGAAGAAGAAAGGCATAGAGAGTGACAAGTGGAGAGAGAGGTAGTGACAAGAGAGATATGGAGAGAGAGTTTGTATGTTTAAGGGTGAGATAAAGAGACATAGAAGGAGTGATGGAGACAAGGGAGAAGTAAAGGAGAGAGAAGGAGAAAGGGATGGATATAGTAACATTGTTGGAGAGAGAGATAGAGTGATGTGGGAAGAGAGAGGATTGGAGGAGAGAGAGAGAGAGAGAGAGAGAGAGAGAGAGATTGAACGACCGCGGGGTGGGGGGGTGACACATAGAGGGAGGCGGGAGATAAAGGGATAGAGAGAAAGAGTGATGGGGGAAGAGAGAGTATTGTAGGGGAGAGAGAGAGAGAAAGAGATGGTGGAAGAGAGAGGGAGGTAGAAGAGAAAGGGAGAGAGAGGAAGGAAAGGAGAGGGGACTTGAAAGAGAGGAGGAGAGAGGGAGCGATAGAGATATTGTGTGGGATGAGGGGAGAGGGATGGATAGAGAGAAGGAGATGGATGGGGAGAGAGGGAGGGAAGAATAAAGACATAAAGGGTGAGTATTTGAAAGAGACAAAGTGAAAAGGGAGATATGGAGAGAGAGTGTGTATGTTTGGGGGTGAGATAAAGAGATAAACAAGGAGAGATGAAGAGAAAGTGGGAGAGAAGTAGAGATAGAGACATATAGTAACAAAGTCGGAAGGAGAAGATAGAGAAGGAGAGAGGTGGGAGAGAAAGCAAGAGAGAGAGTGAAGTCAGGTAGGGAAAGAGAGATGGAGATGGACGGGGAGAGAGAGGGAGGTAAGAATAAATACATAGAGAGTGAAAGGGCGAGAGAGAGAGAGAGAGAGAGGGAGGGAATGATAAGGAAGATGGAGAGAAGTGGAGAGAGGATAGAAGAAGGGAGAGGGAGAGGAGGAGGGATAGATAGATAGATAGATTGGAGAAAGAGAGTTTATGTTTTGGGCTTGATATAGAGAGATAGAGGGAGACAGAGATAAAGATGGAAGGTGAAGGTAAAGAAGAGATAGATGGAGACAAGGAGGGAGGGACAAAGACATTGATTGATATGAAGTGAAAGAGTGTGTATGTTTCACAAGGTGTGATAAAGAGACAAAGAAGGAGAGATGGAGGGAGATATAGATATATATAGACGACAGAGAGAGGGAAGAAGATTTCTTGCACTGGATGCATTGATCTCAATGTAGATGGTAATTCCTAATCCTATTTGATTGCTTGCACTAGATGCATTAATTTTAGTGTAGATGTTGATTTATAATGGTATTTGATTGCCTTCGCTAGATGCATTGATTTCAATGTAAATGATTTCTAATTCTATATGATTGCTTGCACTAAATGCATTGATTTCAGTGTAGATGGTGATTTCTAATCCTATTTGATTGGTTGCAACAGATGTATTAATTGCAATGTAGATGTTTATTTCTAATTATATTTGATTGCTTGCACTAAATGCATTGATTTAAATATAGATGATTTCTAATCATATTTGATTGCTTCAACTAAATGCATTTATTTTAGTGTAGATGGTGATTTCTAATCCTATTTGATTACTTGCACTAGATACATTGATTTCACTATAGATGTTGGTTTTTAATCATATTTTCCTACTTTCACTAAATACATGGATTTGAGTGTAGACGTTGATTTCTAATCATATTTGATTACTTGCATTAGATGCATTGATTTTAGTGTACATGTTGCTTTTTAATAATATTTTCCTACTTTCACTAGATACATTGATTTGAGTGTAGATGTTGATTTCCAATCCTATTTGATTACTTGAATTAGATGCATTGATTTCAGTGTAGATATTGTTTTCTAATCTTATTTTATTTCTTACAAGATGCATTGATTTCAGTGTATATGATGATTTATGATTTGATATAATTGGATGTATGATGGTACATTAATTTTGAAGTCATTGGATTAATAGTGTGCATTGATTTTAGTGTAAGCACAAAAAGTTATTGACAATGTACATTTATTTTGTGTTATAGTAATTAAACCTATTAATATTGGAGAGCAAGAGAGACAAAGTGTTATGTTTACTACAACAACTCGAGCTAAATAGTTAAATGGTTTATGATTCAAAACTTTCCTTTTCATATAATCGATATGAAAAGATGACAAAACTAACAAGGGTGACAATAAGAATAGTACAAGAAAATAGTTTGATATTGATGGCAATGAAGAGTATTTGTAATTGACTACATTCTTATTATTCACATTTTCTATCATTCAATATTATTACATTGTCACTTTGCATTCAAAATTTTTATTTCATAAGTTTTCATCATTAAAGTTATTTTACAATATTTATCACCTCAACAAACTGAGGTAACTAAGAAAATTTAAAATTAAAATGACTCGATAAATATCATACATATTTAGCATATTTAAAATTGTGATATTAATATTAGATGTATTTACATATTATTGATAAAATTAATCATATGTCCTCATATTATCGATAGATTTTCCTTCCCTGCACATGACTGAAACCAACCTAGATCTATCTTAATTATGGATCTATAAAGCTCCGAGAGGGATCAAATCTCTCAAGGTTCAAACCTTTCCTCAAATTTTTCACTCAAAAAAGAGGTTTTCCCCTCGAGAGATGTGATCCCTCTCGACGCTTCATAGATTCGGAGTTAAGGTGGATCTAGGCTGGTTTTATAAAAATCACTATAACATGTATGCTTTCATGATGTCAATTATAACATTACTTGAATATTGAAGACATAAATTGAGTACCAAGAAATAAGAGAACAAAGGATGGTGCATTCCAATGGACAAGGTGATCTTGTGCTAGCTACAATTAGAAAGAAATGGTGCACAAGGATAAAAGGATAAGACATGTAAAGCTTAGTGGACAATGGCATGAAAAAATGGCATGGGAGGAGGAGGAAGATATGTCATGAAGGAGGTGTAAACATAACTATTTTTCTTATTAAAGAACTCCATTATTACAACTAGGATTCCTAAAGCCACAATTCTATTACTTTTTGGCCATTCGATGCTAGAACGTTGGAATGGAAGTGGGATAGCCTAAGGAATTGCTATGCAAAGAAGAGCATAAACTTCCTTATATTATGGGGTTTGAGAGAATGAATTTTCTATTTAGCATCATTGTAAGATATATATGTGTGTGTGGGGGGGGGGGGGGGTGGCTGCGAGGGTCACATGTATGGTGATATGCACTAGAGACAACATAGAAAGAAGGGAAAGATGAATGTAATACCCTATTTTTTATGCTTAAATTAAAAATGTATATTTGTATATGTGACAAATAATGGTTAGCCAAATAAGTAGAATTATAAATTAAAAGTAATGAAAAAAAAATAATGGTAGGGATTTAGAATTTTTGAGCTTGAAATAACAAAATATTGAAGTAATTGTGACAGTCACCTCAAATCAATTATCTAAACTAACCATCACTATCAAAACACGAATCTAATTTTCAACTCAAAATAATGATAAGTGAAAACCTCAATATACTTAAAACACTTGTTATCATTTCCTTGTTATTATTTCTTAGCCATTGTGTAGAAATAATTACCCCCATTCAACGATAAGTTTGACAATCTCCTATTGTAAACCACTCCATTTAAAGAAAAATGGTAGGTTGTATACGTTCTTCATGGTAATTTAGTCTCGTGAACTTCAATGATGGCGTAAAACCTTTCTTTTCATCACGGTTGCTTTTCATGGTACTTCTAGAACACGTCTGGCATTCATATTCACGTGATGAGACTGTATTCCGGAATTGATATTCTAATGTTAATTTACTTTGACTACTCAACATTTAACAAGAATCCACCGACATGTAGTTATTACAGCACACTGGCACGGTTCTAGTTAAACATTAGCATTTGTCTTCTTGAGCTGGATTATTCGCCGACACATCAACACTTTACGCAGATTTAGTTCCACATTAGAATTGGTTGTATATTTTATTCTTTTTAACTGTACGTGGACAAACAGTCCTGCTATTTTTTTCTTAGTTGAATAATTATCCGAGAGATTATCGGATAACTTTTTTCACATCGGTCGTGTTTTGTTGAAACACTTTTCTATTTTCTTCTGGGAGATTCACGTGTGTGTATGTACACACACACTCGGGGTGCTATAAGGTGTTTATTTTTGGGATTAAAGATTGTTAGGAAACCGTTATCCCTTGCGTAAAAATAAGAATATATATTTTAAAAATTATACAATTTTTTAAATATGAAACTTAACATTCTATGTAATTTTTTAATACAAATGTTCCAATTTTTAATTGAAAATTTTCAAAAAAATTGAAATATAATATTTTAAATATAAAAATTGTAAACCTTCCTCAGGCATAATGCCTCGGTGGATATGCTTGGTCATTCATAAAGAAAGGGATTTATAAGTTGTTTGGCAGCATCGTGCCTTTTGCTAAGCCTGTTTGCTGAGAATAGCATTGGGGCTGTATTAAGTCCGACTGGATAAGACTTGAACTCGGACCTGAGAACCTCGTTCACTGTTAACTTCAATTAATTTCATAAATCAAAATTCGGTGCCGTATAGAAATTAACGTATTCTGTTGCGAACCGAATTGTATTAATTAATTTTCGAAAATCAACTATTTACATTGCGAACAGAATGGTATTAATTAATTTTGCAATTTTCCTAGTCAAGACAACTTGTTAAATTTGGTAATTATATATATGTCTATATATCAACTACATTAATAATTATTAAATGTATAATAAAAATTTATATATCTTATTATTAAAATCCAATAATACCAAGTTTTAATATTAGTGTTGATAAATCGTAATAAATAAGTTCTTAGCATACGGAGTGACCTTTGTGTTACGTGAATGTTTTGAGAATTGATCTTTGTTAGTTGTGAATAATAAAACAGCGAAGTATTATGTATAGTAAAGGGTATTTCATTAAGGAGTTGCAACAAATGATGTCTCTCAAGCACAATTTACTAAATTGGTGGTTGGTACAACAATGAAATATATTTTGGTGGATGGTTTATTTTATGTGAACTTTGAAAGTTTGAGGATGTTAATTGAATTATAAAATGTAAGTGATAAATTGAATTACATATATCTTTAAAAGATAAAGAATGTTACTTGGTGGCTTGGTGGTGCTGGAATTTAATTCGAAGTGCAGGTGGAGCAGAGACGGCAAAATTAATTGCAGATAGGAAACTTGAAGGACGGCCGTAGCAACTACCTGTTCAGACTTGCACTCCAGGAAATGATGGTCTTGTCTACCACTTAAATACTTCACCTACGGCATTGAACACTGACTAACCATTTGATTTGAATTAACACACAACCAGAAGGTATGAGGAGCCAAAGGGGAAGATGACCCACCGGAGATGGTGATGTTATCACTTCTTTAAATCAACCAAAAAGGAATTATGGGAGAGTAATAAAGCTGGAGTGAATGTTCTCCAAGCACCCCAGTGAAAGAATAAAGGAACGTATGGCGTTTTTATGTTTTGATTTAATTTTTATGACAATGTATGTTTTAAATTTTAACTTTGGGTCAAATGTTTTATTTATTTACCACAGTACATTTAGTTTTTAACTTTAGTCATATATTTTGATATATATTATAAATATGCAATATATATATATATATATATATATATATATATGCCGTGAGTGAATAAGTTGATTGTTTATTAAAAGAAAAAGCTAGAAGGTAGAAAAGACAGAGAGAAGCACTGCGTGTGTAGTAGTCACCAGAAAAAGTTTTTTTTTGTTGTTTTAAATCCAAAATAGCATAAGTTTTGAAGACTCTCATTTTGTAATAGTTTTTAAGTTTAAATGAAAACTGAGTTTTTACTCCACCTCTCTATGCATGAATTTGTTTTAATCAAGGTGTTGAGTTGAGGAATTTTATTTCCTTTCTATGCATGAATTTGTTTTAATCTCTGTGTTGAGTTGAGGAATTTTATTTCCTCTCTATGTTAAGGAATTGTTCAGAAATTCCAACATGGTATTGGAGCTAGTCCAGACTCTTTGCATTTGACAAAGAAGCTGAAGGAAGAAAGAATAAGCTTGTTGAAGATTTCTCCAGTAGAGTGAAGTTCAGCAAAGCAAGGTATTTACAAAAACAGAGTTTGTTGTTTGTTTAAAAAATACAGTCCAAAGAACTAAAAGAAGAAGTATGTTAGAGACAGAGTCTTTTTTTGAAGACAAAGTTTTATCTCTCAGCAATAAAAAGGTTTATTTAGAAACACAGTCAAGTTTTTTAAAGCATAGTTCAGTGAGCTAGTCATGGCAAGAGCTAGCACAAGCACGAGTATGGGAAATACTCAACTCCCACAGCGTAATGGGAAGAACTATGACTATTGGGCAATCACCACGAGAGCCCTATTCGCCTCTCAAGATTTATGGGAGCTAATTGAATATGGCTTAGAAGAACCAGAAGATGAGCAAGCATATAATGCCTTAATAGAGGCAGAGAAGGATTTGTTGAAGAGTAATAGGAAGGACTCAAAAGACCTCTTCTATCTCTATCAAGTAGTGCATGAAAGTGTATTCCCAATGATAGCAGCAGCTAAGAGGTCCAAGAATGCATGGGATACCCTCCAGACAACCTATCAAGGAATGGAGAAGGTGAAGACAACAAAGCTGCAATTGCTGAGGAGAGACTTTGAAACTCTCTATATGAAAGACTCTGATAACATAAACTGATTCTTCACACATGTGATTTGGTTGGTTACCCATATAAGGTCTCATGGAGAGACACTTGAAGAAAGAAGGATAGTGGAGAAATTATTGAGTAGCTTACACTCAAGATTTGATGCCATAGTAGTGGCAATAGAAGAGACCAAGGATCTCTCAAAATTTTCAGTTGATGAGCTTCATGCATCACTGATGACACATGAAAAAAGATTGAGCAGAACAACAGACTCATCTTTCGAGCATGCCTTCAAGACCTAAATTTCCTTTGGAAAAGGAAGAGGTCAAGGCAGAGGAAACTACAGAGAAAAAGGTAGAGGCAGAAGCTAGAACCGAGGAGGAAGAAATAGCCCAACAAATACAAATGGAAGGGGCAGCAATCAAAATCAGAACCAAGGCCAAGGCAACAATGAACAAGCACTATAAGGAAAATACCATCTAGCAGAGGTTATAAAGGAGGTTTTTAATGTTATAAAATTGGCCAAAATTGTCAAAAAAACATATGCTACCACATCTGTTTCTGGTAATGGAGGTTTTGGCATATCTTTTAACGGAAATTCAACATAACTAAAAAAAAATGGGCAGTCAGAGCTTATTATGGATGTTTTTTCATCGGTGCTCTTATCAGGTTTTAACACACCAGTGCATAACGAGACAACACACCGGGGCGGTCTAAGGAGAATGCACCGGGCCGTTAAGGAAAATAACAGCACCGGTCGTGGTGTTGGTGATACAACACACAGGGTCGTTCTAATTGTTCTTGGGATTTGAGTGGTACCCATAGGTCTTATCAACGCGCCGGTGCGTATGCTTATATAAACACCCCGATGCATCGTATGACACAAATGCACTGAGTTTTACAATTGGTATCAGTATTCGTGCAGTGCAAATATGTCATACAAATGCATCGGCGCTTATCGACACATAAACGCCCTAGTGCGTACTATCACACAGACGCACTGCAATTTATTATTGGTACCAGTATTCGTGTGGTTCTCATAGGGGGTAAAACGACACCGGTGCATATAGATACATAAACGCACCGGAGCGTCGTACCACACAAACGCTTCAATATTTTTAACTAGTTTTGGTATTTGTGCGGTCCCGATAGGTAGTAAAAACGCACTGGTGCACTTAATAATACAAGCGCACCAGTTTTCGTTTTGTATTTTTTAGAAACATCGACCTGTGGCAGTGCAATTATTGTGATTGTTTTAAATTAATTATTCATCAAAAGTCAACACATATTATAACGGTATTCGTATTAATTAAATTTTTATTAATGGATTTGAATGTGATGTTATATCATATCATATTATTGTGGTTTTTTAAAATTCATTATTCATCAAAAGTCGACACATATATATGTTATAACAATATTCATATGAATTAAATTTTTATTACTGCATTTGAGAACGACAATGGAGAATGCAATAGCGACAATAGAGAACGCAATAGAATAAATTAAAAAAAAATTATTATATATATATATAAGATGTTCTTTGTCATACAAAATGGGACAGTTATTGGTATCCTTTTATCTTTCAATTGGGACACTATGTCCATTATATTAAAGAAAATTTCTAATTTCACAGACATTTTTCCAAAAATAGTACTTGACGCCTTGCTTTTATATCCAAACATAGTGATCATCATTCTTCGCTTGAACCGTTATCACCGCTAGAGCTACTTCCATGACTTGGGTTATTTTCAAAAATGTTTTGTTCATGACATTGATTGTTTTCTTCTTCACCTTCTTCCATCTACAAACATAAAAATAAACTGTAATGAGTGCATATACATTGGTGAGAATAATTAAAATTGCAATATTAAATAATATATATCAATGTAAATCGAAAATAAATGACATACCAATGCAATAATTGACTCATAAACTATACACATTATTTCAAAACCATGTAACATGCCATCTTTCAAGATTTGATCTGTTGGCGCAGTGCCATACTTTGTTTCCTGTAAGTTTTATACCCCATAAGAAATCATATATTTAATATAAAGATTTATTTTTTCTATTAATTATAGGCGAAACTAAGTAAAACAAGATCAATAGATGCTTACAAATTCCACAATTAAGTTCTGATATGCAAACATATATGCACAATCCATATTTAAACCAATTTCAATCAATTCCTCTGATGGTTCTTCTTTGTATGTTAGCACCTATTTGGAGACATTTAATGATGATTTTTGTAAAACAACTTAAAAATACAAAAATGAAATCTAGTTAAGTTGTTATAAGGAAGTAACAATTACTCACAAACTTAGATATCAATCCTTTTCTTCCTTGTCATCTTGTTTTATGTGCTGAATGGGTTCCATTTTATTTTATTTTCTGCAAGAAAATACTTGAAAATTACTATTTAATGCTAAATTTTTATTTATTTTACCTAATGATAAAAAAATTCAATGATTACATATTAAATTTAAAGCACGTTGTTATTGAGATGGCTCCTCTCATGATGCAATTTTGTCCATTTCTTTGACCATCTCCTTGTACAATTTTTTGGACATTCCTACTTGCATATTTATGATATCAACTCGTTCATCTTTTGGGATTTTCATAATCTTCCTGAAAATGTAACATGACAATAAAATATTTAATTTTTATATTGATATATGAAAAGTAAGTATAACAAAGGTGATATTTATAAATCATTCTAGACAAACATCTAAAGGAATATTAATTTTTCATTCCTTATTTTTTGTTGTTAGACGTTTTTGCTATTAAAAGTCTGACATGTCTCATTGACCAATTCTTTGGAAACTCTTCTTGTAGTTTACATAAAATCTGGTTCTTGGAATCATTGGGTTGGTTTTTATATTGTAAGTGGAAAGAATGTCTATACATTCATTCCACTAGATCCCTCAAACATTTGTAAAAGTTTTTCCCCCTTTCGTTAACCTCCAACACCACTCTAGATGAGCTAAGGTGCAATTCATTTTCATTTGCATGTTCTATTGTTTTTATTTGCTTAGAACAACATTCATTTTCTTAGTTGTTGGTCCCTGTAGAACATTAAACAGAGGTGAATTAATAGTCTTTTTCACACATGTTATCTAATAATTTTAATTGTATTATTAATGAAAGCTAAAAAAAGAAACTCATATTGGATCAACAGTATTTTTTCATTCACCTGAATCATCTTTTGCAATTTTTCCATCAAGCTTATACGTTCTTCTAGTCCTAGTTCAAAAATAATCTTATCGAGATTCGTCATTTTGTGGCTCTGCATGATACACATTAAACAATACATATTATTTAAACTTACATATAGTTCAAAAATAATTTTTTGTAAAAAATTTACAAAGAAATTGTCTTTTTTGCTTTTTTTGATGTTTTATCAGTATTTTTGTTACTTGATCTCTTGTCAGTCATTTCTTTAACACTATCAAACCTGTATCATATCAGTTAATAATATATTTTTAAATAAATTGTCAACTTCTCAATTAAAAAAAAAATATCTCAAAACAGTGGTGCGCCATTCATGGTTAACGCACCGACGTTGGTGCGTTTATGTCTTTCCCACTCACCACAGAAACAGTATAATACACCATACGGTGCTCTATGTCAACAAGAAGCCCCAGTGCATTACATGTCACTTACTGCACCGGTTAACCATCATAAAAATAATAAAAATCGTCCAGTATTAATTGTTTTAGAATAAATCGGTTCTATATTTTACATATGGCACACCGTTAAAACTTTTTTTATTTTTTCATATTCATTATTTGGTGCTCTTGTAAACAACAAAGCACCGGTGCACTACCTTACATAAAGCACACCGGTAAAAAATCCGTTTTTTTTTTTTTAAATCATTCCAAAGCCCACATGGATTAGGATATAACTATGCTAATCATCCTATCAGTTGCATGTCTTAGGTCTATATTTAGAAATATAAACTCTATAAATCTAAATTGAAAAGTCCTAATTTTGAATCACAGAAAGAAGAAGAAGAAAGGGGAGAAACAAAAATAAAGTAATGTTTATATCTTTTCAAAGTTTTTTTTTCGAAACTGAACGTTCGCGATGCGTCATAATGAAATAGCGCACCGGCTGCATATTTTTTTTAAATTTTATGACAGAACTTTCGCAGTGTGCTATGATAACAGAGTGCCCCGGTGCAATCATTTAGATAAGACGCATCAAAAATTTTTCTTTTCATTTTTTTTTGCAAGGGCCGACATGGATTGGGATCCGACTATGTAGGTCAACCAGTTCGTTGGATGTCTTAGGTTTATCTTTAGCAATATAAACCCTATAAATATAAATTGAAAAGCCATAATTTTGAAATCACAGCAATTGGGAGAAGAAATGGCAGAAACAAAAATAATGTAGGGTATGTTTTTAAAATGGTTTTTTTTTCAAAACAGCATGTTGTGCAGTGTGTCATAATGTAATAGTGCACCAGTGCCATATGTTACATATGGCACACTGATAAAAACATAATTTATTTTTTTAATTTTTTATCACTGTACTTTCGCGGTGCGCTTGTATAACATAGCGCATCAGTGCGCTATGTTTCGAAGGGGACACCGATGAAAAGAAATGTCTTTTTTTAAGATTGACGCAAGGGAATATGCAGATCCTCTCGTTGGTGGCATGTCTTAGGATTATATTTAGCAATAAAAAACCTATAAATATAAATTGAAAAACACTAATTCTGAAATCACATCAAGTGGGAGAAGAAAGGGCAGAAACAAAAATAATGTAGGGTATGTTTGCAAAATGGTTTTTTTCTAAAACAACACATTTTGCGGTGCTCTATAATGTAATAGTGCACCGGTGCCATATGTTACAAATGGCGCACTGATAAAACCATATTTTGTTTTTTATATTTTATCATTGTACTTGAGTGGTTCGCTGGTATAAGAAAGAGCACCGATGTGCAATGTTATGCAGGGTGCACCGGCAAAAAAAAATATGTATTTTTTTAAGATTGACGCAAGGGCCAACATGGATTGGGATCCAACTGTGCAAGTTGTCCCGTGGTTTGGATATCTTATGAGTATAGAAACCCAATAAATCTAAATCGAAAAGAAAGAGGGAGAAAAAATTGCAGAAACAAAAAGAATCTAGGGTTTTATTTTTGCTTCTGAAAACTGTAGAAAAGGTAAAAAACTGCAGAAACAAAAAGTTAAAAGAATAATAAGATTTGATTTTTTATTTTACTTCATAAAAAACTAGAGAAAAAATAAAACAAAACAATAGACTTTTATTTCTTATTTCACTGCATAAAAAAAATGCAGAAAAAAGTACAAAAAAACAACGAACTTTACTCACATCATTCAAAATTCTATGGTACAGAGTTTGAATTACCAGAGGTTGGGAATTCGGATTGTCTGAATACTTCTGTTGAAATGTATTTCCCTGCTCCATAGTACTCTTGTGCTCTGTTTGCTCCAGGTATGTATCCTGCAAATCTCTGGCTGAAATGTTTTGCAAAAATAGAGAAATATTGAAAAGTGTTTAGTATTTAAAGAAATGTTTTATGAAATTAGATTTTCGAAAATATTTTGCCGCCTAATTTTCAATTTACCTCTTTTTTTTCACTTAAGGAAAATAGGGTTGTGCTTTTTTCTTTTAATTGAACCGGACTGGTGCTACTTGTTACAAAAGCGGATCGGTGAGCATAATAAAGAACTGACCGGTACGGTTATCTGAACAGTACGCACTAGAATTACATTTAGGTTTATGCACCAAATTTTATTGTTTTTTTGCTCAAATGCAGGGAGAAAATATCATATGTTATATGAAATGGATAATTCTTCAAAATCCAGTTCGTTCCATAATATTTCTCAAAGTCCATCGCGGAGTTCTCCCTATCCATGTGGAGATGTAATATTTACTTCAGATTTGTTTTATTTTTTCACTATCTAATTGAATTTATGTATGTTTTTTATCCTTATAGTCAATCATGCACAAATTAATTAAATTTATAATGTATACAAATTTGCAGGTTCATACAGATTCATTATTAAGTTCAGATACAAAAAATTATATTCAAAGTACTGCTCCAAAACATCGAAAGTTCTGATCAAGAGTTGCATACTGCAAGACACATTTGGTAGATAAAAATGGACAGTTGCTTCACCCTGCCAATTGTAACAATATTGCATCCTCTTGCCACAATCCAGGTGTTACACAGTAATTTGTCACCGTCCCTACCTTTCCCCATCCCGCACATTGGAGGGCCCATTATGTGACCTGTGAGAAATGTCATGCCTTGAAACCATTATCATTGCATTCCTCTAGGTATGAGCTTCAATTGCCCTGAAGACATCTCCTTGAAAAAAACCATAAAAACATCCCTTTTTACATTGGCGCCGATAGCCAGTTCATAACTCGCGCCAATGAGGAAAATCCTACAAAGAGGCCGTGCCAACTGGCGCTCTGTCCCAGAGTCATAGTCGCGCCAGCCAATTTAAAGAGTGTTTTTTAAAATAAGAAGGCGGAAGTTTCATCCTAACAAATTCCTGGACTGATTTTTATCTTGAGTTGGGAGGTTTGGCTACGGATTTCCATAGAGAGGAAGTGGTTTGCCACCTCTCATGGAATCTTCCTTGATGATAGGGCCAATCCCACAATTATAGGGATCCCAACTCCCTTTCCTCCATCTATAAAAGCTTTCCCATTGCCATTGCAAGCTAGTCTTGAAGTGCCCAAGCTCTGAATCTCCAAGTTCTCAAATTCCCAAGAGCCTTAATGCTGTAAGAGCCCTCATTCTTCCCTTAAGGCCAACTCAAGCAAGGAGACTATCGTCGAGAGACTCTACGAGAGGCTTGTCCCATCCCTGGCAGGCTTTGCGAGACGTGTACGACTGGAGACCCCTCCGAAGGAGACCTCAGCGTCAGAACATTGGTTGTACTCTCTTTCGTTTGCTTATTAATGAATGACTACTGGTTATGGTTCCACTATGTTTTTCACTTATGATAATGACGAGTTATATCCTTTCTGACTGATATATAGTTGAGTATTCTGGATTTTATGCTTGTATTTGTATTGTTTCTTGCATGTGCATGTGTCCATTCACGGAGATCGTGGGGATTGTCATCTGCCGAGGCTGAGGAACGGGAACGTTGTCTCTTCTACGGATCATAGCACTGGACTCCAGGTAGGCCTCCATCGTTGGTCTATTTATTCGCAATTAGGAGCTTGCGCTGTAGCATTTGATGATTGTTGCTAGACCCGTGCTGGGCTAGTAGGGATAGCCTCTGTCTGCAGAGGGGATTTACCTCCTCAACACCAGGGACAATGATGGTAATTATAACTATAATTGTTTGGTATATATATTGATTAATATGTAATTATTTCAACGTCAAACCAATTTATAATCATGCAATATTGTCAACATGGTTACTAATTGATATCATAATATTTTGTATTAATCATGTTCATTTTTTTTTTTAATTATTATTATTCTAGTGATGATGAACGACCTACCTACCATGTTCCGTTGCACCCCACGACAATTTCAAATTGAGAGAAGACTGAATTAAGAGAAAAAATCGGAGAGGAACGTTACCAAGAATGGTTGAATCAACCACCGATTCAATTTCCGCTACGTCCAGATTCACCAATTAGGAATGACTACAACAATAGTAGTTCTTCACATGTTGGCAATGGAGATAATAAATAGAGGCTGGTATGGGTGATTACTTAAGGGATATGACTTCCATCGAGACAATGTTGTTAGATGCATTGCAAAATGATGATCAACTAGGGGATGATGCTCATATCGCTGACACTTTTTTCGAAAGCCTTAAATTTTCTTATACCACCCCTCTCTTTGGACCCGGCGGTTAGTCAAAGTCTACCCAGTTGGGGAAAACAATTTTATTGTACAACTTGAAAGCAAAGTTTGGCTTCTCGAACGCATGTTTCTCAGAACTTTTGAGGTAAGTTACCATAAAGTACTTCCCTTATATATAAATTTGAAATATAATCAGTACACTGCAATGAACATTACAAATGTTAAATTTTATGAACGTTCATAATTTTATCGACATTCATGTACATTTATTAATATAGTTTTCCATGATCACCAACTACAGGTTATTCAAAGATAAGGTTCTTCCAAGTGATAATGTCTTGCCCAGTAGTTGTGAAGAGGCAAAAAAATTGTTGAGAATGTTGGGTGTTGAGTACATACCATATCATGCATGTCCAAATGATTGTATTCTATATATGTAGACAAAGAGATGTGTCTGAAATGTGAGCATGACAAGTATGATAAAGAAAAAAAGAAGGGTAAATCACGTACTGGTCCTCCTTTTAAGATATTGAGGCACATGCCTATAATCCCAAGGATTCAAAGGCTCTTTCATTGCAAAGAATGAGCTATGTTGCAGGGATGGCAAGCCTCACACATAAGCGAGTTAGGAGTTATGAGAATACCAACTGATTCAATAGCCATGAAGCATATAGATGATACATGGCCCAAAAAATTCAAGAATGAAGTACGAAGTCTACGACTCAGCATAGCCATGGATGGCATCAACCATATTCCCTCCAGAACACCAACTATTATGTTTGGCCTGTAGTAGTGATCAAGAATAATATCCCCCCTCTGTGAAGAATGAACATCTTATGTTGGCTCTCATAGTCCCTGGTAGAAGACAAGTGAAGAATATGGATATCTACTTACAACCACTGGTAGATGAATTGAAGGAATTATGGGAAGGGATAAATGTATACGATGTATCAAGACCCATCACAGCAGAGAGGATGTTTACATTGTATGGCATATGTGCTTACACGACACATGATTATCCAGGCTTAGGAGTTTGCTCTGGTAAATTACATGTTTAATTTATTGATTTGTTTATATATAATGCAACAATATTCTTTCACATATTATTTATTTAATTCATTGTAATATTATTTGTTCTAATCTTTAGGATATTCTTTAACGTGCCATGCATATTAATTAATGTATACAAATATAATCTCACATTTCTTGTAACAAAAGGGTATTTTGGATGTAAATTTTGTGGACCTTCTCCGAAAGCTAGATGGTCCAAGGACCTACGAAAGCCAGTGTATGATTGCTCCAGGATATTCCTACCAAAACAACACCCTTACAGAAGAGCAGCATTCGCTTTCAATGGTAAACGAGAAGGAACACAGAGGCCTCCAATAATGACACCAGCTGAATGGATTAGAGCATATGAGAGAGAGAAGGAGAATGATTTCACAGGAATGTTCAATTCAAATGGGTAGCCTAAGTTCGATGATCCAAATTTCTTCAACACCTATGTTGAGAAATTACCCATTGGGATGAAAAGGAAATCTATCTTGTATGACATCTCATATTGGGAGCATATTAAGATTGGGAGCCTCTATATCTCTGAAATCAGTGTGGCAGATGCCTGCCTCAGCAAAAAATGAACTGAGTTGGTCGCCCAACTCCATCCTATATCTATCATCGCTCAGACATCGACCACAGGCTGATGCACCAGAAGGAGCAGGTCTCTAATCTGCACTGGCCTCTTACTGATCCCCTAGAATATCTAGCATCATGCCCTTTGCATCCTCATCAAGATCCAAAACTGGATCAGGTGGTGGTGGCGGCATCTCCTTGCCATCATAAGAGCCAATGTCTGCAAAATATATACAAGTACACAACAATAATTAGACAATTTCATTACACAATTTAATAAAAACAAGTTAAAGAAAATGTTAGAATAAATTTAAATAAAACAGTAATATTACCTCTATCATCTGGTGGTTCATCATCTGTGAAGAGGATGTTGGTACACCTTCACCAATCCAACCCCGCATAACGACATGGGACCACAATGAAGGGATGCTCAAAAACACTGGCTTGCAACCCAGTGCATCATCAAATATCCTCGTTGGAAACAGACTCTCCTCCCTCTTGGGCATAATTTGCCCCCACATATGCATACGTGCCTCAGTAATCGGCCTACAAGGCTACTGAAGAAAAGAAGGCCTCGTCTTTGGAAACCTCTCAAAAAATAAAAAATAAAGCTCTGAAGCAAAAGGGAAGTTGACCCTCCCTTATGCACGAGCATGAAATCTATCTAATGCTGTACATAACTGCCATAAAAAAATGGCAGACCACCTGACAAGTCATGGCTGTTGTAGTAAAGAATCAACATAATATAAAATCTGGCAACTAATGTATTGCCCATCACTGGCATTGTGTGAAATGGTCAAAATGATAAGTGAGAGACACTGGACCTCCTCATGACCAAACGCACCAATACGTAACTATCCTCCTGACACCTGAAAATTTGAAGGAGACAATATATTTGCTCCAATGTATCTCTGGGAGTAGACTAACTGACTCCCTGCCACATAGCTAGTTGGAACATCAGGGAATGAGGGAAAATCCACCCCTCTCCTTGAAAGCCCTGTAATAAAATATACATCCTCCTCAGTGGGCGTGTACCACTGGTCTATACCAACTTGGAAAGCATGTTGCTGGGAATTCCACCTTCAGATAAGATGTCTCAAAAAACAACTATGGGACTATAGGGAAGTAGCATCCTCATAGAAAATGAGGAGGCCTACCTGCCTTAGGAGCCCCTGTGTCACTGCTGTAATAGGGCGAGGGTATAGATCTCTCTCCCTCTCTCTTGCCTCCCATAGGTGAACCATGTTATATTGTTCTTGTTGTTGTTGCTCCTCTTCTCTCCTTTCACGTCTCTGAATGATTGGCATATTAAACACAATTTTTTAATCATATGACACATGTATTTTAAAATATACATATATAAATATTTTTTGAAAAATCAATAAAACAAGAGTCGGTGTACCAAAAACACAGTCATGCACTAGTACCAGTGCACATAATGATATAAAATACATAGACATGCACCAGCGACGGTACACATAATGATATAAAAAGCACCGGGAGCGATGCTCCAGAAAATATTTTAGCGCACCGTTTACTACGTGCAGTGTTAGGAGGCCGGTGCACTGATTTCACTATATGCCCCATGGCTTATAGCTAAGTCAGCACACCGCCCTCCTGCCACTATACATAGCTGTACAGTGCGACCAAGTATCCGAGCGCACTGCTCTCTGTCGAAAAATTTACAATTATGCGGTGGGACTTTGGAATCCACCCCGGAACCGGTGTGGATACACTTGGCACTGGTTTACCAACCCGAACCATTGACCATGTCGATTTGCAGTTCCAGTGCGCTGAAAAACTTACGTGCCCCGAGGCGGATAATTTGGTCAACGCACTGGATGGTCGTGATTCAACTTTGTCAATGGTGTGGCCTGGTAAATGACCACACCACACTTTTAAAAAAATTTAAAATTACACCATGCGCCTCGTGGTACTACTCTAGAACCGGTGCAGACTCCTTCAGCAGCGGGTGTGATGTGGCTTGTAAATTTACAGGTAGCACCGCAAATCGGTGCGAGCCAAATGGCTCGAGCGCACCACGTGACAATTTTTTGTTTTTGTTTTTTAATGGTTAATTTTAAGGTTTTTTGAAATTCCAATCCACTAAAAGGTTTAATTATGGAAAAACAAGAAAAATACATGTACATTTACCCGTCGAGGAGGCATATTGGTTGCACAATTTAAAAAGGAAAAATTTTCCACTATTTTATAAAGTTCAAGCTGGAGATTGGTGGCAATGTACAATAGAAGTGCATGCACTAAGTGTAATGGGAGCACAGATGTCAGTGCGGCTCAAGTAATTTTAGCTTGCATCGGTGCTTGAGAGCTCTGTACCACTGACCAAAGTGAAAAATGCGGTTTTTTTTTCCGTAATTTTTTTGATTTAACCCTGTTCCAGTGCGTAGGGTTTTTACTGGCGTACCGGTGCGTTGTCTTACTTCTGCACCGAGCACTTTTTGTTTTCGCGCGCTTTTAGGAGGCACTGGGGTGGCCTGGTGTTATCACACTAGTGCTCTACAGTAACATCACACACCGGTAACAGTGTCCAGCGAACCAATTATTTCAGCAGTTTTTTGGCCGTAATTTTTTTTTATTTAACCCTATTCCAATGTGTGGGGTTTTTTGGCCGTACCGATGCATTTTCAGTATGCTGCACCAGGCTCTTTATTTTTTCATGTGCTTTCAAGATACTGGGGCGCCGTATTTGTAAAGCACCGGTTCTCTAAAATATCATGATGCACTGATAACAGTGACTGGTGAACCAATGATTTCTGCAGTTTTTTGCCATAATTTTTTTTTATTTAACCCTATTCCACTGCTCGGGGTTTTTGCGAGCATACTGGTGCGTTGTAAGTATGCCGCACAGGGCTCTTTCTGTTTTCGCGCACTTTTAAGAGACCGGGGTGGCGTAGTTGTAAAGCATCGGTGCTCTATAGTATCATAATGCACTGGTAACAGTGTACGGTGAACCAATGATTTCTGTGGTTTTTTGGCCGTAATTTTTTTTTATTTAACCCTATTCTGGTGCGCGGCATTTTTGGGACCCCAATGCATTTCTATCATTCTGCCCCGGGAGGTTTATGTTCCGCTAGCTTCTATGACGCATCGGGGCATGGTTATGTGACGCACCGAGGCTCTACAGTAACCTAAAGCACCAGTAATGGTGTTCGGTGAACAAATGATTTCAGTGATTTTTTGGCCGTAATTTTGTTTGTTTTAAAACCTTTTCCGGTGCGCGAAATTTAAGGGGACCTCGGTGCATTTCAGTCATTCGGCACTGGAATGTTTATGTTCCGCATGCTTGTTATGAGGCACCGAGGCTGACGATATGACACGCACCGGTTCACTTTCTGAAATAAAAGTACTGGGAGGGTGTGTACGGAGCGCACTATTTCCGGTGTGCCAATGTCCTATGTGGTTTTTTTGCCATAATTTTTTTTATTTAACCATCGACCGGTGCGTGCATTTTATGGACACCCCGGTTCTTTTCATTTATTCCACACTGGGCGATATCTGTGCGGTCGACATGTAAATCGCCAGTGATCTACAGAAATAAAATGCACCGGGCATGTGTGTACGCAGCGCACGGTGTCCGGTGTGCCAATATTTGTAATGCACCAGTGCATTGTCATATTGAACGCACAAATGCATTTTAGGTTGATAAGTGCACCAGAAGAAATACATCTGCAAAAACCTGCGGCCACCAATCTCCTCTGGGATCCTCCACTAGAAACAGATGTCTAGTGCATTTTTCTGTGGGGTTCCTCAAAAACATCCGCTAGAGGGTATTTTCCTTGTAGTGAAGATGGACAAAATCAAGTACATGGACAAAGGTATGATAAATCCCAAGTCCAATGTCATTATGCCAATGAATGTAGGAAGAAACAAAGTGACATGGGTAATAGACCCAGTGCTAATTTTACTAGAGAAAATATATATCATTCAAGAGAAATTATTTTTAGCATGTAATTTGGCTGAAGAGAAAAATGAAAATATATGGTTTCTAGATTCAAGATGTAGCAACCATATGACTGGAAACATTTCTATGTTTTCAATGATTGATGAAAATGTAAAGTCTCAAGTAACATTGGGGACAGACAGTAAAGTCTCTGTCATGGGAAAAGTCAGAGTGAATGTTTTGACAAAGAAAGGAGAAGGAAGAACCATATCAGATGTTATTATGTGCCTGGTATGAAGTGTAACCTCTTGAGAATTGGAAAACTCATTCAAAATTGGTACAATGTTTTCTTTAAGGATGATGTATGCACCATCATGGATAAACCACCAAGCAATCAATGCATAGCACAAGTGAAGATGACAAGGAAGAGAGAATATTTGAAGAAAGGAGCTGAAATGGTAGCAGTGACACAAGAGACATTCCAAGGAGAAGCCAAGGATGAAAATTGGTTATGGAATTTGAGATTTGGACATCTCAACTTTGGAGGTCTAAATTTGTTGCATAGGAAAGGTATGGTAAAGGGATTTCCATTGATTGAGAAACCAGACAGCCTGTGTGAAGGCTGCATCTTGGGAAAACAACACAGAGAAAGATTTCCATCAGGAAAGAGGATAAGGGAAAAGGAACCCTTAGAATAGTCCATTCAGATTTGTGTGGACCAATGCAAACACCATCACTAGCAAGTAGCCACTATATGCTTACTTTTAATAATTATTACACAAGAAAAACATGGGTTGATTTCTTGAAATATAAAAGTGAAGCGTTTGAGAAATTTTGCTACTTTAATGCTCTTGTAAAGAATCAAAGCAGACAACGTATTAAAGTCTTAAGGACAGACAGAGGAGGAGAATATATCTCAAAATAATTTCTTCATTTTTGTAGAGAAAATGGGATAAACAAGCAATTTACAGCAAGGTATACATCGCAGCAAAATGGAGTTGTTGAAAGGAAAAATCGAACCATCATGGACATGGTAAGAAGTATGCTGAAGGCAAAACATTTTCCAAATGAATATTGGGCTGAAGCTGTACATCATGCAGCGTATGTTTTGAATAGATTCACAACCAAATCTGTAATGAACAGAGTTCCTGAAGAAGCGTGGAGCGGCATAAAGCAGCATGTCACCCACATGAGACTTTTCGGTTGTGTGGCTTATGCACACATTCTAGATCAGCTAAGGAAGAAGATGGACAGTAAGGGGGATAAGTGCATTTTTATTGGATACAGTGAAGAATCCAAAGCATATAGGTTGTATAACCCATACACCAAGAATTTTATTATAAGCAGAGATGTACAATTTATTGAGGAAGAAGCTTGCGATGGAAGCATTGAGAAAACAATGAATGTGAAAATTTGTTTGTCTCATGATGATGATGAGGAAGAGATCGTTGAATTACATCCCTCATTAGCAGCACCACTTCCACCAACACAAGGACAATAAGGGACACCACAAGCAGGTATGAGAACACCCTTGAGAAGTGATAATAGTGCTTTTCCAAGCACATCACAAGGAGCAGATTTGAGTGCTTCTACAAGCACAAGTTCAGCAAGAGAAAGAGGAAAAAGATTCAGAAGTCTGAATGAAATTTATGAGCAAGAGATAGAAAATGAAGGTATGAAATCTTTATTTGCATTGTATTGTCATGTAGATGATCCTATTCATTTTGAAGAAGCAGCGAAATATATGAAATGGATATATGCTATGGATGAAGAAATGAATGCCATAGAGAAAAATAAGACATGGGAATTGGTTGATCTCCCAAAAGGAAAAGAAGTTATTGGAGTGAAATGGGTCTACAAGACCAAAAGCAATGCTGAAGGTAAGATTGAAAGGCACAAGGCCATACTTATTGTTAAAGGCTACAAGCAGCAACAAGGAAGAGATTATGAGGAAACTTTCGCACCGATTGCAAGAATGGAAACAGTGAGAGCAGTGTTGTCCATAGCAGCACAACACAAGTAGAAATTTTACCAAATGGATGTGAAATCAGCATTCCTAAATGGAGTATTGATGGGAGAGGTTTATGTTGAACAACCTCTCGGCTATGAGAAAGAAGGCCAAGAGCACACATTTTTTAGATTGAAGAAAGCTCTTTCTGGGCTGAAACAAGCACCAAGAGCATGGTACAGTAAGATAGATTCCTATCTACTAGAGAATGGGTTTGAGAAATGTGAAGGAGAACTGTTATAGCATCATTTTTCACCCTCATGTGATTCATGATTGTCTCTTTGGCCTTGGGCACCCATTCCCATAGAATTGAACAAAATTCATAAAAAACAGTGTTAAAAAATCCCATACGCGGGTATGCCCAGACTTTTCCGCGAGTATACGCGAGTCAATACACACTTTTTCGCGTATGCCATTAAAATCATTAAAAAATATATAAAAATTCCCTATTTTCGGGCTAGGTTGATGGTTACTCCAGTAGTTCAACCACCCCAGCACGTGGCCAACTGCTTCCAACTGATTGAAACTACTTTGAGGGAGCATAAAAGCCCCTCATGTGCATGGCCTAAGGGAGAGAGAGAAATTATAGATATTATACTCTGTTGGAATCCCAATTCAAGTCTGATTTCCCGTGCCTCTTGAAGTTTCCCAGATTTTTATAGGAAACCCTTGTTTCCTGGAGATGTTCATCAATTTATATGTCATCTCGTGTGCACAAGTCTTGAAAGTATCCTAGCGAGGCAAGGGCGGGACGGATCCGGACGATGGTCTGTTCGAAGATCATGGAAGGATTCAGGTGATCTCTCCACTTTTTTTTACCGTACATGCTGTTCGTAATAAAGAAGAACCATCTTGTTCCTGAATTCATGTGTTAATATCTGCTTGCATATGTGAAAATATTATTATTTAAGCATTTATTATTGTTTATATGATGTTTCACATGGATTTCATTGACATTTAGGATAGATATATGCTATAAAACTAGATTTCCATGCACGTTTCTTCTTGGTTTTCAGGTTGAAGAGGAAGAAGGGTTGCTGGGGGTTTGGACCCCGCGGGATCTACATCAAACGTAGGATTACGGGTGAGTTATACTATCGATGTTATCTAGTTTTTAGCATACAAGTGTGGTTGTGTGAGTCCTTCTTGAATAGCATGCCCTGCTCTGCGGAGGTTTTGACCCAACAAACCTCTAGGGAGTTATTTCCCGAAACAAGAACCCACATTATACATCAAGGAGAAAGATGGTAAGATTTTCATTGTTGTTTTATATGTAGACGATGTGATATTTACAAGTAATGATGCTTACCTCATTAAGAATTTTAAAATAGTCATGAAGGAGGAATTTGAAATGACTGACATGGGATTGCTGAGATACTTGTTAGGAATAGAAGTAGAGAAAAATGAAAATAATTTTTTTATCTCTCAAGCTAAGTATGTTAAAGAAGTTTTGGAAATATTTAACATGCAGGATTGCAAGGCAACAATTACTCCTACAGTGATGAGATTGAAACTCATCAAAGAAGACAACAATAAGAATTTTGATCCAAGTCTGTACAAGAGCATAGTTGGCAACCTCATGTACTTGACTACAACTAGGCCAGATATAATGCATGTTGTAAGTTTAATTTCCAGATTTATGGAAAAGCCAAAGGAGGCACATTGGCAAGAAACAAAAAGAATTCTGAGGTATGTTAAAGGAACAAAGAGGTATGGAATTTTATATACCAATTCATAAAATTCTAAATTGATTGGATATATTGACGATGATTGGGCTGGAAGTATAGATGACAAGAAAAGCACCTCTGGTTATGTTTTTCATATGGGTTCAGGAGCCATTTCATGGGCTTCTAAGAGACATCCAATTGTGGATTTATTAACAGCAGAGGCAGAGTATGTGGCAACTACAGTAGCATCATGTCAAGAAATTTGGATGAGAAGAATGTTGAGAAGTTTGTGTCATGAACATGTAAAAGGAACAACAATCTATTGTGATAACAACTCAACTATAGCTTTATCAAAAAATTCAGTGTCTCATAAGATAACGAAACACATTGATGCCAAGTATCACTACATCATAGAATTAGTGAGAAATGGAGAAATTGTTTTACAACATTGTAGAACTGAAGAGCAGTTTGCTGATATATTGAAAAAACCATTGGGGCAGAAGATTTTTAATTATTTGAGAAAAAATTTAGGTATGGAAGAAAATCTAGTAGTTTAAATTAAGGGGGAGTGTTGGAATTTAATTCCAACTGCACGTAGAGCAGAGACAAAAAAATTAATTGCTGATGGGAAACTTGAAGAATGGTGGCAACAACTATTTGTTCAGACTTGCACTTCGTGAAACGATGGTCTTGTCCGCCAATTAAATACTTCACCTAACAAATTGAACACTAACCAACCATTAGATTTGAATTAACACATAGCCAGCAACGTTCCAGAGGCCAGAAGGTATGAGGAGCCAAAGGGGAAGATGACCCACCGGAGATGGTGATGTCATCACTTGTCTGAATCAACCAAAAAGGAATTTCGAGGGAGTAAGAAAGCTGGAGTGAATGTTCTCCAAGCACCCCATGGAAAGCATAAAGGAACGTATGGAGTTTTTATGTTTTGATTTAATTTTTACGGCAATGTATCTTTTAACTTTTAACTTTGGGTCAATTTTTTATTTATTTACTGCAGTAGATTTAGTTTTTAAATTTGGTCATATATTTTTATATATTATAAATATGAAATATTAATATATATATATATATATATATATATATATATATATATATATATATATATATATATATATAATGTAATATGCCATGATTAAATCAGTTGACTGTGTATTAAGAGAAAAATCCTGAAGGCAGAAAAGACAGAGAGACAAAGAGAAAGAAGACAGAGAGCACCAAGCTGTGTTTTGTAGCAGCGTATGCCCAAAAGAGAAGCACTGCGTGTGTAGAAGTCACCATAAGAAGTTTTTTTTGTTGCTGTAAATCCAGAACAGCAGAAGTTCTGAAGACTGTAAATTTTTAATAGTTCTTAAGTTTAAATGAAAACAGAGTTTTTACTCCACCTCTCTGTGCATGAATTTGTTTTAATCTCTGTGTTGAGTTGAGGAATTTTATTTCCTCTCTATGTTAAGTAATTGTTCCGAAATTCCAATAGGTGGTAGGTTTAATGCATTCGAACACCAAAACATATGGTAATCTCTTATTAATGATTCATATTTATTGTAATCTTTTTGGATTTCTTGAACTCAACCTGAAACTACTCCCCATGAAAATAACACTATTGCAATGGAGTCATAACCTAAATTAGAGACACTAGTTATTTAATCTAAATTGAAAGATGGCACATCTTTTAAATATATTCTCATGTATTTGTTGAATTTTTGGCTGATACAAGAAGAAACATATCCTACATGGATTTCTTTATGATGTACGCCAGTGATAAGTAAAACATGAAACACCTACAACATTTTATAAGATCAGGAACGACTTAATTATAAACAAGATCGGTTGCGGGGCAACTAGTCCCTGTTGAAGAGTGTGATTGTGCGCAACAGAAAACTGCTACAGCAACATAAAAGTCATTTATAAACTAAGTCATTATATTAACAAAATTATAAACTAATGAAAAGAGAGATCACATGGCCATTAATTGATCATATGCATAATTATTTCAGAGGACCACTGATGCAATTGTTATATATTTAGTGATAAAATATGGAAAGGATGGAATACCCAAAATTACAACAAGAGCCACTCAATACCAGGCCCCTAGAACGAATGGTTATGATGCCAAACATGGATACGAATTCAATCATCAAGAGCCAGATACGCCGTACCCAAGATAGAATCCAGAACATTGGATGGAGACTGAGCCAGCCCCACAGACTCATACCAATACTATTAGACCCAGGGAACTAGGATAGCAACAAGGAACGAATATACACAACTATATTAATAAATGTTACCTCATTGAGGGTACCTAATTTTTAATTTATGTTACCTCATTGATTTATGTTTTAAGTAGGCCTCTCCATCGCCACCCATTACTCATCCTCCCACTAATAAACATTCAATTTGTTGCATTTGAAACATTGTAAGTTTTAAATTGGTTTCATTTGAAATATTTTATATCAAATGTAAACGTAAAATTAGGGCCATCTGAGAATTTCCTCTTAACTGTAATTAATTATTTGGTTAATGATAACAGTGAGCTTCTATTCCCAAGGGTACATGCTACATAGGTACAAAATTTTCACATAACGAGATTTTAGTATTTAAAGCTCGCGGAATTATTTATATATACACCTATTCAGTGTTCTTATCTCACAACCTTCGATTGGAAATGCTTTAAGAGCTCCCTCATATATTTGGATTATTCTCTAGTTTTTAATCCTCCATTCAGTGTTTTTATAGATCAATATAATTTGTTTCTAAATATTTATGTTCTCAATATTATGCAAGCTAATGCAGAAGAAAACAACACAAATATTCACCAAACTCGGTACCTTTGGTTCTCATTTCAGAGAAGTTTAAGGATGCTTGTTCCAATTCAAGATCCTCTGGAACAACATCCTCTAGTATAAGCCTAACATCTGAATCAGCAGCTACGACTTCAGTTTTACTTCAACTAATGGCTGCAACGTGTTCCCTTTATGTTCAATAAAATCTTGCAATATCCGAATCAGCAGCTCCGCAATTAGTTTATGTTCAACAACCAACAACAATGCATTCAGGCTCTCCCCAACCACCTGCAAATGTGATACCCTCATCAGGCCAAATAGGTGTCCAAACAGGTAGAGGTACCTGAAATTTCTCTTTTATTAATTATAGTGCACAATGAATTTCATCCATATCGTCATATATTTCTGTGGATACCATAGTTTATTTGAATTTGGAAGCCGAAAAACTTGGAGATTTTAAAAAATTGTCAAATTGTTAAGTTTGATATTGAATATTTAAGTGTAGTTGAAATAATTTATCCTGAAATCATTCTTAGCAAGTAGTGTAACCTGAAGCATTCAAATTCTTAGAAATTATAATAATTTTTACTTGCTTTGGATGTATGCATGTGTGCATGCACATGCATCTCTCAAGTCATATATAGATAGATTATGTCAATTCATTATCTTGTAGTACATAATGTTGAGAATGTAGCTGACAAAAATCAATGTCATATGAAAGCCGCAACATAAAGCACCTATTATGGTTTAACCTCTTTATCCAACACTAGCAACACATGATCCTTCAGCAGCAACAGACCGAGACCTAGAAGAAAAGGTTCGTGGAGAAGCAACAGTTCGTAATGGGTGTAAATGCTCTTCTACATCTTGAATTCGAATAGGACAACTGGATTTAAGTTACCCATTACATGCATTTATGGTTTGGATTTAGAAAACTATTTGGAAACTATACCATGCTAGTGGTCAGGTTGTTGAAAGGCCAAATACCCCAAATGGATGATTGATGGGTTTGTTACTAGGATAATATATGAGACCAAGGAGTGCCAAAAGCGTCAAAATTTTCCTCTTTGGACTGCTTTAGTGTCACGTTCATTTCTCTTGTACTTAGGTGTGGGTCATAGGGGACTGCATGATCAAATGCATAAGCCGATAAATAGTGATGATCAGAGGGAAGGAAGGGTTCAGACTTTTGGAAGGTTGAGGTATATCCCCATCCTGAAGGTGCAATGATACATCCCCTGAATTGAGGTCCAGGTTCAAGCCTACTATAAGAAAGTCATTGTTAACTACTAGGAAAAAAAAAACATTCGTGTTAATAGCCCAGATTGAATACAAGATGACTCACCATAGAGAAACAAGTCACAAGATTAGAGATAGAAACCCACTAACATTGGTATTACCTACTATTATAAGCTGCCTATGGGGGAATAATTCATTGATTCAAGGCCAGCAAGCAGCTCGGCGTAATATTTCTTGCACCAATAGATGTTGGTTGAATGATCAAATTATTAGACTGGAAGGTGGCACTAAATATTAGAGAGATTTCATACCTCATTAACCTCATCTCGCCCTTCTATTTTTTCTCGGCCTAGCTTGGTTGCCTCCTGAACCTCCTTCTTGTCCAAGTTGGAAAGTCCACCATTGATGGCAACTAAATCTACTAATCCTGTCCACAAATGTGTTGGGAGCTTGTCCTACAAGTTGTAGGAAAGGAATAGGAACATAACTGGGTGGGCGAACTACAGGGTAAGAAACAACAACATCAATACTCTGTAAGTAACATCATCAATACTCTATAAGATAAATCAATAAGCAAGATCAAAAGCACCCAAATATCACCCAAAGATATATCAGCATCAATAATCAAGATCAAAAGCACCGAAAGATCACCCAAAGAGATAGCAGAATCAATAAGCAGGATCAAAAGCACCCAAAGATCACCCAAGCAGGATCAAAAGTAGCCAAAGATCACCCAAAGAGATAGCAGCATCAATAAGTAGGATCAAAAGCACCCAAAGATCACCCAAAGAGATAGCACCAATGTGTTGGGACCTTGTCCTATAAGTTGTAGGAAAGGAACAGGAACAGACCTGGGTGGGCGAACTACAGGGTATGTAAGTAGCAACATCAATACTCTGTAAGTAGCAACATCAATACTATGTAAGTAGTGACATCAATACTATGTAAGTTTCATCAATAAGTAGGATCAAAAGAACCCAAAGATCACCGAAAGAGATAGCAGCATCAATAAGTAGGATCAAAAGCACCCAAAGATCAACCAAAGAGGTACCACCAATGTGTTGGGAGCTCATCCTAAAAGTTGTAGGAATGGAACATGAACAGACCTGGGTGGCCGAACTACAAGGTAAGCAACAACAACATCAATAATATGTAATTAGGAACATCAATAATTTGTAAGCTGCATCAATAAGAAGGATCAAAAGCACCCAAAGAGATAGCAGCATCAATAAGCAGGATCAAAAGCACCCAAAAATCACCCAAAGACATAGAACCAATGTGTTGGGACCTCATCCTACAAGTTGTACGAAAGGAACAGGAACAGACCTGGGTGAGCAAACTACAGGGTAAGCAACAACAACATCAATACTCTGTAAGTAGCAACATCAATACTATGTAAGCTTCATCAATAAGTAGGATCAAAACCACCCAAAGATCACCCAAATAGGTAGCAACATCAATAAGTAGGATCAAAAGCAACCAAAAATCACCCAAGCAGGATCAAAAGCACCCAAAGATCACCCAAAGAGATAGTATCATAAATAATAAAGATCAAAAGCACCCAAAGATGACCCACAGAGATAACACTAGTTCTAGAAAAATCTAATGAAAGAAAATAGTGAAAAAACTGTGAAGGAAAAGTATAGTATTTCAAGTCTTTCTAAGTGAAGAGAGGTCGGTGGGCACAGCCATGCAAAATTTCAACAAATTCCTATGCAAAGTTTAACCAAATGCCTATCCTGTAATTGGACTCTGGGACACCACCAATACAATTAGTAATAGTGTCGCCCTCACAACAAGAAAAACTCTCTTTTAGCACCATAAGTTAGCACCACTTACATTATGTGGTGTTAGTGTGGTGTAACTATTTATATATCCTATTAAAAATGAATTATATCACCATAAGTTAGCACCACTTACGTTATGTGGTGTTAATGTGGTGTAAATGTTTATGTATCATATTAAAAATGAAGTATATCACCATATTTGATGGACAAGTTACGACCATTCTTACTATGTGGTGTTAAAGTGGAGTAAATTTTTATTGATTTTATTCGAAGAATTTTTATTGATCTTATTGGAAGTGGAGTATATCCCCATATATTAAAAGAAGTGGTGTATGCTATATTGACAAATTATATAAAGTAGTGTACTTAACTTTGTGTTTGCCATGTTCACATGTACAAGTGGATTTATTTTTGTGATTTTCCACCATAACCATAAAAAAATTACAAATATTTATATTATGAATATATAAATTATAACTAAACTCACAAATATTTGTTTTATAATATTTGTTTGTTTGTGAGGTTTACATGTAAAACTAAAGTTCATTTATGTAAGTTTGCACCATAAATACAAAAAAATTAAAGTAATTGTTTTCTAAATAATTTATTTCAATTATTTACTTTTTATATTATTCTCATGAGAAAATAAATACACAAAACCATAATACATAATTATTTGTTTTATGAATAAGCCAATTAAGATAAATATTTTCCATATTATTGTCATTTCAAAATAAAATAAGGGTGAATTTGATTGAGTTGGGTTACTCTTTTTTGGAAGAACATGTGTTCCAAAGGTTGAAAATGTATCTTTGTGAGGGTATTTTTTAAGCCCTCCATCAAGCTTTTAAAAGGTCCATCTAGGATTAGATAAAACCCTCACATAAACTACATGGCTCCATCATGCTATGGACCTTGATGTAGACACTTAGCTTGATAGAGCTATAATATCACTACTACACTAAGGGAATTTTTTTTTAACATAAACTGGTATTTTATATTAATTTAAGAGGTCTAAGGCTTATGCTCAGAGGTATTACATCTGAAGACCCAATGTTGAGAGGGTTTCCAACCAAGCAAAATTCACCTACTCTACTTCTTACATTCAATATAGCAATTTCCCAGAGACTAGTGAATGTTTCAATACAGACAAATTGTTGCAGCAAAAGACATAAATACATGACCAAGGGAGGGGTCGGCTAAGGCAAGGGATCCCATGAGTCTCCCTCTTCATAGAGAAGAGATCCCGCTTGTAAAGAGACAACAATGTTGGCTTCCAAATCCGTGTCTTCGTTATTTTTTCAAAGAAAATGAAAGAACTGGAGTCTGTCAAAGGATACGATCAACTTATTGATACAAGAAGACAGTTGTTCCAAGCAAAGATCTTTGGGGACCGATTTTGTCACAATCAAGCCAATGAGGCTTTATGAATCTGTAATGAGTCGACCCTCCTTGATTCCATTCTTTTGCAACTGCTTCAAGCCTTGTAGGAGAGCCATGGCTTCCGCTTGATTGTTAGAAGTAAGCCCTAGACCCTAGGAAAAGTGGGAGATGATTTGTTCTGAAGGAGAGCGAATAATTCGTCTACCTCTGGCTTTCCCTGGATTCCCCTTTTATGCACCGTCAAAAAACATAGTGTGAATATCTGTGTTGCTTCTCCATTTGTCAAATTCCTCATCCTCTAATTGAATTTTCCATTATTCTCTGCACTTTTCCATATTTTTTCCAGTGGGAAGGTTTAGCCCTAGCTGCTAGTACCACTCCCTACCTTGTTGATTTAAGATTACAGCGTGCTTCAGGTTCACTTTGGCCTGCATTGTTTCTTTCAATAAGTTTTCTGATTTTCACACCGATTTGTTGCTCGTTTAGGGCCTTCTCTTGAAAGATTTGATTTCTTTCAAGCCAAATCTTCCAGCAAATGAGTTTAGGGATAATCATCCACCCCTCGTATGACCAGCCATTCCCGGGGAAGGACTTAGGAAACAAGTCTCCCCAATTAGACAGCAAAGCCGTGATGTTTTTTGGGAGGATAGGCCTGCTATTCCAAATTAGCAAGATTTCATTCCAAATTGCCCGAGCGTAGAGGCACTCGAGGAAGATTTGGACCGAATTCTCCTCCTGATGTTGATAGAGCAGGCACAGAGAGGGACCATGGAAGCCTTGACGTTGCAAGTTTTTAGCTGTGAGGATACTGTTGTGCCCCAGATGCCAGGAAAAAATGTCAATCTTTGGAATGCTTTTGACCTGCCAAATCCCTTTCCAAATCGCAGGGTTGCAGGGGACAGTGGGAATTTCCTTAAGATACTTGCAGCCTTCTGCTATGGAATAACATCCCTTCAAGGAACCTTAGTCCCTTCTATATTTTTTTCCTTTGATTTTCCTAGCTAGCGATGCCATGAATTTGGCCCATGCTTTCTCCAAATGAGCAGGAACCTCTATCTTCTGCCACCCTGCCCAGTTACTGCAGTCCCATTACGAAATGTCCCAGAGCGTGCATCGACCATATGCAATCATCCATGTTCTTAGCTCCAGTAGTTCAGGATCATCCCCGATCACTTCTGCGTTCATGATCCTATCCTCCCACGGGTTGATTCGCTTCCCATTGCCTGGAATCCAAAACATGTGGTCATGTAACAGTGGGAGAGCACGCTTGCATAGCTGATGAATTAGGGAGCCCTGTCGATTAGATTCGATGTTCTCCAGGCTATGAAGTCACTTTTCGAAGATATATTTTTTCCACAAAGCAATCTGTACCCATCCCAGATTCCTTGCTACCCGCTGCCATAAGATATTGGCCCCCAAAGCGATATTGTGTTCCCTGAGATATTTTATGTGAAGGCCACCCTCCAGTAGCGGCATAGCGATCTTATTCCATCTGATCAATGGAATTCTCTGAGCGTTATTCTTCCCTCTTTTCCAGAAAAAAGAATGAATGAATTTCTCTGGATCTTGCAAAGAATGCCCACCGGAGCCAATAGAATAAACATCTGAAAGATTAGAAGACTATTAAGGATTGACATAATGAGAACATTCTTACCTACCAGATTAAGCCACGACGTCCCCCACACTTGCATTTTGAGATTGAATTTATCTAGCAAAGCATACCAGTCCCTCCTGATCGGGCATGCTTGAAAGATCGACAGCCAAAGATATTTAAAAGACACCCATTTCGTGGAGCCTTTGAAACCAAAAATCCTAGAGATCATGGTTAGCGTGCTGCCAGTGAGGTTCCATTTGGTTTCAAGCAGGTCACCATGAATGTCCTTCGATATACTTTTCTAAGGCCTTGAAGGCAGTGGAAGGGGAATGCACTACCCCAACTTACTAGCTTTTGAAGCTCTGCAAGTGTACCAATGTGCCATTCACTAACTCAGTTTTCACATTTGACTAAGGGTGAAATTATGTGCTATGTGTGAGTTTGTATGCATGAGGCTTCATAACGTCACCGAAAAGTTGCTCAAGAAGCTTTTGTCAATTGTCATAAATGATGGAGTTAGGAAGCCCACCATTTACTACCTCAGTTTTCCCATTTAACTAAGGGTGAAATGTTGTGATGTGTGTGAGTATGGTATCCAAGAAGCTCTATAACAAGGTCCAAAAGCTTCTCAAGAAGATGTTTTCCTTCTCATAAATGGAATTAGGAAGCCCAAAGTGCATCTGAAACATATTCAAAGAAGATTTTTTTTGCCTCCTTACCAGTGATAGTCTTCTTAACGGTAATACAGTTTGTTATTTTGTTGAAAGTGATCCACAATCACAGAGGGGTAGTCACAATTGTGCCTGGTTTCTAGAAGACCACCAAGAAGGTCCTTAGATATACTTTTTCAAGGCCTTCAAGGCTCCAGAAGGAGAATTTCTGTGTTTTATGGCTTTATTGCAAATTGAAAAATGCCACCTCAAAGTGAGGTTTTATGGATCTAGTCCCTATGAACTTAAGCCTTAAGGCTGATATAAAATATCAATTTGTAGCAACAAAAAACGGACAATCATCTCAGTTCAACCAACACACGAGGCAACCCAAAATAAAAGATACTATACATACGAACAAGTTTCAGCCCTTAGGGCACATTTTTCCAATCATAAAACAGATCTGGAAGTCACATTATTAATGTAGATTCACAGAAATATTTCTGCTTTGTTATCTTCCAATTATATGTTAAATCCTTAGAAATTACATTCCTTAACTGTGTCAAATCAACATGAATATTAAATGTTGGAAATTACTTAATGAAGAAGACAATGAAAAATGAAAATTAAATCTGTAATTACACAAGTATTGAATAGTTGGGAACTTAACACATATTATTATAAAATTTAAGTACATGTACAAGCCAAAATGTCATCATAAAGCTGGTATGATCTTAGCATAAATGAATCATTTTCTTGTGTTAATTTCTCTCCTAGAATCAAGGCAATAGCGATCCAAATCTAGCTTGAAGAGGGAGGCAGAGATGGAGGAAGCAACCCCCAGAAGGATGGAGTCATCAGCAAAGAGAGCACGATTGATGTCTCTGACTCTCCTGGTGATCTTGACACCCATAATCTCTTGCTCGATTTTTCTTTTCTCTAGTATGAAACTGAGGACATAAGATTGAATAACAAAGAGAAGGGGGGATAGAGGGTATCCCTATTTTATCCTGCGACTCACTTTGAAGAAGTCACCAGCACACCCGTTGACAAGTGGGGAAATCCATGGTTCCGCAATGCATGCCTTGACCCAGCTTACAAAACAGAAGTCAAACACAAATTGATGCATAAACCAAAAGAGAAACCTGTGCCTAACTCTGTCAAATGCACTAGCGAGGTCCAGGTTGACAGCCATGCCTTTTTCTCATCTTTGGATGCTTGAATGGATCGCTTCCTGAACTAGAATGAAGTTATCAGTTAGTTGCCTACCTTTGAAAAATTCCCTTGATTATCAAGAATTATTTACGGTAGAAGGCCTTTCAGTCTGTTAGCCATGAATTTAGTGGTGAGCTTGTAGCCAATGTTGCAGAGAGAAATTGGCCTGAATCTGTTGAAAGAATTGGCACCCTTCTCTTTAGGTATAAGGGCCAAAAAGGTCAAGTTGTTGCTGCCCCCAAACTTGTGGCAGGTCTGAGACTTTAAAATCGTTTTGTAGAGATATATTTTTACAATTTTCCAACAAGGGTTAATGAATCGAGCAGTGAACCCATCCATCCCAGGAGCCTTGTCCAGATCCATTTCATCAAGGTACTTTTTGATTTTAGTGAGGGTGACAGGAGCATTCAGAATAGCGTTCATTTGGTCCTTGACCTTTAAAGGGACCAGCTCGAGCAAGTTGGAGTTGAGACTTGCTTGCTTATCCTCTATGTACAATTCTTTGAAGTGCTGATGGGCATCATTTTTTATGCTGACAAAGTCAGAGAAGGATTGGTCTCCTGAGGTTATCTCCACTATAGAATTAAAGCTTCTTCTGGCCTAAGTCTGCTTATGAAAGAAGGAGTTATTCATGTCCCCATCTTGTAGCCACATACTGCAAGATTTAAGTCTCTAGTATTCCTCCTCCCAGATGCAAGCCTTATGAAGATTAGCTTGGCGCTCCTCTTCCAAAGTTAAGTTGTCCTTCGAGATGGCCATATCTTCCGTTTGTTTTTGGTGACTCTCCAAACATGCCTAGGCAACCCTCATTGACTCATTTGGAGAAGGGAGGGCTTTAGCCTAGATTTTGAGGGCCTTCTTTACTCTCCTAAGCTTTTCTTCCCACACAAAGAAGGGGGATCCATTGATAGGGTTTTTCTAGACTTCCTCAACTCTATCCAAGAATTCAAGTTGCTACACCTATAGAGCACTAAAACGGAAGGGAATATGCGCTAGATTCATATTCAACTTCATCTCCATCCTAATGGGCTTATGATCAGAGACTGACGAAAAAATAAAAGAAGAACAAATATCAAGACCTAAAAGAAAGAAGTAACTCTAGATGAGAAAGTGATCTAACCTTCCGGTAATGTGGCCTGGACCCGTTCTTCGATTGGTCCATGTATATTTTCCTTTGGGTGGCTTGATGTCCAACAGATCCCAGTCTTGAATGAGTTCCTCCACCATTCTCTGGCTGGATCCCTTGCAATGTTTCCCCCTCGCTTCTCCCCTTTACTTAAAGTAAGGTTCATGTCTCCAGCAAGAATGACGTTATCCATATGAATCTCATTTTTTAGTTCCCTAATGGATTCCCAGCAGGTTGTTTTATCTCCCAAGGTGACCGGAGCATAAATAAGGATATTTGTAAGACTGATTTTTGGAGGAACAGTTCCTGGAATCAAACTAATAGTATGATCATGATCACAAATATATGGTAGTCCTTTGAGAGTTTCAAACACCTTGCAATGATTGTGAAATACTTTTTAGTGATATGGAGAAATAGATGATTTTGATGTTGGAGCTTCCAGTGAGAATAATTGTGCAATTACGCCTCATTATTCTTTCTTCAGAAGATTTGTCATGAAATTGAAGATTATTTGGATTCCATGCGATACCTCGTAATTCAAACTCCTTTCTTTAATTTTTTTTTTAAGAAAAGTTCTTGAAAATTAAAGGTTACCGTGCCCAAATATTGTAACCATTGTACTCCTAGTACAACATCAACACCTCTAATTGGAATGGAAATCATTACAATATTGAATACATATTACCCCATCGTTAGGTTAATATTATGGCATTTTTCAAATCAATGTATAGTTCCTCCATTTGAAACCATCACTTGAAACTCTAGTGCTGGGTATAGGAAGAAATTAAATTCCTTGGCTACCTTACAATGAATAAAATTATGGGTACTACCCGAATCAATCAACTCTATTACCTTTTTCTTCTTTATATGTCATTCTCTCTTGAGAGTTTGAGGAGTGGTAATTCCTTCCAATGCATTACAAGATATGGTTATACTCATTTCATCTTTATCTAGGGTAGTTTCCTTGTGTATATCCTCTTATTTTGAGGTTTTTTGTTCATTTTCTTTCACCTCTTCATAATCTATCTAAAATAATTTCTTTTCAGCACACTTATGACCTTTACTGAATTTTCTATCACAACTGTATCGAATCACTTTTGCTCTTTTTTCATCCAATTTCTGTGGTGTCAATCTTAAAGGTTGTGGAATTCTAGAAGTAACAACACTTCCATATTTATAGATGTGAGTGGTATGCATCCTTGTCGCCATAATTTCAGATTCATTTTTTCTTGCCAACGTAAATGCCTTCTCCAATGAATCAGATTCCTAAAAGAGAACCTCATGTTGGATGTTATCCTTTAAATTCCCTATGAAGACATCAATCGTGTGTTCCTCTAGAATATCAACTACCCTTATATTCAATTTTTGGAAGTCCTCAATGTGCTCCACTATTGAACCCTTTTTTTTGAGATTTATGAATTGGATAAAGAAGGTGTTTCTCTTTGTATCCTCATAATGTGCTATCATTTCCTCCATAAAAATTGACCAAGTGACATTTTATTTACGGGAGAAAATCCATCGATACCATACAAATATATTTTGTCCTAAATATAAAGTTTCAATGTGTACCTTTTGTGTGTTTTGCACATTATTGATATCAAAATATTTCTCCATCTGTAGTATCCATGTTACCTCATCCTTGCCATCAAAATTCCTCATATTGATCTTTGGAATATGGTGGGTCTTCAATCCAACATTAGAGTTTATGAAATCACAATTAAAATTTATTTTGTTCTCATCATGAATTTCCTCTACTATCATTTTTCCATTAGGAATCATTTATTGTATCATATTTGTCAAACCTTCCATTTTTGCTTTTAGATCATTCTTCATGTCTTCCATTTTTTCTTCCATGTATTCCATGCCATTCTTTAAACCATCCATCTTAGCTTCGATACCTACCTTCGAACAATCCATATTAGCTTCCATGTCTTTCTTCAAAACTTCCATTTTGTTTCTTGTTGCTCTTTGCGAGAGCGAAAGTTGTTTCACTTTCTCTTGTAATTTTGATATATCATGTTGCACTTATTCCTCTTCTTGAGTCATAGTAGACCCTTATGAGGACTTTATGGGTGTTGAATTATTTTTAGGGGGAATTTTAGAACCCAATATTGATATCTATGCATGAAGATGGCCTTGGAATCACTTCAAACTGATTTTTCAAACAAGACATGCAGTTTGAAATAAAAATATATACCTTTTTCTTTCTTTTGATGAGCTCTCTATTGAAAATGATGTGTCTCTGTAATTTTTAATCCCATAGATTTAATATTTGGTACTATAATATCCCTTAGAGTCTTCTTTCCAATGCCACAGGTCTGAATTGATTTGGATTCTTCAATTCAAAGTTATACCCAATCTCCCACAATGACCTAATTATGGACTCGTTCAGTAGAGAAAACTTTTACAACGTTCCATGTGTCAATGTTTCCTCCTTAGGCTCTGAAATTGATACACAAAAAACTACAGTCTGTGTACTTTTGGCCACGTTTTACATAATTCCAATCCGATGCTTAGAGAGAGAGTGATGACAATTTTCCTAGGGTCTCATCCTTGAGATGAAATTTGGGAGCCTGCAAAACCCCTAACTTCCACGGATCATCTCTCAACAAATATTATGAACCAAGATCTGAATTTTTTACACGAAATTCCTCAATTTTTCTTCACAAATGGTTTTTTTTTAGCATTTGAACCTACGTAGAAAATATGTTATAGCGAAAATTCCACGATGACTTGTTTGAATCAACGAAACCCTAGAATCCAAAGCTCTAATACCAAATGTTATGAAACCATCTCCCAAAATAGAAGAAAAGAGAGATCAACACATTATAAATCAGCTAACGCGAGGGTGAAACTCCTTTACATTACGTAAATGAACAATTCTTGGATGATGAAAATGAAAAAACCTCTTTTCTATATATACAAGTCCATGAGGTTACAATATAATTCTAACCAACCTAACAATAATAATGTAAGCGCACAATAATAATAGTGGCTTTTTATGCGGCACAATAATAATAATATGGGGGCTACAGGGTACAACAATAACAATAAGGGGGCTAAACTAACAACAATAAAGGAACTACACCAGTAATATATGGATCTAACAATTTTCTTAAGATCTAACTCCAGACTAATAAGCCAATGGTTTGTGGAAACAATTGCAAGGATGGTTGCTTCAACAAAGATATCATTTTTCCACTAAATATTTTGAAACAATGAAAGATTCTAATTTCCTAGAAATTTTATTCTTATCTCTTATTTAGTTATTCCATGTGAAGGTCTATTTCACCATATTTGGATCTATTACCTTAAGCTAATAAAGACATGTTGAGAATTAAAGAGAAAATTCCTCTAGTCACCACACCCATCCTTTTTTTCAGCCATAGATTTAATTAGATTGATGTCTCATCACAAAATATATACCTCTTCCCAATGAAAACTTCTAATCTACCAAATTTGAAAGAAAAATAGGTTTATCATTGAGTATATGAGGTCCAGAGATTGCCATTAGTCATCTTACTTCCTAGGCTCCCAAGAATTGAAAGAGACCTAACAAGATTGTTGAAGTGGATAACTAATTAGAGTAAAGGATTTCTTGTGGGTTACAAAGAATTTTTTGTGGATTCAAGGGCCATGAACTTAGAATAATTCCCACAATTTTCAATTATCTCAGTGATATTTTCACTAGAGATTTGTGTTCCGGAACTTTCATCACTGATGAGTTATAATTTCTTATCTCGTCTCTCGAGAGCCATTGTTATCCATTTTTGTTAAGGCTACATTCTAGGAAATAACCTTAATTAGGAAAAATATTTGGAGGAGAAAAATACCTTCATGAGCGTTGTGATTTGACTTTTGTTTACGAGTTTATCTACTACCGATTCAATTTATTTCATGGTTACTCTCCTTCCTCTCCAACTTTCTTATTTAACCATATTGGGTTGATATAGTTTGGATAGGGTTTGAATTCTTAGACCCATAATTGAGGAACCTACATCTAGCATTGTATCTTTAAACTTGTCTTTCACTCAAAGGTAGATATCATGATATTGGTTTTTCTATGGGTTGGAATAGTCTTTGGATCCTTTGACTACCATTCCTCCAAATATTGCAAGAGTGAATATCCATCTTTACCTAATTTCTCTATCTCCTCATTAATTTTTTCTATTGATAATTCTAGTTACATATCCTCCTCTTGAATGGTGGCATTTAGAGCTTATTTTGGGGATATTATGGTTGGATGGATGGCTCCAAACTTGATGGGATCCTCACTTTGGTCAAGTTGCATGATATCCTTAGGGGTAGCCTCTTCCTACTTCTTGTTTGCAAAGGTTGAGAGTTTTTTTTACTTTGGACAAAATGGGCTCCTATTACGAAATTACAATTGGGTTTCTTGGAGTTTTAGTCTATGAACTCCTTTGGTTCATGTAGAAACCCTATAGATATTTTTTTTGTGCAACTTTATTAGGCTCATCCTTGAGTAGTAAGCTTTTTTTGAACAAGTATCCATATCATCGACACCAAAACAAAATGTGTTCATAGTTTGGTGCTTGGTTCGAGGACTCATCCTAATATGATATATTTATAGATTTGGGCAGTGTATATCAAATGTTAATTTCGATGCAAATGTGGATGTACAAGGTGTATCAACCTGTATTGGTTAGTTCTAAAATATTCATAAAAGAGCTAATAGAATTCCCAATGGCCTTCAAAATATTGGGATCCCAAAATTCGTTGGGCAATGAGAATAATCACAACGAGACATGAGTTGCCAAAAATTGTTCTTTGTCTCAACTATATCTTTCTTTCCAAAATCTCATGTGGAGGTTTCCGTTACTAAAGAAGTATGGCCCATTTTCAATGAATTTCATTTGATCTTCCATATTCCTAAAAATCATAGTAACGAAACCTTTGGAAGCTAATTACAAGTACATGGTTTTTAGTTGTCATTTTTGTTGGATCCAATGTACCAAAGGAACTTAGTGGGACAAAATCCTATAAACTTATAGATTTTTGCATGATCCTTCATGTACTATATATATCATGCTAAATAATGAGATCTTACCTCATACTTGGATTTTTTCTCTTCTTTCCAAATATATCTACTTTTAAACTAAGATTTTCACTAAGATCCTAATGGGAGTGTTAGTGTTGGATGTTTGTTCCTTCAGACAATTCTCTAGACCCAAATGACCATCTTAAAAATTTATATTGTGGTAAGAGAGATTTGACCCCCTCCCCCTTCAGACAAACATCATGAATTAATCTAAATCAAATATCCACAATAAAATGGTCATCAAAACGAGCAACTTTAACCAACCTAAAAGTAAAAAACCATTACAACTAGTAATATCCCTTTTATTTTATTTTTTGGAAATTGATTAATTAAAAAATTATTACACAAATAATAATTTTAATTTTCAAACATGCGATATTATTAAACCATAATAATGTAACTATATATTTTCAAAATAAAAAACGGTGAGCTGGATCGCCATAGAATTCATTTTTTCACGCATTAATTCTAGAATACTTAGATTCACGTGATCAAAACTCTATCGGAATTGAGATTCCCAAATTAGGTTGTTCTACATACATTTCACATTAATTCACGTGAATACTTATGTTCACGTGATCAAAACTCTACCGGAATTGAGATTCCCACGGGAATTGACTTTGAGGTCCTGCATACTCAACATTTTTAATAGTAAACAGTCCTCTTCATTCTGCTCGAACATCCCGTGACACGTTATGCACTTTATTCAGAACTATGGATTCAACGATATGTACTTATTGCATTTGGAACATTACGCTGCTTCACTTTTAATCGGAGATAACGTTTGGGTTCCAACAAAATTTCTCAATCAAAATGTATATATTAATAAAAATGAGAGTACAACTCTTTTGACAGAATTCATATAAATTTGGAAAAATGACATATGAAATTCTCTTCAAGCTTTTAAATCCTTGTTTTTTCAACAGCTGAGCACGAGTATCATATATAATACTTTCTTCCATTGATGTTTACTTGTCCCATCACATAGACAGACCCTGACGTAATTGGAGCAGATAAATTTTGTTAGGCCACGATAGTATTTATCATCTTCTACTACATTATTTGCTGAGACTTCAACTATATAAATTTTCATAATTTGGAGAAGAACCATATAAAAGTTCAAACGGTGACTTACCTCCAAGAAGCGGTGTTGGCAACCGATTGATGATGTAAGCTGCAGTGCTAAAAGCGTCAACCCAGAAGTGAGGAAAAAGGTGAGAATGAAAAAGAAGGGCTAGGCCAGTCTCGGTCACGTGGCGGTGTTTGCGTTCAGCACGACCATTTTGGGCGGGTGTATAGGGACAGGAAAGCTGATGGTGAATGCCTGCTGTACGAAGATGAGTTTGAAAGCTAGTGCTAGTGAATTCACCTCCGCCATCACTTTGAAAAATTTTAATGCGAGCAGAATATTGAGTTTCCACAAATTTTTGAAATTGAGTGAAAACATTATAAAAGTCAGATTTGAATTTTAAAGGATAAAGCCAAGTGAATCGTGAATAATCATCAATGAAAATAACATAATAGACAAACCCCAAATTGGATTTGACGGGGGAAGGGCCCCATAAGTCGCAATGAATAAGATCTAATACATGAGACGACCTATGTTCATTACGTGAATAAGGCAAGCGATGATTTTTTACAAGTTGACAGGTACTGCATAATGTGGGAGAGGGCGATGAAGACGTAAGATAAAGAAGTCCTTGTTTATTTAAATGTGAAATAACAGAGTGATTTACATGTCCAAGGCGAGCATGCCATAAATCATAGGAAGCATGTAAAGATTTATTTTTAAGGACAGAAAAGAAAGCAGAGTTGCTACGCTCCAGCACATATAGGCCGCCATCTCTCTTACCGGTTGCTACCACCTTTCCCATTTGAAGATTCTAAATAGAGAAAATATTATTAGTAAAAGTAACAGATAAGGGAAAATCAGAGGTTAATTTACTAATTGACAGAAGATTTTTGGTGAGATGGGGAACAACCAAGACATCTAATAAATGAATATTTGGAGTAGGAGAGAGGGTACCAATATGTGTAATGGGTAAGGAGGCACCGTTTCCCACAATTACAGAATCCTTACCATTGTACTGAGTGGACTGGTCCAAGTGAGATGGGTCATTAGACATATGGGCTGAAGCTCCAGTGTCCAAGAACCAATCAGAGACCGCTGCATCATTGAGAGAACAGGAACTGGTGAAGGCTTCGGCAAGATGAGCAGTTGACTCACTGCGGACATACCTCTGATTGCAGCGATCAGCATAATGGCCATCAAGGCGGCAGATTTGGCAGCGGGGAGAGCGACGTCCTGGACCAGAGGAATGACGACCACGATTTGCAGAGTTACCACGACCACGATTTGCAGGGGTTTGGCCACGGAAGTTGCGGAAGGAGCTGCGCTGGGTTGACCGTTCAGGACCACGACTCGCAGCTGTGAACGCGGCAGCAGAAGGAGCAGTGGGCTCGAGTGACTTTTGGAAAATCTCAAAGCTCTCAGCTTTGGAAACTAGGTCGACAAAGCTGGGAAGAGGCGTGAGCGCCATCTGCGCAGTGGAGAAGCTGGAGAAATCAGTGCCGAGGCCGCGGAGAAACCAGTGCACCTTATCAGTGCCATCAACGGGCCGACCAATTGCATGAAGGTGATCGCAGAGGGCTTTGAACGCACGAGCATAGTCGGCAACAGATTTGGTGTCGCGTTTCATCAGCTGAAGTTTGTCCTTGAGATGGATTTCGCGGGCCTTCGAACGGTGGTTGAAGGTGTTCTCCAGAGCAAGCCAAACCTCATGTGCAGTAGAGAGGCCAACAACCTCTGCCAGGGCTTCCTCGGTGAGGGAGGAACGAAGAAGGCAGAGAAGACGTTGATCTGCAGATTTCCACTCTAGGTGCTTGTCATTGGGTGTCTGAGAAGTAGCAGGATTAAACTGAGGGGGCGGTATGATGGTGCCATCAACATAACCCAACAAATTTTGACTCTCAAGAAGAGGAAGAAGTTGACTCTTCCAAAGGAGATAATTGGTGGAGGAAAGTTTAATGGTGATCATATGAATTAAGGTGTTGAAAGGAAGAAGGGAGGTTTCTGTAGCCATGGGGAGGAAAGGATAGAACAAAAAAAAAAAAAAAAAAACTGGCAGAAGGAAGCAAGAAACAAGCTGCAAACCACTACCTAAAACTTCAGATTGAACGCTCCTTGTTCTTGCAAGCTCAATCAGCTCCGAACACAGGTCAACAATAACTCAATAGCTCTCAGATGGCAGATGTCTTCTTTCTCCACACTTGACCACCGATCAACCTTCAGACTGCACACAAACAGAACCTGGCTCTGATACCATGAGAAGGTTGAATAAACCACCACACTGTAATTGTGGTGAGGATTCTTATTTATAATTAAAGAGAGATAATTACATACTAATTTCATATCAATTAGTAGAGAAAATTACATAATTTACTCCTAGAATTAAGGGACAGTGCTGTCATGAGTGTCAGGCCTTAATTTTTGTATGGCAGGCCTAATTTCGTATGTATGTGCCTTTGATGAAGGCAAATTATCCTCAACAATATTCACGCGTATCTAGTTATACTCTAGTATTTCTCTTCTTGGTTGAACTATTCGTTGAGATTTTAACACTACACATTGGTTGTGTTTATTATTTTTTTGAACTTGTTGGGTGACAGAAAGTCCTCCCAATTTCCCTTTCAGTGCAATATAAGTTTGCCAAAGGGTTTAACCTTTTACACATTGGCAGGGTTCGGCAAGTTCAACGCTTTAAACATTGTAACTTTATTGTAAGTTTTAGTTATCCGAGGTCCAGCCATCAATTTTGATTTTTTGACTACCATCGGAAGTCTTCAATCAACGTAAATTTAAGCGCAACAAAAATCACCGGAACCAAAATTATGATTTGACCGTTTGTATAATGGAATAGTTTTAGTTTGGTTGTGAGACCGGGTGAAGTAACTAATTAGAATCAAATTTGTACACTGGAAGACTTGGTAAAATAAATTATTACAATCAAAATTGCAGGCCGAGGTGCTAATTAAATACTCCATCGCCTCTGTAAATGCATGATGTATGCTACTCATGATCATGTTTGAACCTCTGGAATTTTATGTTTGAACCTCTGAAATTGTTTCTATGAGATTATGTAGTTTTAATAACTATTTGCTTTCGCTTTCTAAATTTTTAGATCGAAGAATGTTAAATCGTAATTATCAAAGAACTAGTAGCTCAAAGTACATTCTAAAACATCGAAAAGGTTTAAATTTATTCAAGTTAATTTCAAAGAAATTCTTTTGGTTTTTTAGTTTTGTAGATGTCGAGGAATGATAAATCGCAAATTGTACCTCTGCTTAGGGATACATTAAGTTCAGAATGTTAGAGGATAAGTGTCTTTATTTCAGAATTAAGGTGTTAGAGGGTAAGCTCGTTACGGGTAAGTTCTTTTAATGACAGGGTTGATCTGTGGGGTAGCTATTGAAGATGCTAAGGTTCTAATTGTATCTGATTATGACTACTGTAAGGTTCTAATTGTATCGGATCACGACAACTGATGGTAAGGTTCTAATCGTCGTTGTACATTACTACACGCAAAGTATCTCAATATAATTGCCTATCCATATTTGTCACCCACAAATTTAATGGCTGGAATATAAAGGTACTCTCCATGAAATTATGGTTTTTTCATACAGATTAAGTTAAAGGAGCTATGATTTTTTCAGACAGACTAAATTAAAGGAGATATTTTATGTAGTCAATTTTTTTTTCTTAACTATAAATAATAATATATCTAGGGAGATCAATCTACTTTAATCGTAATTTTTTATTTAAACATTTCGGAAGCATCTAAGAACAGTTTCTTTATTTGCGTCTTTTTCGTATGCTATTTGCAATTTTATGTTTAACATAAAAGAAATAACAACTCCCCACATTTTTAAAATGTTTTAAATTATAAATTATATATATATATAATATATATATATATATATATATATATATATATATATATATTTTTTGAAATATTTCACTTTTTGGATATTGAAATATATTATTCATAGTTTTAACTAAAATATTTTTTTTTGTCATTTATATTTTTTAAATAGAAAATATGAAGTGTTAGTGAGTGGAGGTGGAATGTTTCCTATGAAGTGTTTTTGAGTTCAACAAAAGGCTAGTAAAAGTCTTAAAATTTCTATGATTTTATGATTTATGGATTGGATCTTGGGTATGGTTTCTTATGAACTTTCATTTTTGGTGGTTCATAATTAGTTATTTTGGTACTAATACTAATGAAGCACAAGAGAAGTGGACATAATTATTGTTCTCATGATTGAGTAGCTTGTTATAAATGGAAGAAAAACTGAAACACTGAAACTAGCAATTCACACGTGAGAAAGCTGCACCTAGAGACTGCTTGGGCAGTACCGAATACTTCATTAATCATGAAATAAAAAATATGTAGTTTTACATCAATTTAGGGAGATCAAAATTGTGTCCTAGAAAATAGAAACTAATCGTAATCTAGGACACACACACAACCATGAAATAAACTTTCTCCAATATTACATAATTTCTCCATTATTTTAAACTCTCCCCTTTAATGGAGAAAGGGTTCACTTGCACACCTAAGATCTCCCTAAACAATTAAAATTTAATCTTCCCAAGGGGCTTGGTGATGATATCTGCTGCATTTTCAAAGGTGTTACAAAATCCAATAAACATTTCTTTAAACTGAACCTTTTCTCTAACAAAGTGAAATTGAGTATCAATTTGTTTTTTCTTTTTCTTTTATTATAAAAAATAGGGTTAGTTTCCAGCTTGATTGAACTTTGGTTGTCGCATTTAATCACTATAGCATATTTTAGTTCTTCTTCTGCATCATGAAGAAGTCTCTTCAACCAAATTGCTTCATAAGTAGTGGCACATATAACTTGATACTCTGTTTCTGCTAAAGATAAATATACAATACTTTGCTTCTTACTGCTCGAAGAAATGACCCCGGACCCAATATCGAAACAATAACTGGTTATGGATATTCTATCATCAAGATTTCGAGCCCAACCTGAATCTAAATAACCTGACAGTTTAACATCACTGCAATTTATGCTTCCTTGAAGATACCTTAAGACACATTTTATTGCCACCCAATGATTCTCTAGAGGTTTTCACATGAGCTGACTCAAAACACTGACTGAAAATGCTAAGTCAGGTCTTTTTATAGTGAAATAAATTAAACCTCCAACTAGTTGTTATACAATGTAGTGTTCACCTCTTTATAACCATCATCATTCTGAAGCTTAAAATTTTTATGTATAGGTATCGAGGTAGATTTTGCACTAATCCGTTATGAATTTATTCAATAATTCCTTGACATGCTTTCCTTGAGTGAGAAACGTCTCGCCAAAATCCCTCCAAAATTCCAAACCCAAACAATAATGTAATTCTCCAAGGTCCTTCATTTAAAAAACATGTGACATATTCACTTTTATTTCTTTAATTAATTCTTCAGCATTCCTAGTAAAAATTAAATCATCAACCTATAAAAAGATAAACACTATCTGCCCCCTTGAATCAAATGTTTTATACAGATTTGGGACATTTTTACTTCTCTTATAACCCTGCTGCAAGAATACAGAGTCTATTTTTCATACCAAGATATGGGCGCATGTTTCAATCCATGAAATGCCTTCTTTGATTAATAGACAAAATGTTCCTTCCCCTATTTAATGAACCCTTCAATTTGTGTGACATATACCTCTTCAATTCTCCATTTAGAAAAACAGGCTTTACATCTAGCTAGTGTAAACTCCAATGGTGCTTTGTAGTTAAAGATATTAACATTATAATAATATTTAACTTAGCTACAATAGCAAAGGTCTGGTCACAATCAATCCCTTATTTCTGTGAGTACCATTTGCCTGCCAACCTAGCTTTATATTTTTCTAGACTACCATCTACTTTGAAATTAGGTTTATATAACCAATTACAACCTATGGGCTCTTTTCCTTTTTGAAGTTCAACTAATTCCTAGGTTTTATTTTTAATTGTTAACTCATACTCTTCTTTCATACCTAACCTCCATTCATCATATTGATATGCTTCATTATAATTCATGGGCTAAGCAATATTTAAAATTGTAGTCATAAGAGCATAATATTTATACCTTGTTGGTATGTGAGTTTTCCTACCTGATCTCCTTGGTAACAGACTTACCTCAATTCTTTCATTCTCACTTCTGAATGGACTTGGATTGTTGAATATAAGCACATAACTTAATTTATCTTTTTGACAGAATGTACCCACATCACTAGATTCCTATTTTTGTTGTTGTTGCTGCTGCACACGATTTTCTTTGGCTTCTTCATAACTGTCATCAATCAGTAAAGGCATCTGCCACTCCTCATAATTTTTTTCGTTATTCCCTTCATCAACTTGTTCATGGAAGATAACATCTCTACTCGGAAATACCTTATGAATAGATGGATTAAACAACTTATATGTTTTGAAATCAGAACAATACCCTACAAATATGCATTTTATGTCTTTAGCATGCAATTTATTCCTATCCTCCTTAGGAATATGTGCAAAATATTTTGAACCAAATACACTTAAATGATTGACTGCAGGCTTAAAACCATATAAATCTTCGAATGGAGTCTTGAGATCAAGACTCATAGTTCGACATCTTATTTTTAATTAAAATTTTGTATTAATAACTTCTTCCCAAAATCCATTTTATAGGTTCTTACCTTTCAACATGTTGCATGAACACTCCACTAGAGTTTTGTTCTTTGTCCTTGCAATCCCATTCTATTGTGGAGTGTGTTGTACACTAAACTGTTAAACTATTCCATGATCCATACAATATTTGATGAATTTTCCAAACCTGTATTCTCCCCCTTGATCCGAGCAGATAATTTTGATGACTTTCCTTGTTTGCTTTTCAACCATATTTCTAAATTCTTTAAGATATTCAAAAGTATGAATTTTATTTCTAAGAAAATATAGACAAGTATATCTTGTGAAGTCATAAACAAATAAAAATAATAATAAGCTCCACCTAAGGACCTTATATACATAGGTCCACATATATCAGTATGCACAAGTTCGAGTATATATCTCTTTCTCATATTTAAACTAGTCTAGGAAAAATCATCCCTCTAAATTTTTCCAAATGCAAATCCTTCACAATCAATATGTTCATTTCTTAAAATAGGAAGTCCATTAACCATACCTTGTTTTTGTAGTAGCAACAAGTCATGAAGATTGATCTGTCCAATCATTTTATGCCAATATTTTCTATTGTCATAGTTATTGAAGTTAAAGCTTGATGTGGCACATTTGTAACATTCAACTTATAGAAGACTCCAACTCATACTAATGATGCAATTGCCTTATGATAGTCGAACATATCCGTTATGGCATTAGGTTTTGAAGAATTCTACCTTTAAATTTTGATATGCAATCATGAAGACATAGATCAAATTATTCTTAATACTCAGTACATACATGACATTCTGGATGTGCCTGATATTACCATCAGGAATATCACACAAATGCCTCTAAACCCTTTAATCTGATATGATTTTTCATCACCAAGGTATATAATAGCTCCATTATTGGTCTCTCTCAAATTTTCAAACTAGTGTTTATTACCTGTCAGATGAGTAGATGCTCCTGAATCTGTAAACCAAGTTTTGACCTCATCGATCTGAGCAGAGAGAGCAGAATCAGAAACAAACAATTTGAGGTCATGATTCTAATTTTTGTCATAAAAGTTCCACGTATGCTTCTTATGTTTGTGTCTAGATTCATTAGTCTTCTTTTTAGAACAATATCTAGCAATGCGACCCGTTGCTCCGATGCCTTTCCGTCCTCCTGCTTGTTTCCCTTTGAAATTTTGTTTCTTCACCAGTAATGTAAAGTTAGCATTATGAGGCTTCATATTAATATGCTTCTCTTCTTCCTACATCAAAATCCTTTTTAGTTCTTCAAAGTTAGGAGCTTCCTCCCTCGCTACCAGCCCTGTAATGAACATCTAATAATCATCATTCATACCATTTAAGGTAATCATGAAGAGATCAATGTTGGACAATTTCTCTCCTATGTCTACCAGCTTGTCTCTTAGCCCTTTGATTTGAGAGATGAATGCAACAACAGATTCATCTCCTCCATTTTGATGGATAGAATCTTACTCTTTAGGAAGAGTACAAGATTTTTATTCTTTGTCTCATACAAATCCTGAGAGTCACCCAAATATCATTGGCAATATTTCACTTTCTAATGTGGCAGATGATGTAGTCCGTTACTGACATGTTCATAAACACCCTCGCCTTGTTTTCCATCTTTTCCAAATCTTGAATTTCTACATTTGTTCCTCCTCCAACTTTAGTCTCCTTTTCTTTGTCCCCATTTCCAATTTCCCACGCACTCGAACCCTCAAGCAGTGATTGCAGTTTGAATTTCCAATCGGTGTAATTCGACCCATCAAGCTTATTACTCTCATTCATATATGCTTTTGCAATGTCATTATTCATTGTTGTAGGATTGATCTATGGATCTAGTACAAGATCCTCAATATTCAGTAATCGATCTACAAATTCAACACAGATCCACCACCAGTCTTTGAAATTCTTCAAATTCTTCCAACGACTCCAGATCTAGGTTTAGTTATTAAAATAAAAAAATGGACAATGCCACTAACAGAGATGATCTCAATCTTAAAAATTCACTGCATCAATGAACTCAACCACCAAATATACACTAGTCATCTCAGTCATCAAAGTTGCAATCTCTCGACCTCAAGTGATCTACCTCGTCCTTAATATACCAAGGCTCTTGATTTAATAGAAAGCGATCTGGAGAGAATATAACATTCAAGCACCACAACCCCACAAAATATGCACCAAAGCACGATTAGAGTGATCTTGACTTCAAGAAAATACTGCAAGAACACGACCATAACGACGATCTCTATCTGAATGAACCAAGCGAACTACCACGACCTCAATGAACCAAGCGAACTTGGCCTCAACTAGAGTGATATCAGCCTCAAAACCTTCAAAAAAGATCTAACGAAAGCCATCAAAGCTTCTTCTGGCCTCAGACCATCAAAACCTCAAAACAATTGCATGAGAGCGGGATTAGGGGTTTGGGTCCGCGTTTATGACCCGCGTTGCTCGTGATCGGTACAAGGAAATGGGCATTAGCGCACGATTAAGGGTCAAATGCCAGGATGATGCCTTTGTTGACCTAAACGTGAATGAGGGAAAAATTCCATGATGATCTGGCTGTTTACAATAAAAAAAATTATCTCTGCAGAGGCTTCCACATATGTCCTTTTCCACCAAGGCTCTCACGGAAACACCTCTCTCCAGCCACCAAGGCTCTCAAAATTGTCCAGCCACTAAGGCTCACAAATTGACCAGTCACCAAGGCTCTCGAATCAACAAACCACCAAGGCTCTCGAATGAACAAGCCACCAAGGCATTCAAATCAACCATGAAGGATCACCAACTCTGATACCATGTTGAAAATGGAAGACAAGACTAAAACATTGAAACTAGAAGCTCACAGGTGAGCAAGATACACCTAGAGATTGCTTGGGAAGTACCGCACACTTCATTAATAATGAAATAAAAAATATATAGGTTTACATCAATTTAGGGAGATAAACAATGTCTCCTAGAAAATTGAAACTAATCCTAATCTAGGACACAAGCACAACTGTGAAATTGACTTTCCCCATTATTTTCAACTTGGCTATACTGTTTCTAATGGAATTCCAAATAACCTAGCACTAGAGATAAAGTATTATGGATACATTACATGTATTAGTGATTAATGTTCTTGTTTGAGATAAAGAATGTGAGTAATATGGATACACAAATGCGTTTGTAATTCATCATATTTGCTTCTTGAAACAAAATGTAAATAGAGACATTTGATTCGTTGTCTCTAACTGTTTATTAAGAAATAATTTTGCGTGGAAGGCCATTGTATAACTAATTTTTTTTTGTAAAAGCTTAATAAAGAATGCTCCAGGAAAGTAATCCCCGAATGTTGTTTTCTTTCTTGGAACTGGAAGTAATGTAAAACAAACTTTAGGAGGAACTGTTCAATAACCTCTCAGGACATATGTTACCCATTGTGAAACAGAAGTAGGACTCATCACAACCAGTAAAAGAAAAAGGTTTCAACTGCCACTTGGAACCAGCACTAAAACACTAAGGGAACAACGAATCTTGGTCGCGGTCGGGTGAGCACCGTGGCCAGGCCCGATAGAACCAGCCAGCTGGGCGAAATCCCGACTAGACACAGGTGGAAAATTATAACTATGAAACCTTGTAATCATTTATAACCATAATACAGATTGATTGAAACGAAAATAAACAGTTTTAAACTCTTGTAACTATCCAAATCTTGATTACAGACTATTTTTAAATGATAATTAAAAATCTGGAAATAACCCATAAAGATTTGCACAAAATACGTATGGAAGAAGGATATGAAAACCCATGCTAGAATAGTACCATAATCCAATTAAACGCTAGTGTAAACATCTAATTTCCATCAAATAAAGAAACTGTCTACATTCCAGAAGATATTATACCTACCGCAAAACCGTACAGTGGGCAACCAGAAAAGCATATTATTTACAAAAGAAAATATCAGCATGAGCTAACCGAAAAACCTGCACGCTACGCCCATGAAAAGTCAAAAGACCCATAGGACAGGGCGGAATAAAACTTCTAAGTGAAAACTTTCAGGAGAGAAAGCTAAAGTTACAGTCTTTGGTAAACAAAAGCAAGCTCTGGATAATGGCAGAGAAACAATATGTGCACCTGAGAAGGGAAAATTGTGGGTGAGGCCTATATTCGAAACCAATCACCATTCAATCAGTACACGACGTTGATTGGAAGGAGTGGGACTAAAGGAAATACGTACGTGAATTTTCTTATAAATTTTGATAGAATAGCGATATAGTATACTATATTTCTTGTAGGGTCTTGTTGAGATAGGAAGGCAAAAAACACCGGCTCATTATTGCTATTCAGATAAGAGTATTATATATATATATATATATGTGTGTGTGGTTGCTTTTAAATTTGAAGCATAAGTATTTTAAAGTATTAATTTTTATTTTTTAATAACTTTTATATAGTTTAGTTTAAATTTGAATTATAGATATTAATAATTGAAATTATAGAGTTTAAATAAAATAAAAATATTTAAATTTATTTATAATTCAAAATTGTAATTTATATTATAAAATTTATAATTTTATTAAAAATAAAAATTGTGTAGTTAAATTAATAAAATTGTATAATTTTATTTAAAATTATATTATCAAATTTTGTAATATATAAAAATGTTTGAATTTCCAAATAATTATTGAAAAATATTTAAAAACCCATAAAAACTTTAGTGGGTTCAGAAAAATCTATTGGTTGTCTATATGGAATATATATAATTTTGTAACGATTGTACATTTTTAAATATATTGATTGTATTAATTGTCCCAACATTGAAAGAGAAATATCTGAAAATATTGTTATGGGAAAGTATATATATTTTAGAGTAAAATGTTATAAGTGATGTTTTTTTTTTATCGTACTAAAAAAATTTAGTTTGTTTGTTTTGGATTAAGTTGGATTAAGTGATAATTTTTTTGAATGGATTGATTTTATTAATTGTTTTAATATTGAAATATATATATGAAATTGTCTGTGTGATGTTTAATTTAGTTGATTTTTTTTTTTTTTTAATATATTTTTAATTTTGGGTGTTAAGAGTGAATAAATTCATGAAGAGCAAATTTAAAAAAAAAAAAAATTAATAGTTATAATTAGTCATTTTTTTCTAGTTTAATTTTCTTAAATGTAATTTCATCATCTAAATTGGATAACATAATATAACAAGACAAACGTTGAACTAACGATAAGCGAGATGGCGAAAGAGATGATTAGGGTTTGTAGCGTGGCCTCTCTGGTTTGCGCCGGCTCGGCCGCTCAGAGGGCTGGCCGCCTTCTGCTCTTGAATCAGATTGAAGACTTGAATCTGCACGATTGCAGGCCCCTGCACAGGGATATCCATGGACGCGATGATGTCGCCGTCTGGGGGGCTACATTTCATGCAACGGTTTCAGACGGCTTTGGAACCGCCGCCTTCACAGCTGCTCACTACGCAATAGAGACTCATTCTGGAGTTTCCACAGATCTCACTTTTGCAGAAAGCCAACAGTGGATCCGCCTCTCGAACTTGCCAAACCAGTTTGTAGAGACACCTACACTGGCCGAGCTCATTGACTGGGTTGCAGACTTGAATCTGTAGATTGCGAGCCCTTGCAAGCTCATGCACAGGGCTCCCCTTGGCACAGATGATAACATCGTCTGCGTGGCTATTTTCTAGGCAAATGCTCCGGACGGCTCTAATGCCGTCGCTTTCATAGTTGCTCTCAATGCAAATAGGAGAAACCCTTAAGATCCCAAAGATCTCTTCTCTGCCGTACGCATGCAGTGGATCTGCTTCCCGAACCCGCTTGATAGGCCTGTAAAGGTACTAAGGATGGAAATACTCATTGACTGCATTTATGCCCCTCGTCCAGCTTTGGACATTGCTCAAAGACTGGCGATTCCGGACATGGATCTGTCCGCTGTTTGTGGGAAGCAGATTCCTTTCTTGAACCAGCCGAATCTTCCTGAAGAAGCACATGCATTTCAGATCCAAGTCAAACTCTCGGGCAAGACGCCGATGCAATGGGTGTGCACACCAGATCTCGTACAAGATCTTCTGCAAGAACTCGGAAGCTGACTAGGGATCCCATCCTCTTACCTAAGAATGCTATATAAGGGTAAGCAACTTATGAATCCGCTTCCCCTCTCCTTTTACAGTATTCATAAGGATGCTTCTATTGTGGCTACCTTTCGTTTAAGAGGTGGTTCCATGGGGCAGACCTCCTCTGGCCCGTCTTTCTCGTATAAAGATGCAGTCCGCAAAGAAGCTGCCCACCCATAGTCCTCTTCAAAAGAAGCTCAACCAAACATGGCTCCAAAGCCATTTCTGGTAGACAAATCAAAAGAAATACCTTCTATCAATTTCACTCATCCTGAGATTGACGATCGCTACCAGATCTTTGCAGAATCCGCTCTCATATGCAGATTTAATGGGCTATGGCCTCGCACAGCAGATCTATACCAATGGATCCATACCAATTGGACAAAAAAAAGCAAGATCTACTTATGTTCTAAAGGATTCTTCATTGTGTTTTTTGACTTAAATGAAGACTATTAGAAGGCCGTAAGGGGAGGCCCTTGGTTCTGGGGTTCAGCTGGGCTTTTCCTCACTCTTTGGTTTCCAGACTTCGGCCCTTCTACAGCTGTGATCACCAAGCTTCCCATTTGGGTCAGGCTCCCGAATCTTCCGGCACATGTATGGCATATCTCTGTCTTCTTAGCCATTGGAGACACTTTAGGACGCTACCTAGCTATAGATTCCTCAAGAAGGAAAAATGGACTCTACACCTACAACAGAATATGTGCAGAAATAGATATCAGGAAAGGATTGCCGGATCAGATCAACCTCAATATTGGAGATTTCCATTGGACACAAACCTTGGATTACGAGAACACAACTTTTCGTTGCCGCCATTGTCATCAAATGTGGCACCTACAGAGTAAATGTACCCAATTCCTCGACAAAAAGAAGACTCTGAAACGCAAACCCAAATATAAGAGCTGGAATCCCTGTGTTCCACCCCCTCCTATGGAAGATACAGATTCCTCTAGTTCGGATGAGGAGGAAATTGAAGCAGATGAGCAGAATGATGAGATACTGCTGAAAGCTCCCTTGGTAAGTCCGACAGCCCCCTCTGCCCTGCAGACTTCTCAGAAATGTTCTCATGTATCCTCGTCCTCAGATTCTGATAAGGATATTCCGCCGCCAGAGCAGAATAGTCTACAACTTGTTATGGCTCAACCAAACTCCATTGGTTGGGTCAAAGTAAGCAAGAAAAAAGGTAAAAAATGTTATGTGGCAGTAACTGCCCACTCAGGGTAGTGATCTCTGCTCCATTCTATCTTTTTTGTGTTCCCGCGTTTTCTATGGCCCTTCCTTGATTGTCTTTCAGGAGCGAGGTAGATAGCCTATCTCCTACGGCTCCCATGCTTTTCTGCTTCGCTTGCATGCAAGATTGATTGTACTATACATTTCTTATATTAATAGAATTAGTCTTACTGAGAAAAAAAAAACATAATATAACAAGACATTATAACATCTCTTTCATGTTCGGTTGGAGAGTGTTTTATCACAAAAATGTAATAAAATTAGATTTAAAAAAAAAAAAAAACTATTTATAAAATACTTTGATTGGGAAATGAGAGTTTTTTTTTGGGCATGTGATATTGATGACTCATGGTATTGTAACAAAACCTATCTACAAGTTAATAATATCCATGGTAAATTGGAGGTGACTCCATGGTTTAAAACATTTTTATATTGTAATTATTAAGTTTTTATGTACTTATACAGTTACAAAGTTATTATTTTAATTTATATCGTAAAATGGGTATGAAAGAGAGTAATTACACACAACACAAAAATGCACTATTTTATTTATTTATCACAAAAATTACATATATAGGATTTAAATCACCATCTTCAATGAATCTAGATCATAATAAAGTGGATCAACGACTGGAACATGAGACCCGAACACCTCCTACAAATGGGAGACAACCGGATCTAGGATAACACCTCAGAATACTCATTGATA